>VXAL01016555.1:114695-214445 GCA_013399475.1 Chauna torquata
TTCAGCATATGCTTGAAGTGTGAGAGTCTACAACTATTGGTTTTATTTGTATTAGGTAAATTCACATTTCTGGCCCAGGATTCAGAAGCAGTTTTTAACTCATTTGGGTTTATGCTGCACTTGAAAGTAAATGTTCAAGAAAATCTGTTCTTTATTGACTCAAATCTCCAGTCCTATCCTACTGCAGCCTTCCCTTTTTCTTTCATGACTAATCTGCAAAAATGAATAATTCTTTGCATATTTATTTCCCTTACTACTTTCATTGTGATAGTTATGTGCTTGTCTTTATTCACAGGATAGAATAGCATGCTTCCTGTTTTGATTCCTACATTTAAAAAAAAGACAAATGTACAGGTTTTCCCATTATTTTCTGTTTAAAAAATGATACTGGATTCTCGTTGTCTAAGTTTCGTTGCGCTTGTGCTGAATTCTGTGGGAAGGTGAGGCATGACAGGCTGCTTGGGGCTAACAGCTCCTGCTTACTTTTGTTGAGGTTAATGCAAGAATTAAAAAAAACAACAACAACAAAACAAGCAAACAAAACAAATTAAAAAAACCCTTCATTCTTTATTCACTTAATATGTTTGCATTATTTTCCCTTTTATTATTTAAGTAAGTTTAGTTTCTAAATCAGACCAAGCAGGTATGCTTAGCCGCAAAACCCCCTGGTGGCACTTGTGGCTACTTGTTAGTGACTGTTTTGCATTGCCTGATGGAGAAAGCAGAAGCTGCTTCTGCTCCCTGTGATGAACTCCATAAGGACTTTACTATGACTCTTGGTGAATTTGATCATGATGATTATCTGGATTCTCAAGTGACATCTACAGGCTAACATAGCATATTTATCAAAGCAATTAGGGTACAATCGTATGTCAGACTACTTGGAGAAAGATTTCCTCCTTTGTGTGGTATAATGGAGAATGCAGGACAGTTTTTCTCCAGATTCATCTGTGGACTTGGAGGTGGGTTACATGTTGCTCTCCACACTCAGTGGGGAGTTCACGCAAACAGCAATGCTCTGGCTGCACATAAGGAAATGCTAGCTAAAACCCAGAAGGAGTACTTGGTGGAGTGCTGGTGCTTTTTGTTGTGTTTTTTTTTTTTTAACCTCTAGGAACATAGGCACTGCTGAGCCACGTGGTTCATTTAATAGATTTAATAGGAGGGTACTTCTTGAAGTAATGGATATGTCAAAGGAACGTATATGCAGGTTTGCAATATATATAGTTCAAGAGTAATGGAACTGCAGAGGATTTTCTTCTCAGTCTGTTGATTAGCAACAGGGGTATACGACAGGGGTTTCGTACTTGTTCCCTTATTACAGAAAGGTTGGGAATATATTATATATAATTATAATATAAGGTATTCCTTATCTTATTTTTATAGCAGTGAATGTCAATATTATCATTGAGGATATTTTCAAATCCTTCTGTCCCTGACAGCTGTATGGCAGTCAATGAATTTCAGATATTACACAACAAAGTGTCTTATTGCATATGCATATTTTTCTAGAAATCCCTTAACTACTCTTTCTTAAAAGTACCTGACTTCTTTTCCTGTCATATCTCCTATAATTTACTGCTGGTTAAAAACAAAAAAATACAACAAACCACCACCACCATCCAATTTCTTTCTCTTCAAACAGAAATCTCTCTATGGTTCTTAATTTGACTGCTATAGTCATTGAAGAAAATAAAAATACTAATAAACAATGTATTAATAAATGCTGCCTAACTAGGAAATAATAGGAAGTAACTCGAGAGACAAGTTTTGTCTTCAGAAATTAGTTTCTTATAGTTCTTATAATCTTATGCTGACCTCCAAACAGAAGACCTCCATGACTCTTTCATGTAAATGCTCTGAAGGCTGTATTACTGTAGCCTACATAGAAGTCAATTGATCATAGGGTTCTTGCATTTGATAAATTTAACAAAATTTGTTCTGTATTGGCAGCACTTGAAGTAATTATGGCAATACGATGTGAACTCAGGTTAAATTTGATTTCAACCAATTCTTTTTATATGTTAAGAAAGTATAAAAACTAGCCCAATACAACCTGCATTTAACAATCATGACACCACACCTATAGTGAGCTACTTAAAATTGTAATGAAAAACGAAAACATAATTCTGTGAAAACCTGAGATTCCAAGAGTGGACTATGCTGTGGTACCAAGCAATTTTCTAATGAGAGACTTCTTTGATGCTGAGTTCAGGTCCATTTGAAAAAACTGCTCACTTTTCTAAGTACCATATAAGCAAACATGCGATACTGCTGATTTAAGAGAATTTGTATTCTCTCCCACAGCCCCCATGCAATGGAGCATTCCTTGGGTCTTGGAAACACAGCACCTTCAGTGCAAGACTGAGTATATCAGCATGCTTGGAATAAAATGAAAAAGCACCTCCAGAAAAGTAGCTCTCTGTCCTTTTCCTCTCTGTTGTTTTCATTCAGTATTAAGAGTATATATGATGTTATGCCAAAAGGGATTTGTCCTTTTTATATAGTAAGAGGAATGCTTTTGTTATTTGCATTTCTGAATTGCTTAGCTGCCCAAGCATGCTTTATGTGTGCGGCTTGAAATGTGTCATTGGATCACGTGAGCGCTGTTCTCTAGCTGATGTTGGACTTCCTCCAACAAATATGGATTATGTTAAAGTAGGTTCTGAATTGACGAGGATATGTTAATAACTCCCAGATGGGCATCTTTGTGCAGGGAAATACAATCGGTGTATGGCAGGAGCTAGTGTTTGGCAGGTCCATCATTCCGTCATTAAAGGCCACATTATTACTTACAACTCTGCTTGCATGACAATTGCTTGCATAAACTCAGTCTCTCAATAACAAATACAATTTGCTTTTAGATGTTTTTTTCTGTTGCAAGGATTTTTTTATATATGTGCCAACTGGTATTTCCTCCAGTTTAATATATGGATATTTGAAAATGAAATAATAGTATGAAATAAACACTTAAGTTCCACAAATCCATGATTAAAATATTTTTTTTTCCAGATGTGTGATACAAATACAAGCGCAAAATACGTACACCTTCATATTTTTGCAGTCTGTATTACTCAATGGTTAATGCCAACTCAAGAATTCTGGTTGCCTGGGCAATTGTGTTTATTTAAATTTAATTTATAGTTACAATTGGATATGCTATGTTAAAAAGTTAAAAGTTTATTTCGTGCTCTAAGGGGGTTTGTAGTCTTCCTATAAGCAGTTAAAAATGTTGTTTTTCACCTAGTTGTATGGATGGGAGAAGTTATGATTAGGTAACTATATAGGCAGTATACACAAGTGTAAATTATACAATAAAAATGTATTTGCTATGCATCTTGATCACCGCACTTGTGCTTCATTTTTTAATCAATTTCACCAAAACATTCCAAAGCTCTGTTCTTCCAGCAAACATCTGCAAAATGTGTCTGACTGGAAAATATTCCTTCCTTCTCCACCCAACTTCTTTTCACAATCCTACTCCTCCTAACTCTCCGGTTAAGAACTGGAAAACACATGCAAAAGCCATACCAGTTTTGGGGGTATTCAAAAAAAAAAAAAAAATAAGAAAGAAAAGAAAAGGAAATAAAAAAAGAATTACGTCTTTCACTGCTAGCTAGAAGTGGAGCAAAGGCTTTGGATTTTGGGAATGGGATACTTTGGGATTCCCAGTTTTTGTTCTTATCTGTAGTCCTAGAGCCCTGACTCCAGGAGCTGGAGCCTATAAAGCTGGACCTCTGGTAATGATTCGGGGAGTAGTTACCAGGTAAGATAATATAAATAATACAGGCAATAAACAATTTTTAAGAAACTTCATAAAATAATCTTTTTTTTTAACAGATGTAGTGAATAAGTCATGAATATTTTTACCAATTGCCCAGGCTATTCTGCCCCGAAGTCAGCTCTATACCTCATTTTAATGTATTCTCACAAGCATGCATGTCTATTTTCTCACTTAGGCACCTATATTCACACCTGGATTTTGACTGGCGTATGAATGATGATGATTACTTTATAGTTCTTAATAAAAAGGTGAAGTATACGTTTTGCAACAATCTCACTGAGCCAGCTGATGAGAATTTGCATTTTACAGTACATTCTGGAGAATACTGCTGTGCTGGGGCAGTGTTTTCTGGTGATGACCCAAAACATCAATACCATCCAGTGTCTGGAACTGACCCAAGCAACAAAGATACTGTGAGGGCTCCACGTATTTTTGTACTTCTCCAGTCTCTTTCTGCATGTTATGATATTATTACTCTCAATCTGGCACTTAATTTTCTTGGCTCTTAAAATGAGAGTTGTAAGAGTAGTTGAATGTAATATGTGGTATTTTAATATTGTGACTCTTAATGCTACATAAAACCTTTGTTTCCTACAGGTTTATTGAGCTGGTGTATTAGATTTCCTGCTGCATGAGCAAGAAGATTATGGTGGCTTACGTCTAAGTGTACTTTTGGGAGGCATTTTGTATTTTCTCTATAAATAGTCTTTCTAAAACACAATTGTGAAACTATTAATGTTTATATTACATTATACATCTCTCTAAGTTTACTGTGTTGAGTATACAGTGTGGTAGCAAGAGGAAATCTTTTTGTCTAAGAAACGTGTTCAGAATTGTCATTGGTAAAAGAATACTGAAAGGCAGGTTTGTTATATTTATCTTTTTACCTGTAGGGTATTTTTGGCTTATTACACTGAGTCATTCCAGTTTTCAACAATAGTAAAATTACACCTCTTAAGGAGTTAAGCACTTTAGTAGAACTGTTAGCAAATGTTAAGCTTCCAGCAGAAGTGTGGGCATCCTGGTTATTCCTTTTGTGTCAGAAAAATGTCAAATGAGTCAATTGTAATTATAAGCTCTTCACAGATAAAACTTGGACTTGGGGATGAGAGCATGTGCATAGTAAAACTTGCACTTTACACTGTATAAACTTTTTTTTGATTAAGCAAAAGAATGTGTTTATTATGGACTTCAAAGAAAGAAACCCTGGAAAGATCCTTCGTCCTAAGATAAATGCAAAATATATGTGGGGGGAGGGATGCAGAGGTAGTTCATATGTGTATTGTATTACTGATGTGTGTTTTGTTTTGAGAATAATTTAATGAGTGATTTATTCACAATTTATATGAAGATGCCAGGCCTAACTCTGCAAGGTCCCCTGGAACAATTCATCTGTACATGAACAGCCAGTTTCATTATTTTTAAAACATAACATGAGTGAAACAAATGGTCAGTGTCGCTCTGTCCAGTGAAATGAAAGATTATCATCTCAAGCAGCGGCTGTCAGGTGGACTGGGTCCAGCTCCGCGTCCTCCTCGGGTTCAGATGCAGGGTGACGTGCAGGTAATCTGCAATTTGCTGGGGACATTGTTAGCTGGCTCTGCCTCCGGGGTAGGATTTGAAGCAGGCCTGGAGCAGCTGTGTGCCAGGCGGGTTGGGGAGGGATGCTCAATGCTCCGCCGTCACCCGCTGGAGCTGGTGCCAAAGCCCCGGTGACACGGAGGAGGCATTAGGTCAGATGAGTTACATTAAGTGGCAAGTGATAAATTCAAGATGACAATTCAAAACAGCGGTGTTTCTCCCAGTAATTAATTCCAGTGGTGCCTGAGGCAGTGCTTGGTTGCTACAACCAGTGTGGCCAAAGCTGAGCAGCTAATGAGAAAACATTACAGCAAGGGTTAGGGGCTGGCTCACTCTGGCAGGATGAGGTCACTATGATTAGAAAATATTAATGCAGGCTTAATGTGATAACCTATGACAAAGAAACTTTGTGTTATTCGTGAGTGGTTAAAATACAGAAATCCTTTTGTTTTTTATTTTTTTCCCTCAAACTGCTGCCTGGTCCAGCAGCACCAAGCCTAGCATTGGTACTGTCACATGCAATCCATGCCAAAGCTAGTTAGCTGCTGCAGCCAGACAAATCCTTTCTTCCCTTTCATTTGTTCTAATTACTTTTGTCAGGTAATAGTGAACACTCAGCTTAGAGGAAGGAGCTTTGCGGTTGTTACCCATGAATAGAAAGAATGATGAGAAAATAACACTTCCACACTCGGCATCCTCCTGCCTTTGGCCAGCAGTGGGGATGTGATTGCATGGCACTGGCTAGCAAAAGCCCTGCGCTTCCTAAAACTTCCACTGTCTCAGATATGGGGAAAGGCTGCCTAAGAACAGAGTTCTGTAGTTACTGTCCTGCACTGGTGCTGCAGCAGTGCAGGTTTGACTGGGTTAATTGTGAAGAAAAATCCATAGACAGCAGAACTTTAAAAAACATTTCTGTGAGATTTTCCCAGGCTGTTATCCCCCATAGCTGCAGGATATGCATTATGAATAACTACAAGTGCCGTGTACTATCTTAAAGGAAACCTGTGGGATATTATGTGCTTTTTAAACACTTCTACCAACAGACTCAAAAAAGTGCTCTGCTAATTATGAAGTGATATTTATTTCATAACTGTTTCCCATTAATTGCGAGGATATAGATGAGATGGCCTGCACATTTTGGCATTTGCATCTTTGTTGTCTAAAGCCCAACTGTTATTTCACAGTTTTGCTTTGTTCTCTTTTGTTACCTTATTTATGTAACAATCACTTTTCATCTGAAAGCACTGCAAATACTTCAGTACAAATACTTCCATAGGGCAGATAAAAATAGTATTTAATCAGATCAGTAAGACTTCATGTGGTCCCAAAAGTCACAATATAATTGATTGGCAAGCTTGTAACCAAATCCTTACATTATATGAGAATATATTGAACTATCACAGATGTTTTTACCCTACATCTTATACTACAGTACATACCTTTATCTTTTACAGCCAGTTTTAAAAAAGAATTCTTATTTCAGCAAGACATTATTATGCATTTTCTTCTGTATTTCACTCACCTAACTCTTACCTTTTATAACAATTTCCAGAATACTCATAGAAGAAAACATACCATACATCTTTTTCTCTCATTCAATTATTTTTATACAGTATTGAACTAGTATAGTGAAAGTATACAGTCTCTGATACAAAACTTGAGAGTGATGTTTGAGGCCTACGGTTACAGAAGATAAGTTTAAAAAAAAAAAAGTATTAAACGCATTGACCCTTTTTGTAATCAGACTTGCAATGACACTAATATTTTTGATAAACAATGAAAGTATCATCAAGGGTAATATGCAGTAATATGAGCTGTAATCTAGTAAGTGACAGTTGTTTCTGTGGTACTAAAATCTTTTTGGACATGCTCCTTTTTCTGTTTGTGTAACAAGCCTGTTAGTTTGCTCAGGTTTTATTCATTTCTTTCTGTAGTTCACAGTGGACGATTATTTTGTCTTCATTTTCAGGCAAAAGAAAAAATATCCCATAGTTCAATCTCTGTAACACAGCTTTAGAATTTCCATTAATTAAATGATGAACTGGAAACTATAGTTAAAATATATTAAATGCAGCAATTAGGCCCTATTGCCATTTATTTTTAATACTTAAAACACATTTAGACCGAATACTTTAAGTGCAAATTAAACTCTCAGCAGGACAATTAAAACCCAGGGTTAGAACTATCAAAGTTCTAGATAAATTTTGGAATTTCTATAGATTTCTAGAATGTTATTGCAGTGATGAAACAGGTATTTACGTAATTATCTGTATTTCAGAGGAGAATACACACTTTCATGGAAGGCACGGGGAAATGCTTTTCGACTACCCATTTGAACTCTCCTTGGAGCCTGCCATATGAAGAGATACAAACAAATGCGTAATGGTGTTCAGATGAAAAAACGTGCATTCACCAGGTCAGTAGAAAAGATCTATGTAGTACTAATTGCTAATTTACAACCCACATTAGATCAATTTATTTGCTCATCAGAGCTCTGTGAGCATAAAAAAAAGTGAGCAGGCATAAGAACCCTTTGCATGGTTTTTTTATACACAAAATGCAATTGTTGCAAGAGTCTTTCATGGAAGGCGTTTTTAGTTGTCATATGGCAGGAAGGCTTCTGAGTATAATATACAGTAATACTAATGGAGAGTGGAATGTCTACTAATGCCATAGTGTTTAAAAAGAAAAAAAAAAGTGTTTTGTGATGAAGATGGTTGTTACCTGGTTTTCATGTCTTCCTCTGGAATTTTATAATTAGTGCAGATAGCAGTTTTGCTACTATTTAAATTATAAACTCTTTGGGAAAGGCATTGTAAGGAATGGTTCAGACAGGTTGAAGATGTAAAGTGCTAGGCTCTAAATGAATTATTAATTTCATATTTTATAAAGGATATTTCTTGTTAAATTGGGGTGCCTGGGAAACAAACTTGCTGTAAGTTTTTGAGAACTTTTAAAAATTATGTTAACTAAAAACTATTCCAAAATGTCTCATTAATACAGCAATGGTCATATCAAATAAAGTCTCAGTATACCTTCTAGTTTTAAGTATGAGCTATTAGGTAGGCATTAAAAGTAACACACATTAAAACTTTAAAAATAGATTTTCAGTATGGCTGTGGGCTATGATCTCACACCAGAGGATGGCCAATGAATCTGGGTTTTAATTTTGGTAAAATAAACCACACTATGGTTTAAATACAGGCTTTTCATTTAATCCCAACTACTGAATTTCACAGCATCAGAAGAGATGTTCTATTTCACAAATTTAGGTGGGTTTTGGAAAGTCTGTGTGGTTTTATTTTTTCAGAACAAACCCACAAATTTATTAATAGATTCTGCTTCAGATCCCAATGCCAAACCCGTATGGTTGGTAGGAGAAGAGAAGCTTGGAAATGTTTTTTGCTGTGTCATATCTCTGGTTTATGCTTACCAATACCTGCATTTGTGTATTCTTCTTCCATCCCTTAGTACCTGAACCTATTTAGCGCAGTGAACGTGGGGCCGACTGAACGCATAAACACTGAGAGATGACAGGGTTTGCTGCAGTGGGAAACCAGGGAATATATAATTGCATCGTTGTTTCTCGTTCCGTTCCCACGTGTAACTTGCTTAAATGTCACTGCAAGCTGCTGGCTCTCACTCTTCCCTTTGCTGCAACCCTTATCCAACCCATGCTCAGCCATCACGAGCGCAGAGCCTGAGCCAGCGCCCGCCACCCCATGGGGATTCATATTCAGGCATCACCGATCGTTGACCTGGCTATTGTTGTTTGTGATACTTACTGGTAAACTTTCACAATCAATACAACATCAGCCCGTGCAGCTCCTGGGAATGGAAACCTGAAGCAGCGCACTTAATCTTGAGGCTGGCTCCTGCTCCCTGCTCTGCTGCTAAACCAGGCGGTTGGCCTCCGTGATGCAGCATGATTGCTGCAGAGGTCAGGAGTGAGCTGGCTGGGCAAGCGCTGATGGATGGCTGCTCGTGATGAGGCGCATCTTCCATCCAACGAGAGACGTTAATAATGATAGACCATAACTGCGCACACAAAAAAATTGTGTAGCTTGTTTGTGGACTTGCACAGAGCCGCAGGATGCAATGCGGTAGTTTGGAGCAAGTTGTCAGGGGAAAAAAAAAGTAATGAAGAAAGCGAGGTCTCATTAAAAGTTAGAGAAACCTTCCCTTTCGTTACCAAATTGGAACGGTTGCTGCAAATACATTGCTGTACATGTATTTTGCTACCATTCTACTTGCATTAGGTCTTTTCCTTGCACTTGAATAATAACCGTTTTGCAAATCGACAAAACCAGGAAATGATCTCAAAGGCCAATAAATTAAAACTAACACAAATGATCTGTACAGGATTCAAACTGTATGCTCTGCTGCAGAACACCATGTTTTGCTTGAAATCAGTGATATGGGCTGATACCTGGTACTTTGGTATGTCTTGCAAAAATTAAGTTTCTCCCCTTTAGAAAGGGGAGAAATCTTTGTGAGTGAAATGAATTGTGGAAAAGCTCATCTCTTACTGGAGACAGCTTTCCACAAGGCTTGTACCTTGGAAGGAAAATGCCAACATAATCAAATAATCATTTCTGGGTACATCTAGGTTGACATATGATTTTTTTCCCCAAAGTGTTATCCAACACTTTTATTCTACAGGTTTCCCATATCTTCTCCTCTGTCTCTTTCAGATATAGATTGCAATATCAATGCTGCCCCCCACCCCAAACAAATTAAAAAAAAAAAACCAAAACCACAAAGCAAACAAACAAATGCCATGAAGATTGTCACTAGTTAAATGCTAAAACTACAGGCCAGCAAGACCTCAGTAAATATGCTCTATTGCTCTGATCCACAGCAGATTCAAGGCAGGGAGGTGGTGGTGTTTGTGAACCAGGATATTCACAGCCATGGAAGCACTTCTTGCAGATGCAAAACACCCCTGGAGATCTACGGGGGAGCATCTCTGTATTTATTTGTGTTTTAAGATGCATCGAGCAGCCCTGGGTAAGTAGCTGTTGTAATGTCTGTAGTGGAGAGGACGTGAAAGCTGGTGAACTACCTCCAACACCCTGGTTTTTAATTTTCCTCTTAGCTTGCAGACAAACATAACTGGAGAAAAGTACATCACCTATCTTAGAAATTCCAGTCCTGCAATTTAATGTGTTACAGATGAAAATTCAGCTGTATGTTGAAGTGTCCATATGAATTCTGATATTTTTTCGATTCTGGTATTTCATGTGCTTGAAAACTGTTGTGTAGGAAGCAAGAGCTTTGCTCCAGACATCTGCATGTTTCCTATTTCAGTCCAATAATTTGATATCCAAAACAAGCCCAAACACTCTTTCTAAAAATAGATTCCATGCTCTGATTATTAAAGTAATACTTGTGTGATGTTCCTAGTTTTCTGCCAGTGCTACATTGATGGCTTTGTAATATTTAATACACTTCTCACAAAAATGTACCAAAATTCCCTGTTCTTCTCCTCATTCCTAACATATGATGATGAGATTTTCAGTAGACCCTTACACATCATTACGGGAATATCTGCATTTATGCAAATGTAGATTTATGAAAGGGTAAAGGTTGGAAGGCAGAGTTGACTAATGAGAATTGAAACTAGACAAATGAGGCCAGTTAGCTTTAGCTGAATGTAGGCCACATCATTCCTGGTCATGACTGGGCTTAGACTTATGAGTTTCCAACACAGATCTCTGGTGTGGCTCGCTGACAGTGATTGTGCTGGTGCCTCTGCTGCTTGGTGGTTTGGTTTTGTTGTATTGCATGTTGGAGTTGTGCATAGGTTTTGCAAAAAAAAAAAAAAAAAAAAAAAAAAAGTAAATCGATGAAGACAAATTATATGCAGTGGGATTTTTTTTGACTGTTTTGTTACTCTGGTTCCATTTTCAGTACAAAGGCAATGCAGATGGTGAGGGATAAACTACTATGTTAGGTCACTTCAGCCAATGTCAGAGGTATTAGCTCCACCTCTGTAAACTGGGAGGGCAAACTGATGTTATTTTACATGTATGGGAGTCAGAAAAAATGAATCTTAACCAAGAAAGGAGTCACATACAATAACACAGAGGAAGGTGCTGCTTCTGCAGCCCCTTGTAGTCTCTTATTGCTTGTTCCTCCTACTGCAGCACTGCTGCTCTCCGGGCATAGTTGATCTTAAATGTTTGAGAATGAGCTCTTACAAAAATTTTGTTCGCTGTCATAAACAAACAAAAACCAAAGACATCCTCCTAAGTGTGGATGATCTTGCAAAGGAGAACCAATTTCTTCCTGAAATACATTTTTCTTGATTTTTAACTAAGGCAGGAGGCAAGAGCGCAATGTCAGTATGCTTATCTGTGAATACTCTAAGAGACAGTTAAGAGCTCAGACAGAGTTTTTCACTCAGAAAATTTTAACTAAGGAGAAATTGTCGGGTAATAACTGGCAACTGTTTTTAGTAAATAGCAGGCACAATCACAGGACATGTTCCTTCTTTCCATGCTGTGACAACAGTGTCCAACAGCAATGGACAGGTTTCAGATACAATATTGTTACTGAAGAGGTCTAAATTACGTTCACAGGCCCTAGCCCTTCCAGCCAAATGGCAAAAGCAAACCCAGTCACTTGAAAAGCAAAAAACCTCAACCAAATAACCAAAAAAACCTGCTTCTGAAGCTGAACTAAGGCAGGAAACCTTGCTTTCCCTGAGGCAGGACTTCTGGGCCAGCAAATCGACACAAAGGATGCAACGAAGCAGGAGCTCTGTGCCACCACCACCCTAGGGGAAGACATGCTCCCTACCAAACAGCAAAAGCAGCAGCCAGTGTGGGAGAGGGTAGAGGGCATGTCTGCAACCTGTAAAAAATTGGAAGGATGCAACGATTAGGGAGGATATCGGTATGGTCTTTAGGGTGAATCAAGAAGACCCAATTGGAATGAAACTGAGTATTGCAAAAATTTACCTAAGTGTAAGGTCTATTAGTTTAGGGAACAATGGTAGAAAAGAAATTGTGAAAGCCCTATTTCTTGAGACTTTTAAAACTGAACAAGTCAAGACCCTGGAAATATACTGTAGATAGCATAATATAATGACAGGAGGATAGAGTTACTCTAATAGGTCTATTTCATTTCTAATTCCTATGAGTCAGTTAAGCTATTTATGCTTAATTTTACGTAGTTATGACTACAGAGTATAATCATCCAAACTGTAATAAAATCCTTATAACAGATAAAAATAAAAAAGTGAAGCCTCATTTTGCTCAAATGAGCTAACCTACCTCAAAAATGAATGACAATCCATGCTGCTGGGGCAGCACTGGGGTCACCAATGATGCCTTTAAGTAATATTAAGTTCTGTATGCAATTATACTCCTGTATTTTTTTTGTCCAGAAGCTAAATAAACCCAGCAACTAGGTGACCAGCTGGGAGGGATGTGCAAAGGGCTTGTGATGTGCCTAAATATTTTGCTGCCAGGCAAGGAAGGGGCAGAAAGGGCTGTGGGCCCGCTCTCAGCAAGTAGGTGATGTCCACATCTGTCTGGCCCCTGCTGCTGGGTGAGCAATGGCAGAATCGATCCCTAGTATTGTAAGTTAGTACAGCTCTTTTCCCTCTCCTCACAACAGTATATATGTACAGATAAAAATATGTATATTTATATAGTTAGGTTTTCATTCAACTCCAGTTTTATTCCGTGATTGCTCTCCCCCAGCACTTTATCACTGCTTTGGTTTCAGTATGAGTAAAGACTGCACACACTCCCATGAGTGTTTCTCTTGCCCTTTCTCAAATGCAAACACCACAAACTCCTCTTCAGAGTTGTGTTTACAGCTATTTAGAGAGAACTGCTCTTATGTTTTGCTGATTGCTTTTTAGTTGACGCTTGGCTCTGAGATTTAGAGCCCATTTTGTTTTTTACAAAGCCCCGTTCTGAATTTCCTACAAGCAAAAATGCACTGTTAACAATTAACATGGAAAAAGCTGCTCTGGATTTGTATTACGAACTATTTTGGTGCTTGTAACTGTCTCGTATTACATTTTTAATTTCCATCTGGCCAATCATACTAATGCAAAAGATATATCATGCCATGAGTGGTCATTAAATTCAGCACTAAACCACCTGATTGTGACAGGAAGAGAGAAATCTGAGCACAGTAAATTTCAGTTAGGAAATGTGTTTATTCATCACATTTATTTTAATTAAAATGGAAAATGGTGTGAAATTCCTTATTTTACAAAACAATAAACCATTACCCACTAATGGGTTAAAAATAAACAGAAGCCATCATATTAAAAAAAAGAGCTAAAGAAAGAGAAACGGTAATGACAGTTTTGAAGTATCCAGTACCTGTTGTGACAGGAATAACAAATTAATTGGGACTATAACGGATTCTTTGTAAAGGTGAAGTAAACACACTTGACTGTATATTTTTCACCATCAGTTAAGTCTCAATTGGTTCTAAAAATAAACAGAAGACATTGAACAGTTTTAATGGATTTTGACACCTAGGTATTATGCTGTCACTCCAGTATAAATGAATCATAACTTTAGACTGCGCCAAGGAATTACTACACATTTGGAGAAATTTATGGTGCACCAGGCTTTGAATCATGATGTGATATCAAAACTAAAGTCACAAGAGGAAAAAGTCTGGCATAAATTATTATTTATCCAAACCATGCATACCTGCAAACGCAACAGGTATGGATTACAGGGTTAGTTAGAAATGCCGCTGTAATTCCCAGGCGTTCCTGCCTTTCAGAGCTCCATTCTGGCAAATCTCCTGGTGAGCCGCATCCAGAGCAGTGCTGAGCGCACACTGGACAAGCCACCATGAGGGCCAGAGGGTTCAACCTAATCAAGACTTCTACCAAAAAATAGGCTAAAGGAAAGGAGAATTTCAGCAGTTGACTGTATAGTTATATTGGCCTTAAATTTATCTGTATCTAACAGAGCACTTGTAGACGGCGAAGTTGTCTATGACAAGACATTAAGCTGCCTATGAAGTGAGGAGCATCTGCAGAGCCACTAGTTGCTGTGCTCCGAACTGGCTGCCTCATTTGCTCTGCACTGTCATACATGCAGGTAAGCCCTTAAATTATATTATACAGGCATGCATACAATATTTGATGAAATGTCCTCTTAAATATTATTTGGAAAAAAAAACAACCAGCAACAGAGTTTCTACAGTTGTTTAGACGGTGATACCACACTTTTGATACATTTAAGGAACATTGGGATAAATAAATATTTCTCTGTAAAATTCATTCTAAAAAATATTCCTTAGCAGGTGGATTGTATTCAGTGCACAACTGTGCAGTAGTGACTTTCATAAGTCCTTAGCAAAGTTATAATGTTCTTAAAAATGGCTTTATTCAAAGCAGAAGTAGATTTTAAATATTTAATTTACAGTATTTCTCCAGCTTCCTGTGCAACTTTTCTTGAAAAGCTCGCCTGTTCTAGCATTTTACCTTAAAACTTAGCCACTTTGGAGATCATTACAAAATACTACAAAGAAAAGATCTACGTTTTAAGTCTCTATTTAGCAAAAAGGAACAAATCCAAAGAAGATTATAAACAGAATGAGCAGGTTTTTTGTTTGGGAGTCCTCAGTGTATCGGTTTAGAAAGCTTTTCTATGTTCTAGCCATAACACATTACAGACACGGACTGATTCATTATGTTTGACCTGCTGGAGTGGTAATCATCCTCTTAATGGCTTTGGTACTCTTCCCTTCAAGCCGTGGTACAATGCTGAGCTATCTGTGGCTGGTCTCAAGGCCAGATTCACAAGCGGTAAAATGCTCTACTCTTCACTGAACCCGGCCTGCTTGTACTGCCTGCTGTTATTTTGCGGGCTTTGTTTTCCTGCTTTCGTCCAGGCGTTGCCCCTGCAGGTCGCGGCGCTGCACGAGCGTGGGTGGCTGCTCGCCCTGCCCTGCTCCCGTCTTCCTGCGGAGCCTCTTGTCTACGGGCACCGCTGCTGCTTACCAGAGTTACTAATCTTGTACAAGCAACCAGTGCGACTTTTGAAAGCAACTTTACGTGTTATTAATCAGGTTAGTGCCGAATGTCTGTCGTTTGGAAGAGAGCTATGCGCGGGTGAGCTTTGGTGTGCTCCATTGCTGAACTGGGGGAGAGGCTGAGGTTGGCAGGGACCTCTCGAGGTCATCTGCTCCATGCGCCTGCTCAAGCAGGGCCACCTGTAGCAAGCTGCCCAGAAACATAACTCTGTTACAATGTTCAGCTGTTTTCCCCCAAAGCTCCTGCCAATGCTTTCCCAAGAAGCGCTGGCTGCTCCCTTGGGATTTTCAAGCTGTGGAAAGCCTCAGCTAATCCGAAATATGCACAAATATCTAAAATATCCATTATCTCAGGCCGAGTCATTCTTGGATGCAGTAATGCTAACGTGTCAGCTGCTGGTGTGTAAATCTGAGAAGTGGCTCTGCAATACATTGGAGAAATTACATTCTGTCAGGAGTACTCAATCTCCTCCTCCTCCTCCTCCCTGGCTGCAGCCAGTGCCAAAAAGCCTGTGGGGGAAAACACGGAAAGGACGTTTGCTGTGTGTGTACCAGGCCTCAGCGCTGCCTCAACCTGCTCAAGGGAATCTTCCTGAGCACGCGAGGTGGTGAGCGGCATACGCTGAGCGCCCCAAAATGGGGCGCAGGCAGGGTTGCTGTACAATTCCCAGCTTACCCGGTGCCAGCAGCATCCCACCAGAAGGGGACGTGGTGCGGTGCGGTGGATGTCAGCGTCCAAGTGTTTTGACTCAGTCAGTGAGCAAAAGTACTGGCACCTGAGAAACTCCAAGCAGATTTAGTTTTGCCGCTTGTCCAAGCAGCATGAAAGGAAGATATACAACATACCATGAACGTTTTCCCCATTTGTCTAATAGGTGAAAATGGCATTTTTTGTAATATTGAAAAATGCTCATTTTGAGATATTATAATTAAATTCTCATGGAATTGTCTCAATTCCTACAAAATTATGCAAATTATTATAATATTTTATTAATGATGTTAATTTGAAAAGGTCTTGAAGGGCTTCCCTGTAAGGAAGCTCAAAGTATTCTCATGGTGTGATTACTTTGAAGACGCTTATTTTAGGTTTTCCTCACTTCATGTTTATTTGGGGCTTGGCAGCCTGAGAGGTATGTTCTCCGTTTCTTTTCGGATAGAGTGCCTTACTTAAAGGTTATCAATTAATTCTGCATGGATGTTCTCTGTTTTATCTGCAAATTGTTCTGGTAATAGAGATGTACTGTTAAGTATCTTAGGGACTATTTTGCTGTAATGGGACTATTCTGAAATTTTTATTCTTGTGTTCTACAGACACTAAGGTATTTTGTTTTCATAAATTATGAAAGGAAAATGTCACAAGCTATCACTGTTCTGTGCTCTGCCTTTGCTGACAGCTGTATGATGCTCATTCAGTGCAGCAGATTGGGAGCTGAAAGTTTCATCAATAAATATGACTCTGATGGCTTCATGTCAGCGGTCAAGGTAATGGCCTTTTATTATCCTGGAAACACTTCCACAGGCGCACATATATTTTTTTCTTAAATTCTTCTGAGGAAACATCTTTTTTAAATTTTTTTAAAATTTATTTATTTTTTACTTATGCTCACAATTTTAATCATTATCCTGTGCAAGTGACATAAGGTATTTTAAGTAGAAGAAAAATTATATGATTATTTTTACTATTTTATTACTACATGCTGAAGAATGAAAAAATGAATTAAGATATAATGCTGAATTATCTCATCGTAAACTTTGTGATGACCTTAGAAGTATTTTTATAATATTTGAAATCTATAAAAAATAAAAGGGAAACATGCAACTGACCTATTTGAAAAAGTAGAAAATACAGTACAGAGAGGTATGCAGTATTAAAAATCGTAAAACAGTGTTATTCAGTTTTAGTTGGACAAGACATAGTTTTGAGTTTAGTTGAAATTTTTGTTATTGTGGTTAAAATATTGAATTTTTCATTGAATTTTCCAGTCCATTGTCCTACTAAAGAATTTTTGTAACCCATAAGGATACTGCCAGGAATAGCATGCATTTATTTGGGAAAGAAATGAGCATTACAATATTTCAAACTTTCAGCGCTTGTGTTTTATTTTTTACTCTATTTGATAATTACACATTCAATACTTGCTATTATTTAAATTGTTTTTTCCAAGTTTCAACTTCTCTTGTTTTTCTGTGGTCTATTAAATGTATTTAGCATTAATTAAATAACTTTTAATTATAGCCACAAATATGTTTTTTTTCTTCCCATTAGTTAGATGATACTTAATGATTCGCCTTCAAGTCCTTTACTGTAAATAAAAATCTAGGAGAAGATACCTACCCCTACAAAAATATTTGGTATTTAATGGCTGTACTACAGTTTTATATTTTCTGAGTTTTAACATATAATTGGAAGGTTTTTTTTAATATCCACCTAGTTTTAATGTGTATATGGTCTCAAAATGCTATCTAACTTGCACAAGCTTCTATGTAAAATACATATTCCACAGTATGTAGAAAACCAAAAAATTTCACTGAACTCTGGTGAGCTAACAGCTGCCAGTAGATTAACATGCTAGTGAAACTGCTAGGAGATGCAATTTTGGACCCACTTTGGACCCAAAAGAACATAGCCTTTTCCATGTAGTGAAACTACTAGGAGATGCAGTTTTGGACCCACTTTGGACCCAAAAGAACATAGCCTTTTCCATGTTAAAGCTGTGTTCCAGTCTTGGTTGCTCTTTTTAAAATTTTTTTATTTTTTGTTTTTTTTTCCCCCTGTGTTTTTTTTATCTTCCATCTGTGTTACAGGATTTTGTAGACTTGCTTTATAGAAACAATATTAAAATAAAGCCAGAATTCTTTCCAAGAACTTCAAGAAAAACGTGTGGAATATCCATGAAAACAACCTGATTTTTATCATGTGTCTTAGTCTCATCTGTTAGAACAGTAATTTCTTTGACATATTTTGCACCTGGCATCCTTCTCCTAAAATAACATTTTAAATATCAGTATCCAAACAGTGCTGAGAAAATGAGCAATCCCAGATGCTGTAGGCATACGTATTCCCAAGGCTCCTGGTGAGGACTTGGGCTGAGCCCTCCCTGCTGGGGGGACGCTCTGTTTGCAGAGGACCTGTGAGCCCCAAGACCAGGGCGGGCTTCCTGTTCCTCTGCTGGTGGCAGAATTCAGGAGTTAAAATTCCCATCCTTGCATGCTAGCTGGCTTCAAAAAAGTAGAGATATGAAGCAGATAAAGCAACATTTTACCGAAAGTTCATTCATCAAAAAGCTGCATATTTTGAAAAGGGTAAAAGTACTACTAGACCCATCAGGGATAAGTAAAGGCTATATACTATAGATTATTTTAATCCCCTTGCTAGATATAAAAGGGATAATTACATATTTGTGGTTGAAGCCATGTGGTGGAAAAATCAATACAACTTTTTTGTATGACACTTCATTAGTGTGAAAAATTTTAAAAGCTGAAAAGAACTGCCTTGCAATTAAATGCCTCTGCTACTCCAGATTCAGTAATGGGTTTGTATTATTATCTAGTTTATTTGAAATAGTGGTTGCACTATAGCAGTAATTGGAAAACATTGATTATGCACTTGTATATAGAAAACCTGGCAAATCATTACAGGGCATAGCAACAGTTAGTTAGCCTTACTAATGAAGCACTAATTGCTCTAAGTAGGTTAACATGTTAGTGAAACTATAGGGAGATACAGCCTTGGAATTTTTTTTATGTGTTCAGTGCTACAAATTTTTTTTTTTTAAATTGCATTTTAAGAAATCTCATTTTGCAAACACAAACCACAAGACTCTCTTGATGCTATATTTGGAATAATTTCAGAGATTTGGTTTTGTGTTTTGATTTTTTTTTCTTTGAATATAACGTCTAGTACATTTAAGTCATATTTATGCTACTCCTATCAACACCATGACTTTAATGTATGTAAATGGCTAACTGGAGTGAAAGGCTGGTCAGCTCCATTGATTTCCTTATTCTAATGCAATTATGTCATCCATGCTATATGCTTCTTCAACAATCTTTTTTTTAATTAGACTGTTCTATGTTTGAAGTAGTAGTAGTAAAACCGATATAATAATATATGACCAATTGGGATACATTTTTTTTCTTTTGCAAAAATCTTAGTATTGTGAAAATCTGAGCATCTCAAATCTATTCAGTGAAGTGTATCAGAACTAGGAATAGTAATAAATAGATTTTATTTTATTATAACTATTGACTGGGAAAGACATGTTACAATTTCTTTAATTGATTATACTACATTAGCACATTGTTTGAGAAGTATATGACCAAAATATCCTTATGGCTGAATTTAAAAAAAAAAAAAAAAAAAATCTGTTTTCTGAACAGCCTTACATAAAGCTAAAAAAGTTTCAAAGTTAGTTTGTGAAATTTGCCATTTCATTTCATTCTTCTAAATTAGAAACTAGATTTAAATAGAATGTGGATGTTTAGCCAATAAACTCATGCAAATTTGAATTTAAAAACATAAAAAGTTTTGCTAGCCATCCCTGACATTGGAGTTGATGGTCTTCCTAAAAGCTTGCCTTAAAATGTGTCAGTCCTGGGACAATATGAAGTATTTATATCTAAGGCAGGAGATCTTAGTGAGCTGCCGGTATTATATCAGTAAGCATTTTACTGTGCGGGTGACGGAGCACTGCCACAGGTTGCCCAGAGAGGCTGTGGAGTGAGTGTGGAGCATGATCTCCCTCCCTGGAGATCTTCAAAAGCCTCCTGGACATGGGCCTGGGCAACCTGCTGTAGGTGACCCTGCTTCAGCTGGGAGGCTGGATCAGATGTTCTCCAGATGTCCATGCCAACCTCAACCTTTCTGTGATTCTGATTTTGCAGACAGATGTGTGCACACTGGAGGCATAATATAGGATCTGTTTGTGTAGCTACATTTGTACTCAAGTTGGGTGGCTGTGGCTGTTTCCAGGCATGCTCAGGTGTCCGCTCGGATGAGAGCAGCTGGCGAGGTTGATGCAACTTCCTAAGGGGTAAACCTATCATGAAAGAAGAGGTTGCAAATGTTTGGCTTGTTTTTTGCACACTCTCTAGTCTGGCAGGAGAATTTCCTCAATGCTAACAAATGCATTTGATTCACAGAGAGCTGTTGTGAGGTTGTAGACTGATTTTGAGTGAAATCAGGCAAAATCCGTGAAGGACTGACAAAAAGCATGAAGGTGTGGCCTGAGGGACAGCAGGAGGGATGAAGTCCTGACGCACCCTGGGTGCCAGGGCACTTACTGGATCTCCTCTCAACACTCTGCTTTCCAAAAAAATCTGTTCCATGGCAGCCCTCCTACACAGTATGGTGGTCTCTCACCGGGAAGCAGGTGAGCTGATAATCTTCCCTTGGTCTGCCTGAGATATTTCTTTGGAAATGCAAGCATAGAATTTGGCTGCATGGGAGAGGTTGCAGCAGCCTCCACATCTCCCCTTCCCGCCTCCCTCCCACCATACAGCTCAGCAGCTTCACTGCATTTTGATAGCACTTGGCTGCAAAAGTGCAGGGCAGGATTTCCTTGTTTAAAGAGGTGTTAAATTCTCTCTCAGATTCACAGGAATAAAGAGTGGCCCCCTAAGAAGTTGCATAACGACCTTGACTTATAGAACATCTTGGAACAATTCTTACATTGAAAAGTAAATGAATAACAACACATAAAGTTTACCAAGCAAGTGTTAGAAAATGCGAGTTGTGATTCTTGCCACATTCCAATTTTTTAAAAATAAGCGTGTGTTTTTTCAAAAGATTTTAAAGGGGAGGAGGGATGTTTTAAAGGGAAAACTGCTTCCAGTTGAGAGCTAACCTCAACTAGTTCTGCTTTGACTCAGCTTTCCAAAGAACTTAACAATATTATACCCCTCTGTTCATAATAATGAGCTGTTTTGTGCAAAGCAGCTCATTATTATGAATGTAAGGGCATGTTTCGACTAGTAAAGCAAATCATAAAAATTGCTGCCCATGTCACGTTTTTTCCTTTGTCAATAAAAGATTTTCCTCAGGGTCAGAAACAATTATTGACCAGAGAAAAATCTCAAGTCTTATTTGGAAATTTTACTCAACGAATCTGAAAGTAGGGGAGCGAAGTTATGAAACTAAAAGTATGTGTGGTGAACATTATCTGCAAGGTCTTTTATGTTAAGGAAATCATGGCATCTGCCAATCTTTCAAATTCCAAAGGGTAAAGAATGAGGTCTGTTAGGCTGTCATTGAACATGACAGGCTTAATGTCAAGTTTATAACAGAAAAAGGGCAATCTTATTGTGGTTTATTCAGTTTTATGTTGCTTGTTCAGTAGAAAAGCTCATTTTTTTATCTAATTTATAGCATTTGAAATACCAAACAGATTTTTTACATATCTCCTGAGCTCACAGCTCCTCTTGACTACCCCTTAGTCGTTCCTTTAGGGAGCAGTCTTAAATCCTTCCAATTTAGCATCTATGTGAGACTAGACAATTGTTTTACTTGAGCATATCCTTCAGTTGTTATAGAGCTGTTTCTAACTCAAAACATTTTAGTTTAATTACTGCTTAGAATATTTGCTATATTTTTATCTAGGTTGCCTCTCACTTGAGCCCATTGGGCTGAAGAAAGAATTACTCCCCGTGCTGTTCTGTAGCCCTTCTTGTTCAGATCTGTAATTGGCCCTGTGTTTTTGACTTTTTGCTAATAAGCAGCTTACTTGCTCTCCCACTAGACTCAACCCACCACTTTTGTTTCATGAATTTTACAAAGGATTTTAATAGATGCTTTAGGCTATGCAAAATGTTATATGAAGGAAAGCATTAATGCTCTAGCCTTGACACAAAGGACGTGTGAATGGCTGCTTATCATTACCGTCAGGTATCAAAATTTTCATTAGGAGTTCTGGAGGACAAAAGGGGAAAAAGTGTAGCTATATGAAGGAATATTAACCTATACTGTGTAACCAACCACAATTGCTTAGCATTTTACATTAACTCTCCTCAGACACTGGCTCTCATTATTTTTACACATACATAATAACTGCTTATTATAGCAGTACAGTTCACACTGATACATTGTAGATAAGGTTGTGTCAGCACTTCCATTATAAACCCTATTTTCAGAGGTTTAAAAGGCAGCTGTAAAAATTTACTCCAGACAGAAGATTGGTTTTCTAGGTTTCTGCCTCGAGCAATTTTTTTTTTAAACCAATTAAAAACAATTGGCTGTTTTTTAAGCTATAGAAGTAAACAAAACAAATTAAGAGGTTTAAAGCACTTTTTGCACTTCTGTAACTCACAAACCTTTATTAAAAAAAGAACGAAATTTAGAAAGCAATCTGTTAATATGTTATACTTGCCAGTAGTTTTCTGTAAAAGAAATATATACTGGGTATTGCAACAGAGAGTTATAAAACAGGATACCACAGCTTAAAATTAGTTACTACTGAGTTCAGCAGATGCTGCTTAACAAAAGCATTCTTTTTAGCTGTAGAATATAAGTCCAAACTTTGCTGTCACCAAGCACCTACTTTTTCCGAAGTCCTCACTCCTACAGGGGCTAAGCAGAATTGTTTCATGTTAGACTTCTCCTTGGGCTCACTGGGAAAACGAGGTGCGATTTTGCAGTGATATGGATCAGCAGCAGACCCAGGTGGTCTAGGGTGCTGAGGATTGCTCATCAAAGCTTTCCAAGCCTCTATGGCAAAGCACTGATCAGGAGGTGGTACTGGGTAAGAAAACTTCTAGAAATCAGATGTCTTTTTCTGGTTGTCACCAAGCCTGGCACTGCCACCTTTGTAGAGACGATGGAGTTTAACTCCTTTCCCTGTTTGCATTATGTGGTTACCTGTAGAGGGTGCCTTGCTGATGAAGGGCTTATTGGGGAGAGGCTCATGCAGTCAGTCTTCTTGTGAATTCTGGCTTCAGTTTGCTGATACGTGGCATTGTGGCGCTTCTCACCAGCTGTGGTGTGAGTACATGCAACCCCTCAGGCTGGAGAGCAGCCAAAAATTCCCTGAAAGCTCCTGAGCAGAGGAGTGAAGTGTCCCCAGCTGGGTTTGACGTATCCTCCCTCAGTTGTGTTTGAAGATAACTTTGTGACTTGTTAGAGTCATGACACCTCCTCCTCACATCTTGAAGGGGAAGGTGTGGCTGTCGTTTGCAGAGCTCTTCCCTTGGGTTGGTTAATTCTGTGAATGATGTCTGGGTGCCATGCACAGCGGATGGAAGAGCACTGCTGGGTTTTGCTCTGTAACTGTACCTGGCAGCGAGAGAGGAAAATAACAGCACCTCCATGGTTATGGAGGTTACTTGGGAGGTACCCAAATTAGTCAGTTTGATATCCCAACATTTCAGCCCATCTGTTCAAACAGGGATTTACCTACTACTGTGAATTGTGCCTTACTATCTACTGGGTAATATTATGCATTAATTTCTGCAAATGGTTTTAGGTATGACATTTCTGACAGTTGTTCAGCTGAATTGGATTGATAATACATTTTTATAACCCTCATTTCACTTAAAAATATATTACAGTGCAATGTTTTGAGAGCCTCTAGAATTAAAATAAATATTTAAAATATATTTAAATAAAGTTGGCTCATTGTGGTAGATATCATCAAAAGAAAACAATCCCCATGCATGTTCTTGAAACCTTGTTGCAAATTTGGAGGTGCTTGTTATCTTTTCCCCTAACTGATTTAATGAGAGAGTGCTCTGTCCCAGAAATGTGGCTGGGAAATGTCAGCGCTGTATCTTTTATCGTAAGATCAAGAGGCCAGATACTGAAGTTCTTTTTAAGTATTGGCTCAGTTTCCAATATGGTAAACTCACCATTGGAGGACCAAGGAAAACGTCTGGAACTTGGAAAGAAGTATTAAGTTACTTAAAACAAAGGCAGGCTTTGGAAATTAAAGTATTTCTATGATGTGGTTTGAGGTGACAGTTCATACAAATCAGAAAAACATGCGCGGCAGACCCTGTGCTTACTTGCTTAGCTCTTTTTGGTATAACATAGTGATAAGAGTGCAGAAACCAGTCTGTTTCTTAATGAAAATAGCTTAGTGAGATATTGAACTTCTGACACTATCAGCTTCTGTTAGTTCCTCTTCTAGCAAATAGATGGCCGTCAAGCCTCGCATTGATAATTATCTGCATCCTGGTAGTAACTGTGGAGTCTGTGTGCAGAGCACTACTAACCAGAGGATGGTTGTCACAGGATGCGCTTGCACTGTCTGTTCAAGTACTGCAAGAGCTACCGCAGGCTGGTTTGCACGGAGGCTGTGTTGCATGGGCACACTCCTGGAGGCGCTGGGCTCTGAATGACTCAGCCTCTGGTTTCAGGGGGAGAACCGTTTCTGCCTGCCTTTCTGAGTAGCAAGGTTAGATGAGGTGTGGAGTATCCATAATCACATCTGTCTGCCTTGCAAGGCAATAGCTACACAAGCATGAAATGTAATATGGAAAACACTGAAAAGAAATGTGAAAAGGTAGCAAAGTTCATGCATCATAATGTGGTTTCTATCTAAAGGAAAAAAAATCAAATTTAATTCTAAATTTGAGGCAGTCTTGTTTATAGAAGAGCTGATAGTATCTCTAAAGCTCGTAAGGGATAAGCAACCTTGTTTAAATTTGCACTAAAAAAGAGCAGCTCCTTGTGTTTGCAACCTTATAGAAGAGTTTCAAATTAAAAATTGAGGCAAAGACTCAGGCAGGTTTCATCTGAACCAAAGAATTCTTGTCGTGTTTCTGTGCTTCAGTCTTTCTTGAAAAAGCTGTCCGGTATGCCCTTATCCAGCATCTAATGAAGATATGATATATCTTATGAATTTTGTGGGACAATGCACCCAAGTGCACAGAAACTGAAAACTCAAAGAATGGGTCTGCCATCAGGAAGGAGCAGAGAAGCCATGCAGTTGAACATGTAGGTGGGTGACTGCTGAAATGCAGTTAGGCAGAGCTAGCTGACAAGTGCATGACTGCTGTTCCTATGGCACTGAGCAAAGGGATGTAGAGCTGGTGGTGGGGCAGCAGGGAATGAAACCCCTCTCTGCAAACTTTGCAAGCCAGTCCCTCGGGTTTCAGTAAGTAAGGGCTATGCTACACCCTTACAGATTGCCTTTAATGCCCAACATGTTGCAAATTACCTGCCTTATGCTGGATTTTAATGCAACATCCGCACTTAGTACTAAATGGAAAGAACAGTGTTTGTGATAGTCCAGAACCTGTTCCTTTTCTTCTGTGTCGTAGGTTACTTGCAATATTTAGTGTAAATGAGGGACCACAACCTCCCCAGCAGGGAAGTGTTTCCACAAGAATTTCATATAACGAGATAATATTGTGGCCAGGGTTCCGTTACAGGTTTCAATCATCTTGAAGCAAGTAACTGAATCTTTAAAATTTTGTTGAAGAGTTGGATTTCTTTTTAAAAAGAGAAAATACCTATTTACAAGGGAGATACGGGTACAAATTTCTGCCAGCCTTACATGCCTGCTGTCTTTCACCACAGGGGTGGTTCTTAGTAGTGTTCTTCATCCTACTTCCCCGAAAGCTTATGAAAGCATTATTTAAAATAGGTATTTCTTTTTGTAATCCATGCAGAGGGGGCAAAAATAGTTTTTGGCTCCATGTAGCTGGCTGGGATCAGCTAGAGGCAGAATGTAGATGATTTACCTCAATTAGCTATGGCTAGATACATGTCTACATGCAGCACATGTCCCTAGGGAGGTGTAAGAGCAAGGTAACTAACTCTGAACAAGCAGTTCAGTTTCAGGGATGTCCCTCAAAGTGAAGACACAGATCAAGTGTGTGTCTATGACTTTTTCTGGTTCTAAATAATATATTTAAGCTATTTTTTCTTCTCAGTCCTAGTTTATGTACTAAAAAATAGGAAAAACATCTTCATCAACTGTGGAATGTGAAATAGAAGGCAAATTCTATAGAGCGTTGTTATAATGCATGCTACTTCCAAAAACTGTAAACCTTTCACAAAATTGCATATTCTGTAACCCTTTGAAAGTAGAACTGAAGAAGCGTTGAAGGACTCAGGTGGTAAGTATATTTAAAATATGTAGAGAAACATGCAAAAACTCCCCAGCACCCTTGACTAAAGGTAGATAACAACTAAAAGATCTCCAAACACAGAGGCATGATTTGTAGAAATAATGTCATTAACTTAGAGACCTGAGATGATTGATTTTCTCCCCTCATAAATCAGCAAAAAGTTCAGAAAAAGCATCTGATGGTGCGTGCCTGGAAAAGGCAGACAAGCCCCAAAGAGAAATCTGAGGCGAGAGCAAAACTTTCCCAGCTGGCTACAACATTTATTATTTAATTTCAGCAGATGGATCCACCTTAAGAAAGGTCCAAAGAGCTAGACGGAAACCAAATACAGCAAAAGGAAGTTGGGGATGTGGGTGTCAGGTTGTCAGTAATCTGACAGCTGTGGTAACTACCCTCTAATCCAGCGGCTCCAGCCACGCTCTGGGCTGACACCGCACGGACTGACTGACAGCTGAAGAGCGGGCACTTCTTACAGGCAAAAGTGACATCCAGTCTATTAAGGCTGACAAGCACAAAGCAGAGATTTGCCCTGAATGGTTTGGTACTGAAGCCTAGTAAAGGGGTTATTTGAAAGGTCTTAGAGAAAGTGTCAGACTCAAGCTCAGATGATAACAATATTGTAATGATAGCACTGGACAATGAAGTGCTATGATTGCCCATACAGGCCAGGAAGATTGCGAGTGGATATTGAGCTCCAGAAGCCAGTTTACAGCAGCAGATTCTCAAAAGCAAACACGCTACGGCTCTAAGACCATGCTTTGTCAGAATCTTAAAGGCTTTTTTTTTTTCAGTGTAATGATCTACTTATGCCTTTGCTACTTTTCCTCTGTTAAGGAAAAAAATTAGCAGTAGGAGCAATTACTGTAGACACCTGTAGAAAGATGCAAATGGTGAGGTAGTGTTATCTTTGATCTGTGGCTTGTAGGTTAAAACAAGATGTGCAAACTAATTTGCTTAGTGTTAAAAAGAAAATACACAGTAATAATGGAAATAGCTGGATTTTAGTCCAGGTACTAAATTTAAATTCAGAAGTAGTTGAGGAGTCTGGGTCTGATACTGCAATATGAAGTCATACAAATAGACATGCTGCACAACATGAGGTTAATTTTGTAAATACATACGTAAAGATTTGGCATTGTGTAGTAGCTGAGTAGCTGGCCGGTACAGAAATTGAGGTTCTGAAAGGAATTGCAGACATGAGATCATTCACAATAGCAGTATCTGTATCTGCTGTTGAGTAGAATTGAAAAGGAAACCTTTTCCTTGTTCAACAAAGCTATTAAATTTTTCTTGCTTTGTGTTTTTTTTTTTATTAGAATATAGCATTTAATCAAATGATTGAGATTTTTTTTCTTAATACAAAAGCTTAATTCCATATGCAGCTACTGCTCAATCCCTCCTTCCCCCAGCAATATTTGTCAGACATCTCGTCTAGTACCTACAACCTACAATTTAGGCTGGCTTTCCAAGCAGCAGAAGCTGCACCATCCAACAGCTAAACCACCCTGCATTTACTGCATCTCAGAAATGATCATTAAAAATCTAACCAATTGTCTTCCAATGTCGAAATGATCCTGCATTTTATTTCTTCCCAGATACTTTCAGGACGTTGCCCCTTCTTTCCATTAGATTATTCTTTGTAGTCCAATCTATTAATTGAATCTAGTCTAATGGAGATGAGACTCAGTTTTATGTCTCTTCTGTGTTTTCTGAGGAATTAAAGTTTACAAACCAAGATAAACCAGATGAGCTTTAGAAGCAATTCAGATTGTAATCACCAAGAAACAAGTACGGCTGAATCATGGTCATTGCCTGGAGAAGAAAAAGAAGTGACAGGAAAAAAAAAAAACTTCTAAACCCTGCATCTGGTTTGATTGCCAGTGGGTGAAATAACTTCCAGCCATTGCTACTGGTTTTTAAATACTTGTCTTGAAGCAGTACCATGTGCTAAGATAAAGTATTTTAACAGCAATGTAACTCCTTCCTAAATTCAAAATAACAAAGAACTAATATAGCATGCTTATAGTTGGTACAAATTTATATTTCTGCACAGAATCAGTAGTCAGAAGTTGAAAAATTGGAGAAGAGCAACCAAAAAAAAAAAAAAAAAGACATCAGATAGGCACAGACCACACAAAGTGACAAGATTTTGGCACTGAAGATCACTAAAGATATGCCTCCTGGTCATGGCTCAGCTTAACCAATTTGTAATTCAGTGGTGCAAACGCTACGTGTGTGTTTGCATCCAGCCCCGTCCTTGCCCAGTTTGGGTGTCTCAGAAACCTACCTGATGATGTGCTGCGTCATGCTGTGCAGCAAGATTTCCTGCCAGAGGACTAGAAAAATGTGGCAATGCTAGAGTCTAGAGTGACTTCTAGGCACTAGAGCATCCTTGCTTTACAGCTGCTGTTCTTTGGGGGACTTCGTACAAATGGTGTCTTACTGCCTATTTTCTCAGTGAAAGGGGTTTTGGGTTGGTTTGTGCTCAGCACAGGGTGTTACACTGTCCTTCCTCATTCAGAGATGGAGAACGCATGCCTGAAAGCTTGCTCAGAAATAGCAGTTTAACTCTCCAACTCCCCCCCCCTTTTTTTTTTTTTTAACCTTTCCTTACCTTTTTTCTCCTCTCCCACTAACCTTGACATGTTGCATGACACTTAGTGATTTCGTAGCGCACTGCACTGGGACCTTGGCTAAATTTTGACACAATTAAGACGCCATGCCTTAGTTAGGGTGCAGTAGCAAAGCCCCTCCCATTGGTGGAAATGTTTTAGTTTGGAGACAGAGAAATAATTTCAGGTGTGTAGAAAAGATGGTGCTAGTAACTGATGGTAGGAGTGGGTACGGATTTCAGCCAAGGAGCCAAGATGGAGCAACCGTGAGCTTGGGCAGTCATGTCCACCCCTGGCGTGCTGTGAACTGCACTAACAGATGCATTACATAGATTGGCTTAATAAGCTACACGGGTCCTGGATGGACTTTGGACTTCAGCGTGAGCTGACATCGTTGTGATTTCTTTGCTGAAGTCCTTTATGCTACCAATGAAATTTCCCAAAAAAGCTCTGCTCTGAGCTGTCCAAATAATCTGTCATTTTCATTCTCCTGTCTTTTCTGGATTTCTTGAACATGTAGGAGATGTGGCAGGTTTCAGTTGGTTGAGCTGGTAAAAGCAATGAGTAGAGTAGAGTCTCTGAGTTAACATATGCTGTGTGAAGATTAAAACCTACTCTTTTAAAGGCATCCCTACCAGTCAACAAGAAATAAAGGCAAATTATATAAATACATTAAATGTGGTTACCCATCCTATAAAATGTGCAGCATCCCCCTGCATGTTTGTTCAGCTCAGCTAATATATACATTGTGTTTTATTGTTTGGTGGGTTTTCATTGTTTTGGTTTGTTTTGTGTTTTTGTTTTGTGTGTTTTAATTTTTTTTTTTTTTTTGGAAGGCTAGGACTTGTTCTTATTTCCTTGCCAAAATTCTTTTTTTTTTTTTTTCAATTTCATGGTTTGACAGAAAATCATATGTGCTTCTGGGAAAATATTTCTTTGATCTGTTTAGTGTTTTATTTGAATGACAATTTAATGCTATTTTTCAGTACGCTATGTTTTACTAAAGGCAACCAAAGCCACTTGCAGATTTTATATTTCCAGAAGCAGGACGCCAATATATCATTTTTGGCAAGAGTTCAGTAGAAAGAATAATCTGAAACTTGGTGCCAATGTATTCGAGTATTTGCTGTCCTAAACTAAAAAATCTGCTCACTTACTGAATAGTAGCCACCTGTCATTTACAAAATGACACATCCAATTTAACACTACTAGGAAACAAAATGTTTAATCAGAATTTTAGGAATGCTTGGTAGCCATGAATCTTGGAGGCCTAACGACTTCACTATTACAGTGCAATTTGTCTGACAAGCCGTGTAGTCCACTGCAGAGGACATGCAAGTCAGCTGTCACCTTGGGCAGGTTGCTTTATTTGTCCTTTGCCTCTATTTTCCAGCCTTTGGAACAAGAATCAGATATTTTACCATTTATAGAAAAGGTGTTGATGGGAGAGAAAGTTCAAATGAGTTACTTATATCTAAGGCTTTCATTAGGTTTTTATTACATCTGCTTGCCAAAGATATTAGAAAATACCATAGATTTTTGGACGTTAATGTTCAGCTTTATTTTATGGCTGAATTATGTGATGCGGTGGGATTTGATAGGGCAGGAAGCCTGTTTTAATTGCATGTTGTAGGGACATAACTACAAGATATGAGTACAGACTGTGGAAATACAAACCTTAGTGATGAAAATCCTGACAAAAGTTTTATATGGAGATTGGCTACTCCTGAATCATCAAACTCAGTCCTCATGTACATTAAATTTTACTATATTGTTTACTGTATTGTGCTTTGTTTCTATTATCGCCTCAAATTTCCAAGTTAGAGTTGCCCTGCATAAATATATAAAGCAGAAGAAAAACCTCGCCTTGAGGAGTTCAGCCTAAACAGACAAGAGAGGTGGAGATGTGAAATGATTCACCCAGGATCACAGCAGAAACAGGAGGTCAGTTGGAGATGAAGGTCTCCGAACTCCAGGAAGACCCAGGGAACTGACTGCCCTGGCTCTTCTGGGCTCCTCCTTGGAGCGATGCTCTCCTCCTCCCATCTATGTTCCTTCATTTCGCCGTAATAGAAAATCCAATGTGCTATGGATATAAAGTTTTAAATATGAGTTTAGTTTATAAAGGGAAAATAGAAATGCCTTAATGATAAAAGCCAGAAGCTGGTTGCATTATATCCTGGGTGTGTTTCAGAAGACGGAGCTCCGATGGCATTGTAAACTGTTGTTTAAATCATGCATGCAGCCAAGAAAAATGTCAAATCTTTGTTAGCATCTTTCATTTATTATGCTTTAGTGTTTCCTGTTAACTGTTGATTTTTAAACATGGTAAGTGAATCCATTTTCCATACAGTAGTTGTGGGAAGCCTTGCAGATAAAACAAAAAATAAAGAGAGAATGACCTCTGAAGACCTGAAAAGAGAAAAATTGGATAATAAATGTACAATCAGTCTGAGGTATTTTGTAAATCAGACCACTTTTATTTGGATATACTATTGTTTAACAGCCAGTTTAAATTGGGACCAGCATCCTGATTCTGGACAACATGGCTTTTATTGGAAGTCCCTGCCACTTTTAAACATCTTTAATACATTTTAAAAATAGAACTGTAAAAACCAGCAACCAGACTTCAAAGAGAAGACATGTTGTGCCAGAATTACGAAGCTGGTGCCGATTTTCACTGGTTGTAAAGCCTTGGGAGCGCCTTGCTGTCCGTCCCACGATGATGAACGCCAGGAGCGCAGGCGGCTGGCATGGGAGCACCCGCAGCGTGGCATGGCCTTCAGGAGGGGATCAGGGTTATAGATCGGATATAACCGTCATCTGTGTGAGGGTGCTGGGAGAAACATCCAAGGGGTGGGGTGTGTGTGGGGGGGAATAACTTTTCTGCATGACTCTGCTTTATAGGTGATGCTTTCTGTGCGCTGAAGTGAAGGGAGACGCTCTGCTGGGTTAAATTGGCACTGCTCAGCTGGAGCTCCATGAACCTGGGTTGAGAACTGCAGGATTAGCCCTGAACTCAGTGTTGTTTAGACCTGCATTGTCTGTGAGATACTGGGCTCACTGTGCTCCCTTCAGTAGGGAGCGAGTGAGCTTAACATGTTCTAGAGAAGTTTTATCCTTGTTGATAACAGGATTACTTCTCCAAAATCCCTCCCACTACCTCTCTGATTGCTTCTGTTTTTCACAGACATGTCCTTTAAAGTACCATAATTCGTCAGCCACTTTGCCTCGGTGCTACCATTGCTACACCCCTTTCCCAAGAGAAGCCCCACGCCAGTGTGTCCATACTTAGGGACCTTCCTTGGTAGCTCTCGGCAGGGTGCGTTTCAGCACCGCCAGCATTGTAGCATGGGAAGGTATTGCTGTAGCACAGCTTTAGAAATCAGTTTGAAGTGTGAAGGCTGCGACAACTGGTTTATTGCTACTTCTAAATAGGCAGAGATGTGAAAGGGACTCTCCAGTGACATATCTGCAGAGAATGTTCACCTGGGAATGGGCTAATTGCACGTTTGATGTCACTGCAAACCCACCTATGCATAACTAAAATGAGCATGTATCTGACAACTGCACTGAATTTTCAAAGAAATTTAAAAATACAGTGATTATAGAACTCTAGGGCCTGAGACAGGTCTGCTCAATATTGAAAATTTTATTTATTAAAGATAGGCTCTGTATAAATTTTTTTGAAAATTAGGGCCCAAAGATGTGCCTCACTAAATGTTTAGTGGAAGAGCTTCTGGAAGAATGTAAATTCATGACCATGTTAGGAGTATCTCTGGCTATAGGTTTTGGCGTGGGCTGTCTGATTTTACTGTTAAAGAGAATTATAGTTTTTGTTATGTATTAGAATCTTATTTTTAAATCCATAGGTGTTTGTTGGCATCCTTTGCAAAAAAAGATTCCTGTGAGTAAGTGGTTCCTGACATAACTAAGCTATTTGATATTTCCATGTGACCATCATTATGGTTTCAGATCCTCTTACAAAATTTAAATAAGGTGTCCAAATAGCCTACAGAGAGCCCTTATAGTTTTTTTTTCTTTAGTTGCCTTGTCTAAAGGAAGTCAGGATTGGTTACAGTTGAGTTTCTTCTTATTTTTTATTTCCCAGCAGTGCTGTATTCGTCTAAGATTTCTCCGTCTTAACAGATTTAGAGTTTAGTTAACTCTAATGCTACTACCGTAATTCTGGAGAGCAGGTTACCGGCAGTGCCCCAGAGAGCCGGTTACGCTGTGCAATGTCGTTTGTAGCTGTGAGGAAAGAGGACCTGGCTTTCCCTGCACAAGGGGATTCGCTCCTGAAGGTGCTGACCACACAGGCAGCCCTGTCCCTTAAAGGCTCCCTAGCTCGCAGGTTCTCGGAGCTGAGCGCTGCTGCCACACACCGTGTATCTAAATCTTGGCAGGGGCTGAGCAGTCTTGGAAGAGGTTGCTGACTGCACACTTGGCAAAGGAGCTCTCTGCGGGAGGATGGTGAACCTCACCGGGTCCTCTGCTGGCTTTCTTCACACCCACACTGAATTACTGCAGTGTTCCCTATGTGGGACTGCTCTGGAAAGCGCTTTTGAACCTCCAGCTGATACAAGCAATGGCTGTCTGCCTGCCAAGCAGTTTTTCATACCTGCAGTCACGATGAAGTCCACGATGCCCTCAAACCAGACACCCAACAGGGAACACGATGCCCGTGGCTATCCCTCCAAGCACAGGAGCGAGGGGTGTGCTGTGTGGGGCTCCGCGGGAGCGCGCGGCTGTGTGTCGAGGAGGAAGCTCCCAGGGCAGAAGTCTCTGCTGCGGTACCGGGTGGGCTGGCCCTGCCCGGGCGATGGGGTGAGGCAATCAGACTGCTCTGCCGGGCTTGGCTGCCATCCTAGGCAAAAAGGGCTTCGTGTTTAGTTAGGACATGAGGAAGAAAAGTGTAAAGAATTGTAAAAATAATGAGAAGGGGCAGAAAAGAGAGTATTCTGTAGTTTTGAGTTTCTTGATTTTTTAATAGCAAAAGTTCCCTATAGCCCAGCTTTACCTAGCTGTTGAATTTCTTGCAGGTGTCACAGCACGAGAACAGAATCAAGAATGTAGAGAGGACCTCCAGAGATCACCTAATCTGACCTTTTGCATGGAGGCTGAATCAAGATGCTGGATTGCCTGGCTTGTCCTTCACAGGGATATTAGTGCTGGATGCTAGTTCCCAGATCACCTTATGCACCTGTGGATATGCACATTAAGACTCTCCATCAGTTACTAGCAAAGTGTAAAGGGCAGCAGGCTGCATGAGGCCCTGGAAGGGCCTCTGGAGTTGCTCTTTTTCACTGGCATCTATTAATAAGTTGGGGCTAAAACCTCTGGTTTGAGGAAGAGGCCAGTAGAGAATTTTACAGCTGTAGACAAATAGCTAAAAGGATTTGGCTCATTAAGTGTTAGCAACAAATTGCACAGGAATGCCTGAACATATTTTAAAAACAAATAAAGTGTAAGTTAAAAACACAGAGGGCTTTTCTTTCACTCAGAGGATAAATTTTCCTATCTCTTGCTAAAGGTCTGCAAGCGTGAGCTTTAATGGAGTTAGGAAATGTGTGGGAATAGATGTATGTAGCCATTACTTACGCAACTGTTTCATCTCTGACAGGATTCGCTGTCTTACCAAACTGAGGAGAAAAATTAACGTTTTCCTGGGATTGAAGTGTGATCTTAACTTTCCTCAGCGCCCCATGACTCTGCTGTCTGTACTTCTGTTTTGTGAAGAAAGCAGTTAATTCATGCAAAACGTTCACTTGAGGTGGGACTGAGAATGACAGATCTTGGTCCGCTCAGTTCGTCTGTCTTTTCTTCCTGTGGTGCTCTGTATCCTAAACTGAAATTATTACTGTATGGCAGGAATCTTGCATATCCTCATTCAGCCAAGAAAGCTGTTAGAATTCTGCTCTGATCAACATCAGAGAAAATAATTATTTGTGGAAGAAATAGGATATCTCTGTATGAATTGTGATGATGCTGTTAGTCCCTTGAAGTGACATATTCTCTCGTATCTGGTGTGTGACATCAGGACACTTCTTGCCTACCAGCGTTGGAGAGTACCCTTCTAGAATGGTCCAACATCATGGAAAATTAAAGCGGTGAGTTTGTGTAATATATAAATGCTTGAACGGTTTTAAAACTACTTGTTTGACAAGTTTTCAGACAAAAAAAGCAAATAATGCTTAGTGTTCCCATTCAAAGTGCTACAAAAAATTATTATTCACTGAGATTAAATTACAATATAGTGAAATGACAATGTATCTATGTTGTCGCTCTTCCACTGACTCCTGATAGCAATTTAAAAAAATGTACAAGCTTAAGTAATTATGAAACAAATGCACCCTCCCTTCTGTCCCCCCTCTATATACTTAATGGAGTTCCTCAGCTGCATTACATTGTTAGCTTTATATGCTGGGCATACTCTACAGTCATTTTAACTCACTCAGCCCATTTTTTTGTTGTTCTAGAAAGCCAGTTCAATAAAGAATGCACTACAGTTTACGTCAGTAAGTGAAACTTATATGTACACTGGATTTAATCATAAATGAAGATAATCCTTATGGCTTTAACAGCCAATATTAGAGATTGATACAATTTTGACTATAAAACAGAATATTGCTAGTACAGACTCAGAAGTCTGAGTCTTGGAATTATTAATATAAAACTTATGCTCCCTCTGCAGACAAGCATACAAATAAATACGAATTATTTATCTCAGCGACTTGGTTCGTTTTTTAAGAGTTAGAGCCCTCTATACAATACTTCCTTTGTTTCAGCCGTGTTTTCTGGAATACTGCCCAGCACTGTTTGTTCTTACAGTAGGTGGGAATTAAAAGAATATAAAGGTGCCAAAATTGAATAGAACTGATTATTCTCTTTCTAGTGATTTAATCCTTCCAAATCCAAATTTTTCTTTCCTAGCAACCCTGTTTGTATGAGTAGTCTAAAGTAAGCGCCTGTTTTGTTTGTCAAAAATTAACTGGAAGTTGCTAACAAACACTTTCCTCTTATTTCACTAGAAAACTGGAAGAAATCTCTAACTTGAGGAAAACTTGCATTTCTGTTTGGACAGATCCTGACTTGCAGCAGAGAGTATTTTCATTGTGCTTGGGAGGCTCAGGTGTGATGAAGGTCCTCACAGAGCACATGGATTTGGGAATGATCCTGGCTCCTATTTTTAGGTACCGGTGTTCCCCTGTGAAAAGTCAATCGATTTCCTTAATATGCAAGTATTCCTAGCTGCTGTGGCCTCTGCAAGGGTCTTACACAAAAGCTGTAGTGAAAATACTTCTGCCAACTGTGAACAACAGGAAAAGCAGAGTGAGTAAAACAAAAAAAAAGAAACACTGAAAACTGAGATGTTACAGAGTAATGACAGGATATAGTCTTTATTATTAGGAATTGCTCTATGAGGGGGAAAAAAACAAGGAAGGAAGTTGATGAGAAAAAACAGGTAATGAAAGGGTTAAAAATGAAAGCTTTGTTTCTGGAGTATCCTAAACCCCTTTCTAGCGACTGCTTGGTGTGAGTTTTCTGTGATTTTGGATGAGGGAGGAATATCTTACACTAGCTGCTGTTGCCAGTGTGAAAAAACTCATGTTTGTGTATTTGTTTGGAGCCTGTTTGGTGAATTTCCTTGAAATCAGCAAGGTTTGTGCAGGTCACTAATCTCAGATAATTAATTCTGGAGTTAAGCCAGCTGCAGGCAGCTCATATTTCTCTTAAAGCTAGCAGTGCAGCGTGGTGAGGGAGGGATTTGGTGATAGGTGCTCTGATGGTCACTTCTGAGAACTGAACTTTGGATGTGTCATGTAAGAAAAGAATCCAAGTCAGATCCAAACTAGAAATGGATTTGCCTGGGTGAGGTCTTCAGGACTGGGCTCTCTGGGAAATGCTCACTTCTTGCTGATGAACGCTGTCTTACACACAGTGGTAGAGTGAGACCAATGCTTGTGCTATAGGTTTAATTTGACCTATGGTGAGTCTCTTTTTTCTAAAAAATCAGAGATTCTGAGCACCTCAGAGTTTGTATTTTGACTCTATTTTTAGAATTATTGTACACCTTTAAGTGCCACTGATTTTTGGATTAATTTGTACATACTGTGGATCTGAGGATCTCTCCAGAGACTCAAGGTAGATTGCCAGAAAGGAGATTTACAGAACGAGACAATTTTTTCTGAAAGCACTGACCAGGATGTCTGATAACTGCTAAGAGGACAATGTTGGCATTTTTCTTGCAGTAGAAGCTCCACAGAAAACCTGCTTGCGAATGAAGTTGTTGTCAGATACTTGTGCAGGTGACAATTAAGAACACTAGAATGTACATCAGATCAAGAAAATGTACATGAAGCCTTCTATTGCTGAACGAACCAAGTCTGTTATTGGTGACAAATGTTAGTGGTACACCCATACGATGGTGTATCACTACATCACGTTACTTTCTTATTGCAGAAGTGTGGCTCATAGCTTTGTAGTGGATCAGACCATCACGGTGTTCTCACTTCCAGTGTGTCTGGTTTGTGGTAGCAATCATATCTTGGTAGCCTGCTGGTGACCCTGGGATAATCACCTTTGTTAGTTAATTACTTTAGGGAGCAAACATGGGATCAGATCACATGTGAATGATTACTGGGTCTGGACGTGCTAGGAGGCTGAGAGCTTTCTACATATGCACACACATGTTAAAGTGGAAGATTTGCTCTTCAGCTCCTTTCTGTCATCTATTAAAATGCTTGACATTACTGCAGTAAAAAGCGCAACTTCAAGACCAGAGTGATGGGTGCTTTGCCTGGTGTTGGGCATGCATTCTCAGTCACTTGTATGAGTTGTGCTCACAGAGTTGTGTGGCAAGTCATTGTAGCTGTTATTTCAGAAGGTGAAATCAGACTCATTAAAAATCTAGGTCTACACCTCAAATCACCATATGGATATCACAAGAGTCTGTTCATTAGCTTGCCACATATATTTGACCCTCCTTGAGATTTATTGAATTAGAGAGCTTCCTTCAATTGTTTACGAGCAATAACGGACCTGAATCCTACAAACTTTGTCTCGTGTCTGGGTGCATACGGTGTGTGTTTACAGTGTGTCTTGTAATGCAGAGGCGTATGCTATTTCTGACATTCTTAATTATGGTGTGGTTAATGTACCAGCAGTATTTCTGTTGCGTTAATAAACAGGGTTTATTTCTTTATAATACATATCAGTTTGGGTCTGAATACCCAGATACGCAAGTTTAAAATTCAATTTCCACCACTGTATTCCCAAGCAAAATATTTAATAGAAAGTCAAAAATTAAGCATGGCAGTAGGCATATGTATTTAGCTTCAAATATGGGACAGCTGATGTCACTAGGAGTTACAAATGGTCTTTGCATGTAATTAGCCTTGTGTTCAGGCCCTAACATTTCAAAGGCTTGGATACATGTTAAATCAATAGAAGTCTTCATATAAGAAAAACTAAGTGAATGCAGAAATGTCTTTGCAGAATTGGGATGTAATTAAGTGAAATGTTAAATAATACCATTATACGGTTATCTAATCTAAAAGGGTGTGGTATTAATGCTTTCTATTTTAGGTGGTTGTACAAGTGCCGCTTTCACAAACACTTATTTCTGTACATGAAATTGTGGATATTTTCAAGAAAAGTCCTTAGAGGCTGGTTGAATAGATTTTGCAGTTTTGGCTTTCAGTATGAAAATTTGCTGTTATCGTGTTAAATCGCGTCTAAGTGAACAGTAGCAATATGCAACTACTTCAGTGTATATAAGCTTGGTGGCAGATTTTTTTCATCACTAGCCAGGAACCATTTTCATGTTACCTCTTTGAATTAAAAAAGTATTAAAAAAAAAAAAAAAAAAGCTCTACTTGCTGCAGAGAGCCAGTTAATAATGTTACTAGTGTTAAGGTATTGGTATTTATTCTGAAGAGCAGGGAATTAAATGCTCTGCAAAGGAATTCTGGGGAAGCTGGCCAAAGTTGCATTGTCAAGAGCAGTCATGGCCAGGAGCCCCATGCTACGCTACTCGTTGGGTGTGCGACTTTATCTCCTGTGTCAGCTGTTCACAGATGATTTTTTTAGCCTGTTTAAAATTTATGAATACCATTTTGAGTAGTGTATGATCTTCAGTCAAATAGTGCTGTACAAATAAAATGTTATCTTGTATATAGGAAGGTAATAATATTTCCTTTTAAGGCTTATTAACCAGCTTCTTAAATGGCCATTCTGAGACAACCACNTGTTATTACTGTTTTATTTGTTTTTATAAAAATAGGTGGTTCTATGTTCTGCTAATTCTGACTTCAAGGGATCTGGCTGAACTGATAGCTAGATATTTCAAATACCTATACATTGATGATATGAGCAAGGCTGTTTTTCTGCTGTTAACTGGGCACATTAGACACAAGATCTTGCCTTTCTACAGTTAAAAATGGGATGGAGATTTGTCAACAATGTTCTGTGTTTAAAATATGGCCAGCTAACAGATATTACCACCCAATAGCTACCATTCCGTCCCTGCATGTCACATTTACACTTGTTGAAATGGATTATGCCACTTTGGGTTAAAAATGTTCAGTTTGACAATATCTGCACGTTTAAAGATGTGTGCAAATCCTGTAGTATGCAGCAGAAGATAAAACACACTATTTAAGATACATTTAAGATATCCTGAGCCCCATCCTCCTGAAAAAAACAGTGTTCCAGGAAGTAGTGTGACACTTGTGAGGAAGTTTCCCCCTAAATCTCAGAAATAAGCACCTATTTCCCACTCCATCGGCATTATTCCGTGAGAGCTGGTGGTGAGCACAGGCTTATTAGGTGCTGAGCAGAACTGGGATTTGTCTCAGAGACTGCCCCTTAGACAAACAGAACATATTTCCTGGGAATGGCCAGGGCTGTGGAAGTCGTTACCATTCGTTCTCTTATTCAATATCAGCAACATGGTTCACTTCAATAATTTACGTGATGAAAAAAATGATTGCTTAGTCTGGTTTACCTATTTCAAGTAATCACTTTTATACCAACTAAATTTTAAATAATTTCACAGATTTCAAGTAAAAAATCAAGAAACTTGATTTCAAAGGATTGGTACCTGAAAAAGGATTTTAAAATTATAAAAGTTTTTAGAAGTGTCAATATGACCAAAACTGGTAGAATGCACTTTTTCAGCTCGCATAAATTTAGTTATTTAATTTTAGAAATCTGAAAAACTTAAGGTGCAAAAGAACCACTCTCCAGCTGCAACTCATACCCAGTACCTGTATATGACATTACTGTAAAAGCTGATTCGAGAATGCTCAGTGGGTTTAAAAATTTAGAACCAGAGCACAAATCCTACAAGGGACTGAGAACCTACATTTCATAATTTAGTGATATTAATTATATCACTAAATAATTAAGTCCTATTTCCACAAGTGAGAATATATCCTGGGTCAATCACGGTTTGTCTTGTTGACAAAACTGCTTTTTCCATCAGAAAATGTCAGGTCATCAAAACAGATTTTTTTTTTTATGGCAATTTTCCACCTCAATTAAATGTCAAAAAGATTTTGCATGGGATGGGATTTTTCTTTGGAGCAAGAAGAATTAACAACATTATGAATGAGATGCCCATTTAGAGGGGTTAGAAAGATGCCATTTTATATATTGCTCGACTTGGCTCTGCTTTGGTTTTTGCTAGAATGTTGAACAGAGATTAGTTTCAAAACCTCAACATTTTTCACAAAACACAATCGTTTTCTAGCCCACTCTGGGTTCAAGGGCTCTGGGTATGTGCAAAAGATATTCTCAAGCTTGTAAGACAGGAGTGAATGTGTTTATTGATGCCCTTGAGAATAACATTGTGCAGCAAGGATTGGTAAAGTGAATAATCAAAAAGTAGAAACATTTGAATGCATGTGCTATATTCTGTGTACATATCTTCAGACTGGGCTATGGATTTGACTGTAAGTATTGTAAACTAACTAGTTTAAAATGAATTTAAACTTGATTGAATCTCAGCATGAAGATGCCAGCATTCAAATTGATTCATTAACTGACCTGAATTCTCTGATAAAATTTACTAGCATGCACAGGCAGAGGATTTATTCTGCATGATGTTCATGTCATTAACAGGAACTACCACTGGCAACATACACATAATTTGAGCTCCCCGCCCCACAAAAAACAGTTATTTGAAAAAAAGCAAATGCTCTATCAGGTTAAAATAATTTTGTTGTTGTTGTTTTTAGTTATCACCTTGCAACCAGTATAATAGCCAGAAGGCAACACAATGGAAGTTTTTGTTGAGCAGAGTATGCTCGCTTCAAGAAGCGAGGCACACATCAAGTGAAGCTAACATACTGGGTGAATTATGTGTCCCATCACACCAATGACTGCAGAGCTATAAAACCACCCTAAGTGTTCTAGTTACAATCAATTACATCATGCTTTAATCACATTTTAATGATGTATTAACCAAGATTTCAACAGCAATTAGTTTAATGGGTGTTTGTTTTTTTTTTTTTTAAACTATTTTAACTGTGGCTATATCCAGTAAGATTAAAAAAGAAAAAAAAAAAAAGAAAAAAGCATTGACTGTGACCTCTTTCTTCTCTGGCAGTTTTGTGTGATGGGACTGAAGAGAGAGATTTTTCAGTTACTAAGCATTCACAAGTCTTAACTAATAATGTGTTTGCCATGCAATGATATATTGTGAGATCTTCTCATCTAGAAAGATTCTACAAAATGTTAACATGCTGCACATGAAACAGTTAACACATCTCCCATCTTTCAGGGCAGGAAGTATTATGCTGCCTCTTGATATGTAGGCAAAAAAGAAGAGAAACACAAAGAAAAATTATTAATCATACTAATTTTTAGTAGAAGGCTTCAGAAAAGTTCCGTGGCTCTCCATGACATTTTCATTGATGCACATTTTCCTTATAGAAAACTGACAAATTTCTCTGGGCATCCAGTTCCCTGTAAAGCACTCCTAAGAATATTAACAGATAAAGAAAAGAGATTTCACAGCAAAACCCACATAAAAACCCATATTAGGAATGATACCAAACTTAAAGAATGTTGTAAAATGAGCATGGAAAAATGTACAAAATGAATTCATGCCCATTTACATGCTTTCAGTCAGGCTACCAGATAACAAAGCCTCTGTCTTTGTGTTAACACTGCAGATTAGGTCAAGTTTTTACCCCTCTGAGCTCTTTTCCTGTAAATGACGGGTTTTGATGTGAAACAAGCAACATGTCAAAGCAAGTTGAAAGATGTAGGCATTTTATGCCATGTCACAATGACAGGCCGGTGAATATTTGGGCCATTAGGGGCTTATTAGTGAATAAATGACCAGATGGTTCAGTGATGCACAGAGATGGACAGAACTGGATGCTACTAATCAGCACTGTCTGTACTTGATGTCAAATCACATGACACAGTAACCCATGGATACCGAATAAAAGTTACCATTAGCAAGTCAATTTGATATCTGTGTGGTGTAAACAGACTTATAACTGCACTTCAGAGCTGCCTGTTGTTAAGAAGAAATAATGGTAGAGTATTTAAATAAACACACGCTCCTCTTATCAAGTTATGATAAATATAAATAGAATTTCAATTCCTAAGACCTCCTTTTTATTCTGGAGAGGCTGTGGAAGGTCATTTACATATTAGACCATCTCCAAAGACAAAAAGGCTGAACTGGAAATGCTGTAAAGAAGAGAAACACAAGACGCTTTCTTTGAACAACACGGTTAGAAACATAAAGTGATGCTTTGTGCATTTGTCACAGAAATGCAGGCTCGGAGAATAGGACCTGTTTTCTGGGGGAATGCTGTTTGTGTTTCGGTATATTTATTCTTTGATTTTATTGATGTTGATATATGTTCGCTTGCCACTACCTTAAATTTTTCCCGTGGGTTTTTGAAAATTTATTTTGACAAACCCTTGTTAGCAAGTCGTTTACAAAGCATTGCACTGGGGTTAGAGGCTTTGGGTGTCTGGTAAGGACCTGATCCTGATCCAGATGCAGGACCAGATCCTGAGTCACTACTGCAGGAGAGGCAGTGCCAGGCTGCATGTAGGGGGTAAGCCAAGGCTGGGGCGAGGGCAAGAGAGGAGTCTGCACTGCTGCACTAAGTCTCTGTGGGCTTAAAGGAAATTTTGCCTGGAATTCAGTGGAAGTATACTTGCAGACTAGAGAGGTTTGGGCTACATCCTTCTCTCTGACCCCAGGACAAATGTGCCAGTAATGCACATTCTTTAGGCAGTGATATATGCATTTCCAAGGCACTTATTCCTTCTCTCTTATGATTCTTTACAGCAAATGGGAACAAATGCTGTGTTATAACCAAAGATGTTTGGATGTACTAATGTGATGTGCAAAGAGTTCTGAAATGCTCAAGAAAACTTGCTTGAATTTTTCTGTCTGAAGAAACTGTTGTAAAGGCAAGTTCCCCTTTGTCTATAAGGCTGGTGATATTAGTATACGTGTTTTATGTAGTGGGTGAATACGTAATAATGTTTGGTGGCTCTAGCCATGTTTAACCATTAGTTTCCCTTCATCATGATTCTCTCTCTTGCACCTCCTTTGTGGAAAGAATGTGGAATGAGTCTCTTTGGTATCAGCAGTCATAGAAACCAAAAATTTGATGTTCCCATGATTAAATATGGAATCAGATAGGGATTAGACCTGTCCTGTAGAAGAAGCACTGTTATGTAAGTAATCAAAAATATGCTGATACTTTGAGAATACTGCAAACTTGGATTAACTAGAAATACAGAGGAAAGTATTAAAATTATAGGATAAATTGCGTATTTTAAAACCCCCATTATAGCATGTGTGTACAGAAGATACAAAGGTAATAAAATAGTATTATCTAGTCTTGTACTTTAGGGAACACGTGCCACGTTGCTTACATTGCCGTAATTATCACTGCAACGCTATATTTTTACACTAATATTTTTAACTGCGTCTGATCCAGTGATCATCTAAAGATTCCTGGGGATAAGTATTAAGAAACTAGACACATGTAGGGACTCTTTGGCTGGAACTCACAGTCACAGGATGTTGTGGAGAATGAAAATCATAATGGGTTAGAGAAGTATATGTAAAGTACAGAAAGTATCGTAGAAGTTGTTAGGTGTGTATTGACACACTTGTGTCAATGACTTCAGTAAACTTTTCTGATATTAAATTCTCCACTCATGTAATCTTAAAATCACTCTGTGGGAAAAAGTGCTTTACAGATTATCCCTTTTCCATTCTTTCTGATACTAGACCTGAAAATGAGGTATGACTGCAAGCTTTAACAGAAGTCTGAAAAATGCAGTGGTTTACCCTAAAGGTTCATTTGACTGCATTTCAGTCTGAACTAAATTTTGAGTGAATCTAGGATAACATTACTAATTTGAGTAGAAGCAATTGCAATCTTGGTAGTTTCAGCAGAGGCTGAATTAGTTCATGCTCTGCTTTTATTAAAAATAACTGAATTTTGGAGTTAAGAGTCTACAAAGAGCTGAAGATAAGTGTCACATAAACCCTTGTGACTTTAAAAGGCTTCGTGTATAACTTGATAAGTCTTCACAAAATAGCATTCCTTCTTTTTAATGTCTGATCTTGAGTCAAAGGGAACTCTGCTTTTGGGAGCTAGATCAACCATCCGATAGCTGTGATTGAGGTCACTAATGAATGCTTCTTTAACTACATTCATTTATTTCCTGAATATTTTACCTTAAATGTGACCAACATGAATCTGAGGCACGAGGGTTACTGCATGGCAGATTGATGCTGTAGCAGCTTTCCCATTCTCCTTGTAATGGACTGCTTTATACCTATGGGTTTTCTCTTGTTTTGCATAGCTAGCTGACTATGAATTACCAGTCCCATTTAATTCTTTGCAGATGTCAAGACATTCACAGGGTATTTTCCTTCTGAAAATAAGGACCTGATCATGTGTTTTGTTGATGACAATGTTGCTTCAAAGTAAATGCAACTTTCTTGGAGCAGCTATACCTTATATAAGGATCTTGTTTTAAGAAAAATCATTTTGGGACAGAAAGAGTGGTTTGGTTTTTGTTTTTTTTTTAAAAGAAAATTCCATAGAAAAGGTTTCTGTACTGATATATGTAATATTTGCATGGCACTACTAAATAATTTTGAAAAGAGATGTAAAATAGTCATGTATGGTGGCCATTATACCAGATAAGGGCTGTTCAGTGGAATATCCTTTAACATTTGGTTAGCCCTGAAGTAGTCAGGCAGATGGATTCGATGGTCCCTTCCGACTGAACTATTCTAGTTCTAAAAGCCCTCAGCCAAAAATCAAGAGAAATACATCTCAAACCTGGGTGTCTGCAACCTCACTTACAAGGTATCTGACAAATGGATTGTAAGAAAGGATTAATGTGGATATGTACTCAGAAGTGACTTGATGCGTTCCCTCTGACTTTCAGGTTTGAAGGTGCACGCTGGTATCTTATTGCCATGTGGAAATTGTTTAGAGTCACCAGCAGTCCCCAGAAGTAACTTTTCCCTCTCCTGCCTTGTGGTGGCAGCTTTCCACCTCGCCTGCACAGTTGAGATGGAGATTTTCTCTGTAGTTTGCTGGACGCAGACAAGAATGCTCTGGGGACATGGAGGACTCAAGGTTTTGCTTTTCACCTTTGGGTGACGACTGCCTTGCTGTTCAATTTTCTTACCTCGTCTGTACACAAACCAATCTAAGGTAAAGTATACCAAGTAACATACATTTGAAAGTGTATCATGCTCTCCAATCCAGACAAAAAGCTTCCTTTCAGTGTACAAAGAGAAACTGGGTAGAAAATATTAAAATTTTAATCTTTAGTGGGTATGGAAAAAAAAAAACACAAGGAAGTCACTTTAAAATTTGGTGTATGTTCAGTAATTAACTAGCCAACAGCCAAAGATTAGACAAGTATTTTGGAGGACAAATCTCATGATGTACTAACAGCTTCAGAGAAAGATTGCTAAGAATGTTTTGCAAAGTAATTGTGTTAAACTGTGAGTGTTAGAGGACATGGAGGAAAATCTGGCAGCCTGCTTAAGGGCCATTTCTGTTCCCATTGAAGTCAATTGGAGTTTTGACATTGCCTTTTGCTGAGAAAGCGTGACCCTATTTAGTGTATTACATTGAATAATTGCAACATACCTGCGGAATGACAATGAAAAAAATTATGTCTTTGACCTGCTGCCTTTGGCAGCTTTGTTATAGGTTTGCTGAGGATGCAGCAGCATCACATAAGCTGTTGCTTATTTACTAATTAATTTACCTGTGTATGTACGAATAGCTCTTTTGCAATGGTTTCCTAGCAATTCAGTTCTGATATGCATCCTTTGTTTTCAGTGACAGGATGTGTGGGTGACTGGGTGTGCATGACCATGGGCTTCCCTGTCATCAAATGTTGGGATAATTTTCATGATTACCTGTTCTTTTAGCAAATTAATTTGAGTAAGTCTCCCATTTGTCTATACCTTCAGAGGTTTGGGATTTGAGTCAAATTCCTATCAGAAAAGCAGAGCAGCTGATCATTACATCTCTATTGCATATTTCAGTTCATTTTTATGAAGTTTTTGAAGGAAGATTTTGAGCACTTTCTAAACAATATTGACTTAATTCTGCTGTGATGGAGGGAGCATTGACTTGTATAACTAATCCAGCAACCTTTCTTCTAACCACTGAGTTCTAGTCAGGAGACTATTTTGGTACCATAATATGCGTGTGTGTGTGTGTTTGTAAATGTATATATGTGCACTAGGTAAGTTGCATATAGGGAACATAGAGTGCCTCCTGGCTGTATCTGAAAAGCATTCTCTGAAACTATTGTTTCACACAGAAGCTGTTTTCATAAAATTCTGTCTTAGTATTTACAGGTGCTGAGATGATTAATCAGCAATCTTCTCAGTATTCCGTTTGTCCTTTCTACTAAATCCACTTACCAAACACAGAGAGCCATGTCACCCGCCACAGGTGGTGGCCTGCTTCTGGTGTTACCACTAATGGCTGAAGGAACAAGAAGTCCTGCTGCCTTCACTGCACTTAACCCGATGGAGCAGCATTTACAGTTCTAGCAGTTAAAATAATTCAAATGAGGGAGGAAAGTTCACTGCTTCAGATGCTAAATCTATGTACCACCAAGTGGAGTAGCTTTGCATGGTCTTGCAGTGACAGAAAGCAGCCCATAAACGAGTGAAGAAAGTCAGTTTTTCAAGAACGAGAGAAATTCATGCTCCCAGACAGCCTCCCATCCTGTGAGCAGGGGGTGAGAAGTACCTTAGTTATGGATCCCCTGAAGCTTCATGATATCTCACATGAGTACTTTGGTAGCAATTCTGGCATTGCTGTGCTTCAGGTTTTCCAGACTAATAAGTTTCAATATCAGTTTTCACCCAGGCTGGGACAAAAGCAGGTACTTGAAAATGTCAATTTTACAGAAAAAAAAAAAAAGAAAAGAAAAAATTATCAACTCTAAAAGAACAGATGAAAAAAATCCCTGTTTTCTCTTTCCTATCCTGTTCTTATTCTCTATCCTGTTCTGCCTTTTCTCATCCCCTTGGTACTGAATTAATTTTCTCCTCAACTGATCAAGAATTATCAGGAAGCAAGTCTGACTATGGAAAGGCGTGATGCTCCCTTTCTCAGTCACTTTGGGCAAAAAGATAAGCTCTAAGTGTGAAACATCTTCCTAACAGGAGTAAAGGTAGGACACCACTGGGAATCTCTGCTTTTACCACCACATGCAGGTGAGAACCTAACACGCTAACAAAACAGTCACCATCTTTTCCTAATATTGCCAGTTCACGTTGGCGTTCACCTTGCCTGACAAGTTCTCGGTCATCAGCCACCGAAGGAGAGAAGCGGAGGAGAGGGGATTATTCCCCCTGTTAACAGCAGAGGAGGTGCTGTTGCAGTGCCCTTTCTGAGCCGAGCCCTCACCATGAAGCCTTTCCTTCTGGTAGAAAACCCAGTGCAGGAGGGTGTAAAAGGCTTACTCAGCTCTTCATGCAATTTTTTTGTCCAAAGACAAAGCCACAGACTGTTCTTGGAAGTCTGATAAATTAGATGCAAAATAGTTGTTTCCATCAAGCGTCACAGCTCCTGAAGTATAGGCTGAGCCATAAAAGGCTCCTCCCTTCTCACTCCATCTTTTATTCACCACATGGGTAACGCATCCTAATGCCAGACTGCTTTACGCATTATTAGCGTAGTGCTTTCAGAAGGCAGTACTAAAGAGTTTCACCTGCTTCAGTACTTCCTAAACATATCGAGCACATGAAAACAAAAAAAATCAGATTATCTTAAAAGGTTTGAACTTCTCTGAATTTTTGTTTTATGTTTCAAATGTTTAATACTTATATATATTTCTTAAAATTGCAATTACTATGATGGACACTCTGGTAGGGGTAGCATTGATTTCTACCTTTAAATAGCTTCTTAGTGCAGAATATACTAAAATGTTTTAGGCAAATCTCAAAAAAAATAAATGTTGGTCTCCAATGTAGATACCATTTACGTTAAATACTTATTTAATTTAACTGAACCAAAGAAACATCTTCACACATTTAATCTTATGTAATTATAATATTTTTTGCACTGATGAGGTTGACTTTAGGATATGGATACTATCGTAGCCAAAAACTAACTTACAATTCTGATTTATGGTGAACAAGACATCTGGCTGTTAAGATGGATGCCTGATGTAATAAATATCCTTATAATAAATACAATAAATCTAAAAAACAACAACAACAAAAAAAAAACCAGCCATATATCTAGTGGTAACTAATCTTAAGTCTAATAACTGATAACTTCAGCTTTTAAAAATTACTTTTGGTTTTCTTAACCAAAAAGATGCTTTTCTTATTCTGACAGTAAAAGAGGTGCACTTATTAGTTTTTCACAGCTGGAGATGTCACATTAATGTTACTACTGTTGGCAAATAAGTTTTCGCACAGGCTGACTACACTCCCACTATCAGTGGAAAGCTAGACATCATTTCTGGGGCAAAAATTTTTTTGTGGCTGGGTCAGATTCAGGGGAGGAAAATGCTGTGTCTTCCAGGGATGATGATGATGGGGACGTGGAATACGGCTGAAAATACTTGGACTTTGTTTCCTTTTGAGTTGCAAGATAGTAAAGAGTCTCTACACTGTTCCACCTGCATCCAAAAGCATGCTTGGAATTAAGAGGAGTCTGTAGAAATTCTAATTATGCTACTGCATTTTAGAAAGATGAAGCTACACAAAGCTGCAGATTCACACGTCCTGTTTGAAGCAACTAACTTTGTTCAGAGCCCTCTGGAGACTCCAGTGACCGTACAGGAATCTTATTTTCACATGCAGGTATGCACGCTTGATGTCTAATGTGACCCTACCTAACACTGGAGCACGTGGAAAAAAAGGCAAGATGCTGCCAGTGCCAGCATACTGTTACAGTTGTGAGCCTTGCCCATGTTTCTGAATGTTTTTCATCACTTTACTAAAATGATTGGAAAAAGCCAAAGAAATATTGGGAACCAAGATGTGAAAAAAGGAATGCATAGTTTTGTTGTAGAGCTGATGGAATTCTGCTGTAGCGTCTCCTGTTTTCTCTTGCAGTCAGTTGGACATGAGTGAGTCCTTACATGAAGTCCATCATTGCTTACCTTCTTTTTCATACAATAATTAGCTGTTATCAAAATTACTTTTTAAATGTGCTTGCCTCTGGTATTTTGGGCAATATGCTTTCATCTGTGGATGGACAGTGCAGCTGAATAACAGCAAAGATTTACTTTAAGGTAGAGGGGAAAAAAACACCTGTATCTTTTTTTTTTTTTTCCAATAGAAAACATGGAATCGTTTTTAAATTCGGAGGGATTTTGAGACTGAGTTTTAAAATCCTAGGGTATATGTGTGAAATAATCTATCAACTAAAAGCTATGGGCTGGTCAGCTGACCTACAACCCCTGCTACTCCGATACTCTCCAGTGTGTAGTAGTATATGATTCATATGCACTTATTTCTGACTGTGTTCATCTTCAAAATAATCACTTCATTCTAGATAAATGTATTCAGTGCTATGACTGCTCCATCCATCATATTAGGTAGGGTTGTGCAGCTGAATGCAGTTCTATTCCAAATAATGATGGCCTCTAATATTTTCCTGAAAATGTGGGTAATTTATTATCATAGGCTAATTATGCCCAGTACGGCTGCAGGCTGACATTTATTGCGAGAGGTGGGCTGGAGGGAGTCAGGAGGCATTGCGTTGTCACCAGAGCAGTTTCTGGGAAGGAATTTAGCTGCTAGTCCAGCGTTTCTGCCAGAGCTCTGGGAAGTATTTCCCTCCCTGCAGAGCCTGCTGGATGCATTCTCTTCTTTCCCATTTTGGACAGGATTGATGGTTCCTGGTACTTCTCCTTGCTTAGGGGTCACAAAGGCTCCTTCTTCTCTCCCCACATCAGCTCCTGGGCAGGAGAAGTGCAGATGCTTTGTTTCAGTGGCAGGCACCTTCCCACCTAAGGTAGGCCAGTTACTGGATATGGAGGACGCAGATTCCTGCACCCATGGCACTGGTTTCTTATCCAAGTGGCAACTTCCAGTGATTTCTCCTCGCCACCTCTGAATGCACAGGCAGGGGATGCAGAGCAGTAAGATCCTGGTTTACTGCCTTCTGCTTCTCATATGGGACAGATTCAGCTCTGTACCTGCCCAGGTAAACTCTGACCTAGGAAATTCCTTCAGGGTGCGATCTCCCAGGCAGAAAGAAATGTCACCCAGTCTTTCCATTGCAATTTCACCTTTTCTTCTGGGTGCTTCTCTAGCGTTACTGCTCTTTGCTCAGAAATGAGTAGCTGAGGAAAACATCATCTTAATTCCCATGCAATATGTTTTTGTTCTTCTTGGGAATTACTCTAGAATAGCTCTACTTCCTACAGAGTAATGACATTTTTTGTTGTTGACCTAAATGGAAGTGAACACTTCGTATATTTTCAATTATCTATGCATGAAATAGCTCGGTTCTCTGAATTATTCTTTAATCCCAGTTCGATAATATTTACACTTCTCTTTTTGTGAATGCCTCACCACTGTGACCAAAGTATCACTAAGAATTTTATCAGAGCCTTTCCATAATTTTGAAAACCTCTTTTAGATCACATCTGTGGCTGTTATTTTCCAGGGAGAAGAACTCAGCTCCCCTAACCTTTTCTTACAACTTAGATTTTGGAGACCTGATATTATCTTTGTTGCCCTACGGCACGTCCTTTGCATGGCAGTGCTGTGCTTTCTGCATTGCAGTGCCCAGCCCTGCAAAGAGGTCTAGGTAGACTCCATATGGCTTATAGCTATTAAGGATCTTCTCGTACAGGAAGTGTATCACCCCTTGTTTACTGCTCTATCCCCTTGCTAATATGATTCCATATCCTGTTTGCCTCTCTTTCTGTTGCTGTGCACTAGGTCAATGGTTTCAATGATTTTTCTACAATAAATCCCCAGAGCCATTGACTATGGTAGGGTGTCTTGCCTGGGAAGGGACTTGGCCATCTCAGCACCAGGGAATTTATGCTGGGCAGTCCTACGGAGTAAGGAAACCATATTAGTAAAAGTGCTTTGAGACAATATTACTGTCTGTGAAAGCAACCACTGCAGAGTGTGTAATGATCCTGGACTGTGGAGTGATATTTTTGGGCCAAGGAATAACAATACATCAAGTTAGTGATTCATTTCAACAAAAACAAAACTGTAGAAAACATTTTGCGTTATTGTTGGTTGTCTTTGTGGAGCTGTTCACAAGCAGCAACAGCATCAGCAGAGAGCACAGCTTCTTTATCAGAGGTGCAGTTCAGAGGGGTGTGATTTCAAGGTTCACATAAGGTGAGCAGCCAAGACAGCAGAGAGCAATCTTTGATCTGTTAAATTGCAGAGATGTTCAGATAACTAGACAGTCAGCAACTTCTGGGTCTATGATTAGTTTACTGAGAGTTTGGACAGGACTGTTTGTTCTTTAATTATCTTTGAAGGCCAGAAGCTGGGGGTTTATAAGCAGGTTACATGTTTGTTTGGGGGGCATGGGTTCCTCCTTGATTTCATGGTTTGTACTATAAAACAAAAAGCATAATCATTTTTTAGCCTGGTTAAATATGTTCATCTAATTATCGGTGTTCAAAGAGTTCCCTGCCATCATACAAAGGTTGCACTGCAGCGTCTGTGGTCCAGGTGCGTGTCTGGATGACTCCCTGTAGGTGAGGCAGTAACCCACCTTCTGGAGGTGAAGAAGAAATGATGGAGAGCCCAGATACAGTTATGGTGTTAGAAATGACCTTCTCAGATTACTTCCTTTCTCCTCAGACTGCAGAAGATATCTGCTTAGCACTGGGCAATCCTTTTGGCATTTATTCCCTAAGCCATCAAAGGAAGAAGGAAAACACATCTGTTTCCTAGGCTATTGGGTGCCTTTGGTGGTACAGGCTGCTAAACACTTCTTTGACTTCTAAAATCTTAGCAAAATGAAGAAGTTTTGCCCAGGGCAGGTAAAAGGGAGAAGAAAGTACTTGAATGAAGAAAAGGGAACAGCTATAATTATAGTATTTATATCATATAATTGGCATATGTGAGGGCGAAGTCCAGCACTCAGCCACCAATCTGAGCAATATCCCTCAATGTACTTGTCAGCTAGCGATGTGCACGCAGGACCACTTGGGATTGCCTTTGGCTTGCCATCTTAGCTGTAGATAGGGTTGCTCCTAGCTGACTGAGCTCCTAGCTATGACTGAGCGAGCAAGCAACTAATTTTGAAAATATTTCCTACCCAGTAGTCTCTCTTTTTGCTTTTTCACCTATGTCCAGTTTCATGTGCCTAGATTTGTCTCTAAATTTCAGGTAAGTACCAGTGCAAGTGTCCAGAGGATGCATTGAGAGATGTTGAACAGCTAAATCAGGGGTGGGCAGCCAAATTACAAGTGGCTTTGGCTCTGAAAATACTGGCTCAGCTGGACGCAGGGGAGAGGAGCAAGCAGGCGGTGTGGGGAAGGCATGGCAGCTTGGGAGGGAGAAACAGGATGCTGTGGGAGCTGGCGCAGCCCTGTGTCATGGATGTCTGCTGCACTGCGTGGCTTATCTTCTTGATTGCTGGTCATCATTGAAATAGGTGATTGTAAATCAGTTTGAATCCTTTCAGAGACATGAAAACCCATATACAAGTGTGCAGTTTCCCCCATGATCTGAAGTACTGCCCCCAAACAGTCAACAGATCTGTATTAAGCCATACTGTGCAATGATATTTAAGCATTTTGGCCTGATTAGAAAAGTAATCAGTTTTGTTTCCCAGGGTTGGCATAGCACTTTAAGCTGCAATAGAGAGAGGATTCAGGATTATGTACAAGCTAATGACAAATTTTAAGTACTGTATCAATAAAGATATTAAAGAGCTGATGGAAAACGAGACAGACAGGAGCCCTTCTCTTGATCCCCTGACCCAGGACCGCTGTGGCATCAGTGGGCACTGCTGTGTTTCACCACTGTGCCCGCATCCTCTATGGATGGGACACGATCCTGAACAAAGTATTAATTAATTAGAGAACGACTATTCCCAGCCAGCATGCTATTGCAGAGTAAGTTATTCAATATTATAACTACTGCTAGCTGCTCTTTCGTATTACAGCAGAATCGCTGTTTTAGACCAGGCCCTCCTGCTTGTCTCGGGACGTGTACAGACCGCTGCTAACTGTACGCCCGGCAGGCCCCACGGAGGGAGGTAACGCCAGGTGTGCGCCAGCCCCACTGGCTGTGCTTTGGGCATCCCGGGCAGAACCACGGGATCTCTCTTAAACCTTCCACGAGCATCACAGCCTGCCCCAGCACCTTGGTGGGGCACAGAGCCTCTGGAGGTCTCTCGTGGTTTAGCAAGTTGTAGGGTATTTCTTGAGGAAGATCTAATGCGAGCTAAAGCACAAGTAGTTTTTTTGGGTTCCCTCTCAGATTTGTTTCTAAAATGGGGAGGAAAAAAAACATAAGATGCCTGGACATAAATGGGCTAGGAAATATGTTTTGGTAATTCTTTTTGGACTTTGTTACTTAAAGGGTATAGAAAACACATTGCTAACGATAAGACTTGCTGTTCTTCTGTCAAATTTCACATTCTCACTGTGCAATACAAAATCTAACAATGATTGTTTTTCCATTTGCTGAAGCCATTGGAAATATAACCAACAACAGAACTTCTCTGCAAATAACCCAGAACAAAATACTTCTTTATAGCTTTTTTTTTTTTTTTTTTTTTTTTTTTTTTTTTTTTTTTTGCATTGTGCTGGCACATAGGAAAACCTCTCAGCTAGTGGCAAGTAATTTCTCTCCTGTGCCTACCTCCAAATTCCAGGAGTCTGACTGAGGTCTATGTAGCATTGCTTCTTTCTCTATATTTTTACATAAAAGACTACTAAAGAAACCACTATTGCTCTGGGTAAACTTCAAAAACAGACTTACACAAATTACAAATGTCGTAACAATAGAGTAAGTATGTTTTTAGTGACAATCTCCCGAGAAATATATGTATGAATAATTTGCCTGGGTTTTTACTAATTTAATTAATTGATTAGTTCATTAGATGTTGTCCATAGGAAGCTGTCATTCAAAAAAATCACCAAGTTTACTGCAATCCCACTTTTTTCAAATGAATTTCATTGCCATCAAATAAAGAACATGTTTGTGTTTGTTTCCTCTGTTTAAATTCTGCTTCCTCCTTGTGAAACTGTTAATATGGTAGAGCCCTGCTCTGAAATTGCCTACAAACTCTTAAAAACATAGTTAATTACAGATTGCCCAATTTAAAGTTTACAGCATTCTTGATACATGCAGAATATATGAAAGGTTGTTTATGCTAACCAGCAAGAAGAAACACATCACACCGCTTCTGTGCACTCGGAGATCATGCAAGAAGGGCTCCTTCTGCTGACAGCAGCAGTGACACTCACTAAATTCAACCAGGAAGAAAAACTTTAAAAATTCTGGTGATAATATAGATGAAATCTATTCAAGTGCTGCACAGTGCGGAGTGGGGTGTTCCAGGGTTTAAAACTGCAGAAGGGCCTGGAAGAAGCAATTAGAACAATAGTGCTGTAAGCATGTAGTGTCATATTCCAACAGGGTCTGCAAGTAACCTGCACCTAAAAATGTGTTTTGGTTTTTGTTTGTTTGTTTTTGTTGTTTTTTTTGTTTGTGTTTTTTTTTTGCATATTGCTTCAAAAAATGTTCTGGGAGGCTGTTGCTGTGAGGTGTGTAGTACTGGGCATGGAGGCTGCAGAAAAACAGCTGGGAAGGCAGAAAGACTGGACTGTGTTCTGGGTCTGCAACAACTTTTGCAGGTCAACTTAGATTTTTTTTTTTTAAATTCTACTCAGTGAAAGACAAAGATGCTTTAGACATGTTTTCAGTACCTTTAGATGAAAAACATTCTGTGAGTATTGGATATTGCTACTGAACACTTCAGTGATACAAAGGTGTTGTGCAGAGAGAAAAGGGCACAGCAGCATAGTGCTGTAAAAGTTTACAGGACCTGGCAGCCGTTTTAGAGCACGTCTCCATCACAGGAATTTCAGGATCACAGAAAATTGAAGAGTCTGAAGATCTGTAAAATATATTACTTCTGGATGGAGATCATACTATTTTAAATTATGGTCTTAATTCTATTAACAATGTAAAATTACTTAGCATTTCAACTCAAAAAAGCTGATGTCATTTCTATGACTCTTCCTCAGACTTGCCAGAACTAAAATGTGGCCCTGCCAAACCAACCTGAGGCAGGTGCTGTCAAGGAAAGAGGACAGTGAGGCCTCCTGAAGCTCTGCAGTGCATGTGGGCATGGATAATTTGCCAGAAGCGCATACTTACCCTCTCAGAGAGGGAAGACCTGTGATGGAGAACAGCGTTTTCAATGGGTCCACTGTGTTGAAATGGTGGACGCTTGCTGCTGGGTGCGTGGGTTGCGCAGAGCAAAGAGGTGCTCTCTGCTCCTTACCGCTCTGACCCTGGTCTCCAGTCTCTCTCTTTTTTATTTTTTTTTCCCTCCTTTTTGTGGGAAAGACAGGGAGGCTTTCTCCAACCCCACGTGGCCATCCCCAGGTGCAAGTCCTCAAGCTGCCAGGTCCTTCTGCTCTACCCTGTCTCCTTATGCTGCAGAGGTCTTGCGGGCATGCTCAGGGCACCATGTGGCATTCAGATCATCCTGAGATGCTGGAGAAGTGCTGGGGCACACCAAAGATACACTCAACAAGAAATGTGCAAGGTAAGAGAGGCTGGGGTGTCTTGAGCAAGCAGGGATGGAGGCCATAGCTATCTGGAGGGACGTAAACTGGGAAGTTGAGTGAGTGGTGTTTGCTCTTCCAGGTAAAAATAATTTTGGAGATCTTGGGGGGGATCACCTGACATTTTCTCCAGACCTCTCAGAAGGGGGTAAAACGTCCCTATCTTGTATGTCATTTTTTAAGTGACAGCTGATTACATTTTAGGAATGTTTTCTCATTTTCTGAATTAAGTCAGTTTGGCATTCTGTAGCAGATAGTACTCATTAACCTTTTAAGGATCGCCAAACTGGTTTGAAGCATTCAGTGGGGGAAAAAAAAAAAAAAGAGAGGAAAAAAAGAAAAAAGTTAAACATCATAGTCATAATATGATGCTTTTTGAAGCCACAAGGAGCAGTCTTCTCCTTGCAGTAATTTATAAGATGTGGCTCTGGTTTATGTTGTACTTGAGCAGGTTCGAAGAGGGTACTAACCATGAACCAAACTCATGACATACAATATGAATGACATTCATTATCTTAACAAACTTTGATGTTTAGAATGATACAAGTTTTCATAAGTAATGATTCCATACTTACTCTTCCGGACCACTGGCAGTCTCCTTTCTAAGCTCCAGTAAGCACACACAGCAGAAACCAGGAGAAAACGAATTGCTTGATCTTAAACCACTACTGCTGACAAAATTGGGAATATGTAAGCAGTAAGTAAGAAATTTAATGCTATTCTGCAGACTTCTGGCTTCCCTCATCCCCCCCCAAGCCCTCAAAATACACTGTGGAGAGGGATTGGACAATATCCAGGCCATGACTATTCCTAAAAAGTACACATGGGGTTGGTGAGGCAGGGAAAATGTTTAAAAATGCTGATATATATACACACCTATGATCTGAGTGTGTTTCTCACCAATGTCTATGATGTTTATGGTCTCAGATAGTCTGCCTGCAGTAACTAACTATTGGTACCTGATATTTCAGTACTTTAAAGACTTTATAAAAATCCCATTTTAGTGACGAAGAACTCAGGCTAAATGAGAAGCTAGGGCTACACAAATTAATCTGTTATTTCATTTATTTCTTATAGAACTCTCCTGTAAGCAGAAAAGGTCTGTAACAACCTCTCCTGGTAATGCTTCTCTCCCATACAGGGCAGCTACCCCATCATAGAATAACACCCATGCTTATTTTTTGTTTGTTTTTGCTTTTAAAGAAAAATGGAAAAATTTCTGACGCAGACCTCCTAAGAGGGGAGAATGGCTCATGCCCTTTACGTGGGGGCAGGTCATTTCCCATAGCAGGTTTGTGTCTAGAAAGTCCCCAGATCCGGACTTCTTAGTAGTGGCATTGGCTTCTCCCAAATCCACTGCTGGTAGTGGCTTTGCCACATCCTAACACCAAGAAGACAGCTACTCAATCACTGAGCTCATGGGGAGCCCAGCGTTTAAAAATAAGTGTGCTGGAGCTTTGATACATGCTAGCTGGTCATAATAAAACCAGCCAAGGCAACTGGAGAGGCAAGCTGGGAGAAACCACCCTTCTCTGTGCAGCTCCTGGCAAAAGGAAGTACAAGATCTTTCAAAACATCCAGGACATTTCAAGCTTGCGAAACCTCCCATCTCATTTTTCCCCTTTAGAGGATAAAACAGGAAAATGAATAAAGCAGTGTGAATGCTAACTTGCTCTTCTTATCTCCCCCCGAGCAACTTGGAGTAGAAAAGAAAAACACAGAAAATAGCAGGATGCCTGATAGCTCAGCCTGTTCAGAGACGTAAGAGGGAAAACGTTTTTGAGAGGCTCCTGTTTAAACCAGCAGCAGCTCCAGCGGGTGTGTATTTAGGGCATATGCTGGGATTCTTTATGTGGTACTGAAAGAGTCGTGGTGAATTCTGAAAGACTAGGAACTCTTTTAATGTAAGGAAGTTTCATAGCTCTTTCAACCGTGCCCTTGTGAAAAGGTAAAGTGGAAGAGCTTAACATCTGGAATAGTGCATTGAATCTTTATAGGAGGTGTCCGTGCAAATAGAAGACGTATTTTATCTTACTGAGGGTAGACGCAGGTATAAAACCACAACTGAGCGTTTGCAATGGAAGGGCTGTCGGGGACAGGGTGCTTTCACATCTGTTTTAGCTAACTTCTCTCATATTATGGGCACCAATAGCTTGTCATGCCTGATGTGCATTGATTTTAGACCAGATCTATCTGAAGGGAAACCTGGGGCCCCCGCCGCTCCTCATACCTGCGTATTGCATGCCCGGCCAGCACGAGGGAAGGTGGGGATGCTGAGGGGCAGCATCTTTTAGGTTCAGTTTCCTGCCCTACAGCACAAGATGTGCTGGATGACATGAAGATCCTGTCAAGCAATGGCTCTTCCTGAGGTCGGGTGGAGTTTTCAGGTTACCAGAACATGTCAGCTAATTAGCACTTAAGCCTCTGTGTAGCAAAGGCTATACATGTATGACTATTTTATTTTATGCTTAAATTACTGCATGCATTTTTAACTCATGAAAGGACATTTGATATTATTTCTAGATTTTCCAGGCTCTAGAGATAAGTTTTTCTTAAATTTACACAAACAATAGGAATATGTGGGTTTAAATTTCTTTCCTTGCCTTAAAAAAAATACCTACAAAGGAATGAAAAAAACTCGGGAAGCACAGGGCATCAGCCTGGTAAAAGCAATTAGTGATTCAGATCATTTTGAAGCAGAGGAGCCCAGAACTGGCCCTGGAAGCTGCAGGAGAAGAACTGAAAGCCTGCGAGGTGCCCATAAGCTCCACCATATGCAGGCAGAGCCCAGCACCGCGCTGCTCACGCTGCTTCATCACATCGGTTTGCACTCATGCATCCCATAAAGGACAGGGCCAGAGCGTGCCTAAACTTCTGGAAGACAAACCCGGTTATTTATCTAGGGTATGGTTAAGAAGCCAAACCATCCTCTGGTCTTGTTCCCTAATTTGTTCCATCCTGGAGCTAATTTGTACCAACCATGGTATGGTGGGCTGCCCTCCCTGGTCTCTCCTCGTCAGAGCAGGATGGCATATTAAGGAAGGTGTGGCTGGAGAAGCTTTAGAGATGGTATCAATTTCTTAACCATGTTTCACCTTTCCTCATGTGTAGGGCTTTCTAACTGGCAGCCTTTGGATTTTGTTGGTGCTTGCAGCACACCTGTGCCTGTCCGCGCATTAAACCTTGAATGTAGGACTCTCGTCACAAATGAACTGTCAAATCATTACTACGTTTGATGCAGCATAATCTGTCTTGAAATTAGAATTGGTCCATCCAGGCTCAAATTTCACTTGCTACTGAGGCTAATACAGCGTTTTGAATATGCATTCATGGAGATTCACATCCACTGGGATCCGGAGGGAGTACAAGTTAAGAGCAGATTTTCTGAATTAGCATGTCGAGAGGGAAGGGTCTTTCATTTAGACTGCTGCAGATGCCTCTCCCTCTTGTTCATTACAATTGCATTTCATCAGCTTTATGATGTCCACATGTCAATTGAGTGTGAGGATTTTGCACACAAAAGAACCTCAGGGAAAACGACTTCACTAGCTAATCAGCTGATTATCATACCTCAAATGGGCTGCAGTATGCTGCTCCAAATACTATATCAGCGAGAGTGGAATGGAAGATTAAGACAGCAAAAAGAAAGCTCTACAGCCCAGTTTAAAGAAATCAAACAGGAATTTGTCAGGGATAGAAAGAAGCAAATATAGTTGGGACAAGAGCCTTTGAAATATCCTGAGGCTGATTAAAAAAAATAACAAATGCCTTTCTTCAAAAGGTGTTGGGGGGTGAAAGGTTAATTAACTGTATTATCTGCCTGTTTATGCCCAGCTGTGTAAAGCTCAATAACACAAGCTCCCACCCTGGTTTTAACATTGCATCCAAGAATCCAGACCAGTTGCAAGAACAGCCTCTTCTAATAATTGAATTAGCCTCTGAGCAAGCTGGAGGTACACAGCAAACAGACTGGCTCTCACGTTGCTTCCCTCTCTGTATGTACCTCCTATTTGGATGGGGATCTATAGCGTGTGGTTTTTAGAAACCACTTTCAGTAAATGATCAAAACAATAACAGTGCGTCCTACGGAGAGCCTCACACAATAGCTGGTGGTACCTCGTACGCGTGGATTCTCCCCAGCCTGCAAATGCAGATCTATAAGAAGTAACGTTTAATGGCTAGTGTGGGCTTTTTCTTTTTGTCTGAAATTTACCAAAGTTTTATCCCAGCTCCCTGGAGCCTTCCCCAAGTCTATCTAAAATGCAGTTAGAGCAGAGGCTGTCTTTTGCTTCACAGAGCGTCTGCCTTATGCTTTCATCAGAGTAGTCTAACTCACACAGATGCACTATTTAACAATGCCATCCCCTGCTTTCATCAGAAGGGGGAAGGTTGCAGAGCTGAGCCCTGAAGAATAAGGGGGGCAGGTCCCCTGTGATCGGCGAAAGCTGAACATCGGTGCCAGTTTCCATCTGTCATGATAGCCTATCTCCGAACCTTCAATCTGTCAAAAGCTTGCTGCCTAGCTGAAGGCTCCAGGAGATTTGGTGCACTAAACACATTTGACAACAGCATTATCACTGCAAGGAGCCCAGCAAAATGCCATCAATGTGTTAATTGTAGCTGGCTATGTAAAATGTCACTTCCCATATCATTTTACAGCAGCTTTGCCTATTTTGCAGTTCCTAATTTTCCACACCTTATAAATATCTGGATTGTTCATATAGAAATGTGCTCCTTTTTCATGTCAGCTATTTTTTTTCTTAACAGATTTTTAATTTGGGTTTAATGCTTTGCTCCAAGAAAGCAGCAGCATCTACAGAGAAATAAATAAATAAAACGTACTTGTGGAAATGAATTGTCTGTACGTTGCTGCTGTTCTAATTTTATATCTCATTGGAGATTTATTTCAGGGTTTGTACATTCTTTAGCGTATAAATGATTCATTTTGCTGCTGCTGCTGCTGCTGCAAACTCCCTTTTTTGAGTGCACGGTATTTTTACATTCCTGAGAGTTTTCCTACATCATGATGTAAGAACACTTTTGTAATGATAAACATGAGAATACAGCATAAATAAGTGAAAAATCCCCCTTGAAGATATGAATGTGCTTTTTAGCACCCAAGTAGCTAATATTCAATTTCTGGTACAACCAGTGCCAGGTGTTAAATTTCTCTAGTTACTGTCACTAATGCAAATTAGATTCTTTTTGTGCTCATAAAAAATCAAATCCACATTAGAAATTAGCTATAAAATGTAATGACTTAAATGCTATAGTGTTTTACAAATCTCCCTGCATTTCTGTAGCAGATAATGCTATAAAACTAGGAAAGGATAATAAAATATGGTAGAAACTTGAGTTATTTAAAGGTCTTTTGTGACTGCTTACTCAGGGATTTGATGTATTATTTTGCTTTCTTTCCCTGTTGGTTGAAATAAGCATGCTTATGGTTTCATTTCTTTACCAGATTAGATGTAATCAAAGTCTCCTTTGAATTTCATGTTACCCTTGCTGTAAAGGCTGTTTGTATTATTGGAAAACATCATGTGGTGAAGTTTATATCTGCAACTTTTAATCATTGGAATTGTAAATGTGTCTGAGAGCTCTTAAGAAAGTTGCAATGATCTGGTTAGTGACTGTAATACTGAGATATATGGGGATCTGTGAAAATTTTCCAAACTGATTTTTTTTTTTTAATTTTTGCTCCTCACAGAAGATCTTTCAAAAGCAAACAGAGAAAAAATGAATGCTCTGAGTAAACATAACCAGTGCAATGTTCATTGAAAAGAACCTTTCATATATAAGGAAAAAAAGTCTTCAAAATTGATAAAAGGCAAAAGCTGTGTTTGTCAATATTTAAATCCTAGCAAACATTACATACTTGTGTAAGATGGTCATCTTTCTGTCATTTTCTGCCAAGTACTTAATTTAAGGTATTAAAACCAAACTGCAAGTAAACAGCATATTTCCTGCATACTAAAGGGAATTTGGTTAAAATTAACATTTCTGAACTCCTGCATTTTTGCAGAGCAGATTGAGGCTCTGTGGTTCAAGTTCTGCATCTTTTCCACAGGAAGCACAGAAGAAATTTCACACAACTCAGCTACAGCCACTGCCATGGGATGTGACCAGGGCACGGCGGTTCCTCTGCAGAGCTCAGGCTCCCTCTCATTTTGAAAATATTTTTCCTATTTTCTGTGTTCCTAAAACGAAAGTTGCTGGAGATGTGAAGTACTCTGGTTACATGTACAACCCGTCATGCATCCCAATCCTTATTTGGTCTCAACCTTCAGTGTCCAGTGACACTGTTCCTTTTCTTGAGGTCTAGGTTTTTAGAAGTGACTAGGAAGAAGGAATAATGAGAGGAGTTTGTGAGTCCTGGATATGGTCTTGTTAGAAACTGCTGTGGATCTTCTCTCCAATATCCATTTGAAGTGCTTCAGGTACAAGAAATTAAAACATGTGGTCTCTTGAAAATCCTGGCTCAAGGATTCAGCAGGAAAATTCAGAGCAGAGACCATGCGCTCCTTGCATACCTAACTGGTGAGTCTATGAAGCGCTTCTTCCCCAGTACTGGAGGCATGGGATTTAACAATCAAATCCATCTTAAAAATAAGCAATAACTTAAAGCAAAAGACAGATGCACTGAAACGTGAGGTGCAGCACCTGCTGTGGAGGTATCTCGGCTCCACCACCCCACTGTCATGCGTGTGACCAACAGTGGGCTTAAGTGCTGAGGATGGGCAGGGTGCTGCTCTGTGCCAGCCTCTCCAGCCCCAGCCATGGCCATAGACGCTTCACAGGCAAAGGGGATTTGTCACCTCCAGGAGGGACCTGGCAGCCAGGCTAAGACTCAGAGACTTCACATATCCCTTGGGATGGGGAGGTGCTGGGCTCACTACAGACAAATTGCATCCTGTGGTTCTAACTCAGCCCTTACAAAGCTGTGTCCCAATTCTGCAGCTCAGTCGTGTGAAGTAGTCGGTATTTTAGACCATGAGTATTCCTCATTTAAATGCTTGAACCTCTTCATGAGTTGCATAAAGTGCGAGTAGTTTTTTTTTTGTATTTGATTTTTGAAATTTAAACCTTGTCAGAAGATTTCTAGAAAAACTTTCACATTTTCAGACGCAGCCTCTGCATTTCCACCTCAGGACACTGCCAATGTCTCGCTCCTACCTGTTGAGTTCAAGGACTGCTTGTAAGACTGAGGATCACCTCACAGACTGCTATACGAGCTATGTGTGACCCCAGATTAAGTAACCAGCCATTGTACTAGGCAATCTGACTGTTCAAAAGGCACTGGGAAGCTCGGAGCTGAAATCTGAGGCACTGCGAAACGTAAGTCATCAAATATTATTGGTTTCACACATTTTCTGGCTTTTTTGTTTGTTTTGTTTTTGTTTTTCTCTGTTCTGAGCATCATCCAGTTCCATTTAGTTGAAAGGAGTGCTTAAGAAAGTCTGTGTTTCTGGCAGACGAGAATACTTGAATTTTTATTTGTTGTTTCCCCAGTCGTTTTCATTTATACAATCAGCCTCTCTGTGTATATTCAATGTATTGATATGCTGCAAATTTAAAATTAAACTAGTGGAAAGGGGAAAAAAGTCTCTTGCATCATCTTCACAGTGGGCCCCTGCCTAAATTCCGAGATATTTCAAAGCTTTTTTGCACATAGACTAGTTCTGTACAGAAAGTAAGTCAGATCCAAACCAATAACTGAAAGAAATGTGTATGCTATAGACAGCATGTGCATCTCCAGGCTGCCAATACGACATTCTGTCTGAAATTACTTGAGGATTAAGGTGGCTCCACAGCTGGACGCCTCCAGCCCGCTCCCCTGCTGGCCCAGCCGCCCCTGGGGATGCACAGGCTGCGGCCACTTGTGAAACTGCTGAAGGCAGCTCTTGGTTCAATGCGGATACATGTCCGTGGATGTACTGTATACCATGGACAGCAGAGAGGAACCAAACAATCTTTTAGAAACCTCACTGTCTGAGTATTGGTTTTGCAAAAGTAAGTCAACACAAGTAATTATTTGGATTAGGCTCTTACTCTAACCAAACCTTTCTAACGCTTAGTTTCAAATATATGTTGTTAGGTCCTTAACTGACATACAACTTGCTGCACGGTATCAGTGGGACTATACTATCAAACATTTGTCCTGCATTGCAACAGACTTAGTTTTGCAAGATTTTGCAGCAGTCGGGATTTAGTTCGTGCTGCACGAACTGGAAATTTAATTTGCCCACACAAAATTGCATCTGAGCTTCCAGAAGCTTGAACAATGGGGCCAGCAGAGATGTTTCAGTTTTGCTCCATATTTAATATAGTCTTTCCTTCTGCAGCACGGGAACCATGCATGATATTATTTCCCATGATTGTTTGTTGTTAGTCCCTCCAGTACTAGTATTGAATTCATTTTTTTCTTGATTTTTACAGGTGTTCCAGCAGATTGACAAATAGACATACTTCTGCATTAATGAAAGGTAAGTAAATTCTAACTGAGTCTAAAAAGAAAAAATTTTGAAATTTAAGTAATAGTAGCAGACCTGTAATTGTAAAAATTATTCCATTATAGCATGGAATGTAAAAAACAGCATGTGATCTGTTACCCAAGTGAGATAAATATACCTGCAAAAAATTATAGGCTCTTTGAAGAACTTGCAGAACAAGGGAAAGACAATATTCACAGAGTATTTAATTCACTGGGGTTCCCCTTTTTCTGCAGTGTCAAGCATTAGGGTCACCAAATTCTAGTTTGGTATCTGGATTCAATTAACTATTCCCCACCACAGAAGGCACTGGGGTGGCACCTTCCTGTTCAGTGTACATGGCATGTAGGTTGAACTGGAAGGTTTGGTAAATGTTTTCTCTGCTAAATTCAATGGGAATTTCATCACTGACTTTCATGGAGCAACTGCTATTATGGTTCTTGGATAATTTCTGAATTACTTGAAACTCAGGGGGAAAAAAAGGGTGATATGCTTTTCTAGTCTGGACCTAGGCTGAGTCATGCAGAGTGAGAGAGACAGCCCTAGAAATGAGAGATTTGCTGCAATTTCCCCCGAGTGCTGTCATTAAGAGTTTGCCTGCCTGCTGAGCAAGTCTAGCTTACCTGCCTGGGCTTCCCTCTGGCTGGGCAGTCAGCACACCACATCCCTCTTTCCGCAGCCCCTCTAGGTGAGCTGGGTGACACGGCACTGCTCTTGCAATCTTCTTCTGATGTTTCATTTAACACTATGAAAAATTACAATGTCTGATATGGCCTGAGTAACAGTCAGTCAGTAATATGGCTTCAAGTGCTAGGTAGGATGGAAAGATTACTTTCTGGCATGAGGGAAATTAAAGTAGGGAAAGTCCTGGATAGTAGAGAATTACTTTGTAAGTCTTGCAATTAAGAGCAGAGTGGCACTCCGGTGGTCTTGGGCAAACTACTGTGCTCCTTGTTGTAAAAGGCTTAATTATGCTCATCTGCTCTCTTGGGAACACCTCATCTTCACTGAAATGAGAATTTTGTATCCTATCTTCCTTCACAACTTTTGTTAATATGTTTCTACTTTGCAGAAACTGTATTTTTCAAAATGCACTAATTGATAATGTGAGGGCAAGGAGATTTCTGCTTTCAAACCTCCTTATAGGCAGTTATATGAGATAGCCACATACATGTTTAGCATCGCTGCCCTTGCTGCTCTTTGTTATCTGCTAAGCAGAACATGTTCTTTTTCCAGCAATGTATAAAGTAGGCAAATGGCTGCTCATCATTTTTTTTTTTTTCCAAGAATGTTGTACATACAATTCCCTCCTGGCTAATAGCACCTTCTATTGTCCATGATTTATAATTGTCAGGATTCTTTACATTTTCCTTTTTATCCATTTTGCTGTAAATATGTCCATTTTAAAAGGAAAGCTTGGATTTTAATCTGTCTATACAATATGTTCTCATGTAGGTTAAAGCATATATTGTTTTGGAATGTGTAAGGGTGTAACTTTCACTGGTTCTACAATTCTTTCCCTTTCTCTCCCTCTCCTCTTTTTTTTTCTTTTTTTAAACTCTTCTAAACCGTTATAAAGTAAGTATCAAAGGTATCCTGGGTAATTAGCCATTACAGTACTGTCACAGAGGCTTCTGCAGTCAATACAGAGATAATTTGGGCAATGGTGAATGACAGCGTTGTCCAGACTTTTGGGATAATCAAGGACATATCCAGCTGTACCAGACATCTGTCAGACCCATGAATCATTTCAAGTAGCTTTGCAATAGCCAGGCAACTCGAGCAAAGATAAACATTCCAGCAGCACACAGCCATGGGAAAAATACTGCTCTGACCGGAAAACATTTACCTGCTCAGCGCTGCGGGCCTATAGTTCAAAGCAGAACAGGTCTTTCTCACGTTTTTCTGATTTTGTTACATTTTCTTCTTTAGTAAGATGATGACTGAAATAGCATTGCATTACATATGCACATACACATTCATCAGAATTACTGGGACAAAAAGAGAGCGAGGGGAAAAGTTATGCAAACAAAAAAGAAAAGACAGAAATAATCTTGCCAGATGCAATGTGACCTCTTTTAGGTAAAACTATTTGTATGGTTTACATAGAACTGAGTTTACTAGTTGTATGTTTTCTAGAGTTTGCAAACGCACGGTGAGACTGTTATTTGCTCTAAACGTGCATCAGGATTAACGAGGGGCTAGAGAACTCCCTTGTACTTTCCTGCTGCTGTCAGCTCATTCATGTACTTGTGTTGGAGAGCTGAAGGAAAACAAGCACAGGGCTGCAGTTCGATGTCCTGGGGAAGACCTGTGGGCTAGGTCTGGAGCTGTGGCTTTGCTGTGCCACTGCCACCCATGTGGCTGTGGGCAGGCTTCCTCCAGTCTCTGCGGTCTGGGTTCCCCACCCAATTAGGCAGCCCCCCTTTGCAACACGCACTGACCGCTGCCGGTTGGGTTAAGCTGTTCTCGCTGCTGTGTTAGTTGCGGGGGGACTGCTGCTTTGTCTAACACATATCGGCTTGCAAAGGTGAGTGAAAACGAAGGGAAAACAGCAGGCAGAATGAGGTAAGCCAGTCTCCCCTCCCTGCTTGAGGTGACCACAGACCATGGAAGTGAGCAAGGACTAGGCCAGCTCATGTTCAGACAGTGTGGGTTTTGCTGCGCTCTACAGGCAGCAAAACCATGTGGAGTTGCTTCCAATAATTACAATAAAAATACTAGTATTACACTACGCAGTGAAGGAGATTTCTGAACACCTGTGAGATATGTCGTAGAAATACCTGCTGTAGACTTTGAAATGTCATTCTTCACACGGGTTTTGAAGTTGTTCTGGTGTTCCTTTGTATTGTTTGGATCACAGTGATGGTAGAGAGTGTTGCAGCAACTGAAAAGCTTTGTTAAACTCCATCTGAGAGCCTAAGGGCAAAGCAGCACTGGCAGGGACCCCTGAACTCTGTCATTGGTGAGTGGAGGGGTGGCACGGGAGGAGAAGCTGGGCTGGGAGACTCTGCAAGCAGTGGGTGAGTCTTGCAGAGCATAGAGATTGATTTGCTGCGAGTGGTGTGAATGCAGCAATTGCTTTTGGAAAGCAAGAGGAAGAATTACTGGTGAGACATCAGAGGTTGTGACTGACAGATTGGTAGCTTTCCAATGACAAACTAAGGGTCGTTGAAGTATTTGGGGAGAAAGAGTGAGCCCACCACAGAGAAAATGCCATGCGTTGAGGTTGCTTCTCATTATGAAGATGAAAAATTGCATCTTGAGAAGTTGACAGAGATGTTGACAAACTGTTGCTGCGTCCTCTAAACTTGCATTTGCCTTTGTCCCCTGCTTTGGCCTTTTTTTTTTTTTTATCTCCCACCATTCCTAGCTGCCACTGCAGTTCAGTCCCATTGTCACTTAGCTCTGAAGCTTCGGTGATTTAGGAACCTGTGCACCTTTCTTAGTAATGAAGGTCTTCCTCTCATTTTCATGAATGGTATATTTTTTATTGTGTTGCTGTGGTAGATTGCCAGCTTCTAGAGATCCTTGTTTATAGAAAATACTCAGGGCAATCAGGTGCACTTGAATAAAATAGTGTGCTTGAGCCTGTGTACTCCCATTTGATTTCTGAGTTTTCCTGGAATGAATTTCTGGTAGTTCTGTACTGAGCTACAGTGTATGTAACTCAGGTTCCTAATCCATAATGCATTGCTCATGCTGTTTTGATATAATGTTGGTTTTTCTGTAAATTTTTGCCTCAGTGATTAAATGCTTGAACTACACATAAGAAAACATCAGATCCAGTTTTCCTTTTGTGGCATGATGCATTCTCAGGTTTGGAATTCTATGTACCAGTGGAAAATGACATAGCTGTTGGTGATCTCAGCATCCCTCCGGTTGTGTTGGTTCCTTAACGTTGCCATTTGCATTGCTAAATAATTTGATCGCTGATAAGAGGGAGTAGTTATTGACTGGAATAGGCATCAATAACACCCCTCCTCCCTACATCTATTTGATTTGTAGGTTATTTCTACTATTTCAATTTCCAGAGTTTATGTTTAGAAAGACATTTTTGAGTCCAAATATCCAGTTGAGGATTAGATTTATTGTAAAGTTCTTTTTAACATCTCATAGCAATCTCTTCAGATTGTCGCCTACCATGTCACTCTCAAGCTTTCTTTCAGTATCTTTATGGAACTGCTCAGACTTTTTTTTGCTTTAAAATAATCGCTAGCTGGTTAATTACAATTCATTTTCCCTGTGATATTCTTCAAGCGTTTGCAGCATGTGCAAACCTCCAGAACCAGAATTCTCCTGCAGCCAAGAGCCCTCAGCGTGTTCATTATTTCTGTGCTGAAAGCACTTCGCTAATTTTGCTACGTTGCAGCAGGGAACCTTTAACTTTATTTCCTTTTATACATGGCTTTGCACAGTCGTGTTCATTCATAAATGTGTAAACTCACCTCTCTTACTTCCTAAAGTATACATATAATTCTTCCACTAGAAACCATATGCAAACTGCCTGGTTATTTTTAGCTCCTTATGCAAATTACCTCCTTTCAATACACTGCTATTATATGATAGGTTCTCTAAAGCTGTTACTGTTCTTTTGGTTTGATTTCAAGCAAGTTTACTTCAAGTCAGTGGGTCAGATTCTTTGGACCGGTTGAGCCCTGTCAAGTACAAATAGCAAAGGTCCTGAAGAACTCATTGCCATGGGATATCCTGGATGCCAAAATTATGAGTTTTAAAAATGATTAGACAAATCTGTAGATATGTGAGCTATTTGGTAGATATTAAGTGCAGTGATCCAGAAAAACGTTCAATACAGCAAGTACATAACCAGCTGGTTACTGGAAAGTAGGTCAGTATGTCTGAGGAAAAATGATTCTGCCTATATCTTATACTTTTCCTAAAGAACGAGAGCTGTTGGAGAGAAGGTACTGACATAGGTGGATATCTGTCCTAACCTACTTTTTACCTTCAGGCAATGCTTGTGGCTTTCAGATTCTTGTAAGGTCATTTTCAGAAAAGGCTACTAAGGGCACGTTAAATCTGACCCACAGTATCCTAAAAAACCAAAGTGTTGCTACAATAATATGTCTTGTCTCAGCATGGGCAGTTGAGTTATTGCATCTGCAGTAACAAAGGAGTCTCAATAACCTAACCCCCCTCCCAGTCGTTACAGTAATCTTCCGTCACGAACAGATTCAAAGATCCCCAGGAAACCAGAGAATGTGCCTCATTAGAGCTATCATCTGTAACTCATGAGCATACAGGAAGAATCTGGCCCTGCATCTTTAGCTCGCTTAAATCACATAAAGACTTAACTATCTGTTATTGGTTTTTCATAATCCACTTTAATTGTCATTGATTTGTATGTTCAGAAAGTGCCCTGAGCTGACCGAAGTGTTTTGTGCATGTTTGTGGCTGACCGCCTACTCTGCAGTCTCCAAACCGCTCTATTCAGAGTCCTTGCTGGAAGCTTTTCTTGGGCAAGGTGTCGGTGTTTTCCAGGCAGGATTTTGCTTGCAATACAAGGATTACACCAGGCAGATCCCTTCTGTATGCATGTTCAGCTGTCATGTTGTTACCTTCCTCCTGGCTTGCATCCTCGAAGGTCATCTAGTCTTATGAAAAGAACAAATGTATTTTACCAAGATGAACTAGCAAAGGGTTATTTAATCAATTATGCAGGAGCAGATTTATTACTGAGGACAATGTGGATAACTATATCACAAAAAAAATCACAGTTAACCAAAAAGACATAACTTACTGTTATGCAGAGAGAAATAGTGTTTAATTGCTTGAACTCTGTGAAGAGACTACTCCAATGGAGACTCCAACGAGATCAAGAAACCTTTTAACATGTGCAAATATATTTCATGTTCTGTATCTTCCAAAAGCTTGAAACCTTCCATTTTAATTTACAGTTAAGCTGCTGGGCATTGGAATAACACACAATTTGGTGTTTAAGAAGAAAGTACCCGAGTTTGTATATTAAAATAATAGAATGCACAATAATATTTAAAAGTAAGATAAATGGACAAAATTTCCATTCAAATAAAGGATGGATCAAAAGGACAGCTAATTAGTTTCTTCTAAATGTCACGTGCCACAGTGACCAGGCATGTAACAGGTTGAGTATCACATGCTGGCCTGATTGAGCATTCTTCCACCATGGCAGTTTTAAAAGAAGTGTCATTGCCCCTGCTAGATCTTCAGCAAGGATGAGGCCTTGAAGACGGGTATCAGCTGAATTTTAGAAAGCTAGGAGCAAAGGGACTGAGTTGTTGAGGGTGCTGGGCAGTTGGGTCTCTTGTTCTAACGAACATTTCAGGTGGTGATGTCAGTGTGTTTTCACGGTTACTCCACAGATATGTAAATTTTTTCCTCCTCAGTAAAATTCTTGTTAATCTTCAAAGGTTTTCCACATAGCTGCCAGTGCTTCTTGTGAGAGGCTGAAGCCCTTTCTTTGTTCAAAATGTTTCTGCTTCATCTACTGTGGTGAATGAAAGTCACAGGTCTCAACCTGCTTCGAGGTGTAAATCCCTCCAGAGAAAGCTGCATTTTCATTGCTGTGATTGCTAAGCCAGGAAATCCTTCCTCTTGGCCGTGTCTGGAGCATGTGCCCTACATTGGAGACTGTCAAAATTTACAGCCTGTTTTAGTTGTGTGAAATGGCTAGGATTCAATTTATGCCTTGTCCGAGTAAGCTGAGGAGCAATGGGGCATTTTGATGAGACTGGCTCGTGATGGTTACGTACAGATGCCCCAGGGCCGCCCCTGTGGTCACAGATGATTGTCTGGCCGAAGGCAGTTGTGAAGACAATGGCTGGCTTGTGTTTCCAGGTGCAGAGTCTGGCCTGAAACACGAGTTGGATGCGCTGCAAATAGCAGGTACATCAGTAAGTGGGACTAAAGGTAACTCGCATCTGAAGAGGGAGTGAGAGAGGGGAATAGCCGCAGGCACCTAGCACTGAAAAATACAACCAGGACAGCTCAGGTGCCTGGAATGTCATCTCGTGCAGCAGCAGAAAATCTCAGTAGATAGTTCAGATCACTTGAGCCTGCAACAAATGTTAATTAATGCAGTTTGATCTTATATGTGCCAGTAATAACAAAAGAAGGGAAACACTAAGAACAGAGAAAATTCAATGAAATTTTTTGAGTACTGACTCTCTTAATAAATGATACAGTTACTCTTACGATGAAGAAATCAAAAGCACAAGTGCAGAATAAATAATACCTGGTTATATAGCAGAAAAAGATCTTGCGTTACCTTTGTACCAAGGAAGTTTAAATATTAGGAAAAAAAAGCGTAGACACAGAAAATCAGTAGACTTGGCTCTTCCTCAGGAGATTCCTGAAAAAGGAGACAAACATCTCTCAGGGATGACCAAGAGCAGCAAGTTCCAAAATTTTGTAATTTTTACAGTCTTCATCACCTGATAGAAATGTCGTCCCTCATGGAGTGAATATAGCTTGCTGACAAAAAGACTTGCTTTTCTTTCTTACCTTCTGCTGGCCTTTAAACAGCCTCTCGACTCTTGGGGCCACCAGTCCAGAAGCTGTTAAGACACAGTTGTAACTAAGTGTGGTATCGCTTCAGTGGGATTAGGTGAACACTTTAAGCTGCTCCCATTTATGTGATTTATGTGATTTTATTACTGAATTCTGTTGCATCTGCTTAGCAACACTACATGTTGGCAATAACAACAAAAAATTCCTACAGAAACTGTGTGTCTCAAATCATCATTACTGCAGACACTCCTGCAGGAAATGTTGAGGAGAGGGAAAGGCGACACTGACGCTCTGAGGACCTCTCACAGTCCGTTGTGTTGTAAACTGGTGGGAAAGTCAGCAGGTGGAAAGTTCTTCCTTCCCAACACCCTTCAGGATGAGGTTTGTGGGATGTCTCGAGAAGGGGGAAAGAGGGCAGCAGAGGTTGTTTACGCTGCCTTTATTTTTGTGTGAAATGCTAAAGGGCTAGTGCTTGCAAAGCAATGACTTCATGCTACAGGCACCTACGCCTTTGAAACATAATGGCAATGTACAAAGACAAATCCATATGAGACTTAGTAGATAGAGCTGCCTGAGAACTGGAAAAATGTTGCTTAAAACTATTGCTTTTTTGTCCGAGGATGCAATTAATATTTTCATATCTCTAATAGTGACTTACTGGACCTAAGGAAAATCTAAAGAAAAAATAAACAAAAGAACACATTACTTTGCAGAGCCTTTTCCATAATTATTTAATCAAGGTGATGCTGTGGCTGTGGTGTAAGCCCAAAAAAGTTCGACAGTTCAGAGTTGCTGTTCAAGTCTGTAATAATTGCAACAAATTGACAATGTCAACTTTGCATGTTTTCTAAAGACAGGTAATTCGGGCTTCCTTAGGAAATCTGAATTTAGCCTTTCACTCAACATAGTGTCATTTCATTACTAATATAATAAATACATGTTCTCAGCATGTTCTTGCTTAGTATATGCTGTCTAATCATTGACCTCAGAATGAACTTAAGGAGTCACAGCTAATCCTCAGTTTATAAGGCATTTTGGGGGGGGAAAAAAAAGAAGTGTCTATATCTTTTGTTCTCTCCTTTTTTTTTTNTTTATTTTGATAATATAGATAGTGTCATCTCTACAGGACAAGTTGAACGTGTGACCTAAAGTTACCTCATTGGCTTTAATTAAAATAAATGGTGTTTATTTAATTAGGGCACAACAGGAGATGCATGTGCACATCCAAGGGCAGTATTTGGATCATAACCTGTATTTGTCCATCAGGAGGGCATTGACAATACAGAACATTCATTTACTTTGAAGGTCTTACTGAATTCATATGCTGCTTGGCATGCATTTTCATAAGCCTTTGTTCCTGATGCACCCCATCCTGTGAAGGTTGCTGGTAACATCCAAGAACAGACTGCATTTCTCTGAAATGCAATTGAGTTTTTGAATTCCCAAACATTTGTAGCACGCAAAATTCTCTCAGTAAGTTCTCTAGAAGATCATGTTCAAAACAGCAGTAGCCTTTTTCCTGTTCACAAAAGCCTGTTGGCTTTTACTGCATGCCATTGACTGGAATACAGAGTACCCGCAACAAATTATTTTGTGAACAAGCAACTAATCAGGAATTATTTCCCTGCATTGTAATACAGTCACTTCTGATAATGAATACACTCAAGAAGAGGTTGTCTGTTTACAGGTAACTCATGAGCTGAAAAAGAGTTAAACCATAGTTTTGTTAAGAAGTATTGCCAGCATTATGGCTTTGCTATGGAATAGCAACTTTTTAAGCACAATTTAGTTATGTGAAAAAAATTGTATAGACAATAGATTAGTTCTAAATTCCATAGGCAAATTATGTATCACAGAAAACGTGTTAATGTTCCTCTCCTCCCCGCATAGAGATGGAAATAGAACTAGCCCCTCCCTGCTCTTTTTACTATAAGGCTCTTAGCTTGGTGTGCTAAAGACCAAGCTAAGAAAAGATGCTAGAAGACCCCTGGGAAAGGTCTCACATCTTCAGGTTACAGGTCTCTGAGCAGGGGCCTGACATTTTCAACAGAGCCCTCTCCTCTCTCTTGGTGAGACTGTCTCTAGGTCAGTCTGCTAAGTCCCTCAAGCAAAGGAAGCCTGGATCCTTCTTTCATGCAAATCATGTATGAGCCTGCTTTTTACAGAGGCATCTTTCCTGAAATTCATGCATGTATGTTCCTGATTTACAAGTAAAAAATATGTTCTCTTGTAAGCATGTAGTTGTACATTTGTATTTGTAAAAATGTGCCTCTGTAGATTTCACTTAGAATGGTGACCATTTTAAGCAGTGTATGATTAATCTGCCATGGAAATTAGTTGTTTATTATGTAAGTATGCCTTTTATTAAAACTGCTTTGTGAAAATCTAATTGCTCTATAGTAATATAGCATAACAGTCCCTCACATAAATACATGATTATTATGTACAGTCACTTATCTGTGAACGAGCTCTGCTACTACTTTCCTTAATTAAGGATACAAAGGGCTCCTTCATCTTTGCATATTCCCTTGCTAGGACATTGATACTCATTATTTCCTAAGTCCAAACACTGAAACTGTGTCAAGAATGCATCTATCACTAGACGGGTACTTATAGTCAGCGGAATTTTCAACTGCGTCAGCAAATTCAGCAATTTGCAATTTCTGTATGTCTGACGTGTTTTTATTGGTGAAGATCACTTTCAAATACCAAGATCATGAGAATGATTCCGTGGTTAGTCTCCTCAGCAGTTGAATGTAATGACAGTAATTAACAGCCTGTGATTAGCAGCCACTCCAGAAAGTCTTTGAATGTTAATTTGCTTCAACTAATATGCAGCACTTCTGTGTAATGAGATCTATGCTATAGGTTCACAGTGAAAGCAAATTATTTTCCAGCATTTAATCATACAAATGATTCCCAGTTAATCACTTGAACAGTAAACCTCAATGTTCTAATAAGTGACATTTGTTTTTCTGTCATTTGATTTATTACAAATACAGGCAACGGTATGGTATATCAAGCACTGTTTCTTCAAAAAAGGTCATGAACACACTTATGATATTTCTGTGGATCACATCGTAACCAAGGTGATATTTTATCTTTTCAAAGCAAGCTATCTTCAGCCTCCTCTTTGTCCTCCTCTTTTTGGTTTTTTACTCTCTAGTTTTCTTTGTAGTGCCTTTTAGTAAGGCATCCCAAGTGTTACGCACAAAAATTACCCCATTTTCAGGCTGTAGATTCCCAAACCAAACCGGTATAAATTCTAGCTCTTCTCTCAATGTGCTTGTAGAAGGTTGAAAAGAAGCAAGATAAAATGAACTTACATTGCCTGTGAATAGGAGAGACCATGAGGAAATCACAGCAGTATTAGACAGTACCCATGCATATCGCTACATTCCTTTTTTTTCTTACGTGTGCTGAGGATAACTATACTCTGCTGTTAAGAATGACCAAACTATGCCATAGGTGGAGTCCGACACAATAGAAAAAAGCGTTTAATACAAGAGTATAAACTTGACAGCAAATGCTTTCTGCGTTCTTCCAGCTGCTTGGTCAAGTATTTATTGTGGGCAGCAATACTAAAGATCGCTTTCCTCCAAGGCTGTGCTCAGAAATCCACGACAAGAAGTATTTTACAGCAAGACTGCACACCCAGCTGCCATGAGAGGAACGCTAAAATTTTTAGACAGTTGAGTGCCACAGGAGGTATCTGCATTCCTCAGAGAGTCAAAGGGAAGGGAGCTCCATGGATAGGACACAGGTAGTAGATGGCAGTGACCATCTGATTCAGTGGTATCAGCTTAGGGATGCTAATGGGCTGCTTGCTTTCTCCTTCTGGAGCCCTCTGCATCAGCATAGTCCCTTTGTGGGCCCGGGGGCAATCCCCTCCTTAGTAGAGAAGTAGATAACGAGAAGTATTTGTTTTTGGTTTTAACCTAGTTTTTAAAATTCAAGTTTTTAATATGCAAACGAGTGCAGGTTTGTCCATGCCCGTTCAGGATACTGTCTCTTCCTAGCAACCTTGCTCCAAGCTTCCTCTCTTATTCAGGTCTTCGGCATGACAGAAACACCAGCAGCTTCACTTTGAAATACCGCAACAAAATTCAGTCCTGGAGTGAGTATAACAAACACCACCCTTAGCTGGAGTCAAGGCATACGCTAGCCCTAAATGTCTGAAGAAATCTCTACAATTTATTATAATTTGGCTATCTGACCGAATTTCCTTCTTGGAACCAAGTTCTAAAAGCAAAGCATATGGTAACTACATAGTGTCTTTTATTACTTCAGACATCCTTGGCACTGTGCTGGAAACTTCACCTGACGCTGCGCGGAGCCTGATTCCCTGCTTGGGAAAGGGGCGAGCGGGGAGCACAGGTCTGATTCTGCAAACTGGCACCTGCCAACAGGGACAGGTTTGTAGCTTTTTTTAGCTTCGGCCAGCCAGCTCAAGAAAGAGAGGATTTTGAAAGTCAGCATTCCTGCAGATAGGTAAAATGAAGGGGAATGGATTCTAATCTAATTGTAAATGCCGTGTTTTTAAAACACTTCTTGGCAGTAAATCCTTCCATTAACAGACATGCTGACAGCCCAAAGCATGGACAACTCAGGAGTCTGGCTCCAGCTGTGATATATTTTCACCTTTCAATGTACAAAAATTTGTCGAAAGTAATACATTGAATTGGATGATTTAAAAATGTGTTCAGTCTTCAAGAACTCATTTTGGTACAAATACATAGAATTTCCTAGACTGTGGCATATTTTCACCATTCTGCCTTTTATGTTGAGCTTAACACCTAAAAAAGATCCTATCCAGAAACCTATCTAGAGGCTGAGCAAAGGGTTGAGACTGTGAGATCCTGAGCCACGCTTATGGTTTTTTGCCACTGGGTTGTTGTGAGGGCTTTGGCAAGCCATTTTCCAGTCATATAGTGAAGGAAATGATGCTTCTCTGTCCCAGGGAATAAATAACATTGGTTAATAATTAGTTAATAGTTTTAAACATTTGGAACCACCTATAAAGATGTAAGCACCATCTTTTTTTTCCCCACTATATTGCATCCATCACTATAAAGTCAGTCACAGGAGTTGAGCTGGGTTGTGTTCCTAGCAAAATTTACCTTGTATTTCTGGTCACTGTCCTATTTTCTTCAAACTGCTGCCAGTCATATACAGGTAAGGAATATTCTTAGCTTTGTATTACTTTGCTGCCCCTCCAGCACTGAATCTTCTTCCATTTTTCTAATTGTGGCCCTATACAGCCTACTATGTTCTCTCTGGATATTGGAAACTGGTACCACATATTGCTTAATCCCCTTATTAAGCTGAGGTAAATAAATCTCTTGGGTCATATTCAGGTTACTCAAGATTATATCTAACTTATTTATTTATTTTTTAAAAAAAGTTTTTGAAGTAGTTTAGCTTCTGGTACACTTTTCTCTTGTTTCTTCTTTTCATTTATTTCTTCTGTTTGTAATCTATTTACTACAAGCGTGCAGCTCCATCCGCTTGTAGCAGCATTCCTCCAACGCTATCATGAGATTCACTAGTGATGTTCTGTAAATGCCAGCCAAAATCTATCTGCAAGAACATCTGCTCAACAGTGCAAAACTGATGTAATTACCAACCATCATCTTTTATCCTCCTGCTGGGGCAACTGCTCCAAAGCATGACTTTTTGCCCTGAGCTAACAAGATCCAGAAACTTGCTGTTATGTACAAATCCTGCTGCAGAAAACTAACACGGCTGATACACAAATTCTCACAGGATCTTTTAACTGCAAGGGGTAACGTATACCCAAGTGACATGGGTCTCATGGAAATATTTACGATTTTCTTATTTGCTGCTTCTGATTCATACATTTTTGCTCTGCTTGGCAATGACTGTACTAAAGAATTATTTCCGAAATATATATATATAGTAACTGAAAAGATGTCACAGATGCTCAAATTTGACTAATTAAAGTATAACAGGTTGTCATCTACATGTGTGTTTGTAAACAGATGTCAGATACTAGGAGCTGGACATACTGTTCATATAAATGTACACAATAATGACTCACTGTTTTTCCTATAAGCAAATGCACTAATTATGGCTCTGCTTGTGGATGTGGTATGTTGCAGAAAGCTGCAATAAATACCCTATTCCTTTCAGCAACTTTTTTCTGTCTGCATACTGATGTCTTACTCTTTAGGAATTGCTTCCAACATTTCAAACCTCCAAGAGCGTTCAATTAATTACCATTTTCTCTTTTAAAGCAAGCTGATAAGGAAATGCTTCCACTTTCCTCATGCTACAGAGCTGACTTCCAGAGGAGACGCCTACTCTGGTGGCAGGTTTCACATCCAGTGTCTCTGGATGACTCTTCAGTTATCCCAAGTGTAATGTGCACCAAAGCGTAAAACCCTGAGCACCTCAGAGCAGCAATGCCTATAACTGCAGAGTCATACACTTCTCAAATAACATTGGTTTCACCCCATTCCTGGGGGAGGGAGCTTCTCAAAAAACATCCTTAAGCTGGGTGAGCTCTACTTCAATATTGCATTGGGAAGAGGATGGGACTTTGACTGTGCCTGCATAACTTTGTACCTCAGCACAAGGAAGATCACCTAACTTACAGTTTGCCAGTCACACTATTTAAAAAAGCAGAGAAAGCTGGACTGACTGCTGAAATAAAATCAAAACCAAAACAAAAACAAACAAAAAATACTACAGCAGAAAACTATTCAGGCATCAATAATACCTGATGTGCAAATGAAACACATAGAGGATGAGGTTTCTGTTGTATTTCTACATACACATACCTACAAACCATAGCTAAACTTCTCGTAGGGCAACCTGGCAGCATTGCCTGCCTAAAAACACATGCCTGTGGGCCCGAAGGCAGAAGTTCAGCAGCCTCTTTGCCTCTGCATGTCCATGACATTCAGGCCTGTATTCTGATTCCTAGAGATTTTGATCCTTTCTCAGATCTGGAGTGGGACAATTTCTGCCTAGCTGAAGCAGATAGGGCTGTGCCGAAAGGGGCTGTGTTCACTGTCAGATGTAGCAGTGTCCCAGATGCACAGATACGGACTCTTTCTTGGAGGTAGTACAGGCAGCTGAATACTGGTACGAAGCAGCATTTCTTTGATGTAAATAGATTTCCAAGCAGAATGGTGGGTTTTGTACGCTCTTTGCTATATTCTCATCTTGAGTTATTTGTAATCAACACACACTCTCAGCATTAATGTCATCAGGGCTACACCATGCTGCACCAGCAGAGAGATTCAGCTAGGCTTGGTGACTTAAAGAAATACTTCAAAGAGCTCTGGGGCAGCACTTACCTGTTCACTCAGTTGCCCTGGACTTTCTATTAAACCTGTTGATATTTTTATTTCTTTAGACAGCCTTCCTATCTCTACACGTCTGCATTTCATCATCCAAGGAAAGATGCAATTGCAATGACAGAACTAGACCTTGTTATGCCATGAGTAATATTACACATAGTCCGGCACTTCTGGAGGGAATCTTGAGCACTGGTGCTTTATATACGTGATAAACAAGGGGAATTTGCTTTGCATTTGAGGTAATTTATTGTATATGCTGCTTCATGTGTAGCTGCTGCTGTGCTGTTCTTTTATGCCAAGATTCATTTCGTATAATGGCTTAGCTAACATCTCTGGGACTTCTCAGAAGATGTGTTAAAGAGCCCTAAAAGAAAAGTATGCAGATTATAGCCTCCCGTGTTTTTTGTAAATGTTTTAAACATTTGGAATGCGTCATTAAAATTTTAAGAGAAGGAACAAAAGGAAAGCACAGTAGTATTTGCCTCTTTCTACTCATTTTTGGATAATGAATTTTCTGCTGATTGTAACATATTTTGTCTGTTGTTCTTTATCTGCTGATTAACACAGGGCTAGAACAGTTATCGGATCAGTCAGTAAAAGCAGTGCTGCGTGGTGCTCAATATATATTCCAGGTAATCCTGACTATCTAAAATCATTTTGGTTCATGTTTGTTACAGAGATGGAGAGAGAATGTAAAATGGAGATAAAAGTCCATCAGATCAGAACGGTGTGCTTCTAGATCCACTTCGCTCTTCCTTTGCAGAGGGGTAAGTGATAAGGAAAGGGTAGGCTGGGAAAATTGCATTGTAGAGACTACTACATACGTTAGACAACTTACAGTCCAGTTATAAAAGTGAGCTGAATTCCCAGGTACTGTGCAGGTACAGGCCTAACATATGTCACTGGTGAGAGTTGTCCTGAGAGTAAAATTTGCAAGTTGCCTAAGTGATTTAGGGGCAGCTCCTGCACTGAACGCCAACAAGCTTTGGAGCACCAGGGAACCAAACTACTTAAACCACTTGTCCCCACGCTGGACCAGGAGCTTCAGTTTTGAGGCGTGTAGGGCATGGACACCGAAGCTGGCCACTTCTGTGCTCGCACGGCACTGTGTAAACATGGTTGCGCTGCTCTGAGTCCTGTGCTGGTAAACTCAGACAGGCTTGCCGTACATCATCTGGACATTGTGGCTGTGGTCTGCTGGGGGAGCTCTGCTGTGGGCTCCATTAGCAGGACAGGCACAGGTCATTTTGAGGCACCTCTATGCAGCAACTCTTGTTTCAGACCTGTTCCTATTTCCCTGGGCTCTTGGTGGCCCCACTACTCTGCTGGCCCCATGCGTGGTGACGTGCAACTTCCAAATCCAGTTTGTGTTGGGTGAATCTATCATCCACGATCACCTGAACTCATTGTATATGCAATACGGTTGGACTAGATGATCTTGAAGGTCCTTCCCAACCTTGTGATTCTGTGATTCTGTGATACTAGCATGGGTAATCCCTCTGGTATTCCCAGCTCCCTGTGTTTTATTTGGGTTTAGACCTAGTGATCCTTAATTTTTAGAGTGAGCCTTTGAGGCTCTGCTACACTGTTCCTAATACAGAATTCAGCACTTATATTTTATTTAAAACTCAGGGCTTGTTACTACAGTTCTTTTAACATTCTAATATACACATAAAATTTTTATGGCTCGCTCTCTTCTTGAGAAGTCTCAGGTATAAAACAAATTTTCAAAGAAAAAAAAAAGCATGTAACAGCCCTGCTTTGCTTTAATTTTGGGTCCACAAAAGTATCTTGCTATGTGTGATTGATATCAGTGAAAACAGAAAATACATCTCCAAGAACAAAGCATCAGAGCATTTTAAGAAGCAGCTTATTTCTCTGCTGGCCTCAGACTGCTGGTTTGGTCCTGTGCAGGTCATGGGGACCAAACGTGGTTCTCTGGTCTGTAGAGGGCTGGATGGTGACATCTCAGCACAGCCCCTGGTGTCCCCTGGGTACATTTCTGGAGGAGAGCTGCTATCTTACCCATCTCATTTGAGTCTACTGCTCTCCCCACACATTGTTTTTCCTTTATTTCAGTTTCCCACCCAAAATATGCACACCTTGTCTAGCGGTGCCATCAGAGATGAGGTTGCACTCAGCTGCGGTACAGGCTTTGGCCCCACTGGCAGAGGGCACACAAATACCACACTGCTGCAGTGCAGGAGCACCAGACGGTGGAGAGCCCTTTGGTCAGTGCCTGGTGAAGACGTGAGAGAGAGAAGCCCAGGCTCTCCTTACGGTGCTGCTTGTGTTCCTGCTCAGGCAAAGCAAGCAGGATGCCACCAGACCTGTCACGGCTCCTGTTCCTGCCCAGAGAGTTGTTGGCAGCAAGAGTGATGGCTACATAGAAACGGGAAGCTTCCTTTCTGCTGTCCCCTTTGGTGCAGTATGTCCATTGGCGCAATGCTGAAACCATTGCCAGTGTGGTGCAACTGAGCCCACTGCAAATTCCAGCTGGATGTTGCCTTTGGGATCAGTACCTGTGGTGCTGCTTGTATCTGGGACAAACAAAATGCAGCACCCCTTAAAAGGATTTTGTTTTCACTGGTCATTTTTCTGCCATATAAAAGTTCTTGCTTTACCAGCTTTACCTGGGAAATGGTGCTGTCTAACATTTTGGTGAACATCAAAAGCCTGAACATGCACCTAACCAGGTCTTCATCATAGGTCAACCTGTATTCAGCTGAGATCAGCCACAAGCCAAGCTTAACCTTGGTTGAAAGTGAATCAAACAGGACCAGAGCCTCATTAATGTTCAAGAGAGTTTGATCAACTCTCTGTTGTTATATTAAAATGTTTCAGACAATTCTTCTGTGCTTATTTATTCAAGTTTTTCATCCACTTCGACAATGTACTATAGTAAAAATGTCCATTGTTATCATTCTTGCTAGCTGCATCTGGAAGAGTAAATAAGCATGGGAAAGCTGCTTGTAGCATATTTCCACATGGCTGAAATCAGGAATTACTGGAAATCTCACATGAAGTTCTGCTCTTATGGGATTTCCAGACCAAAGATATTTAGACACACAAAGTTGCAACTTACAGATTTTTTATATTAACAAAACTAGGTCGGCTGAATTTTCCGAGATTTGTTCTTCTCTAGAAGAGAAAAATTGGTACAGCTCAAAATTAATTATGCATGCCTATAAAGATGTGGGTGAACACCTTCAAAATCTATATACAGATTAGATTTATAGAGTACAATTCAATACTATTTTACAAAGCAATAAAAGCATATGCCAATTCTCATGAAAAACAACAATATATTTGAGTTTTAATAATGCAAATGTTTAATAAATAAGACCCAATGATCAGCTTCATGGATAACACAACACAAAACATTTTCTCGTATGTCTGTATGTTTTATCTTTATTTTTACCAGTCTCAATTCACTTTTAATAGTTCTCCACTTCTTGTTTTTGTTTGTTTTGTTTTGTTTTTGTATATTTGTTTTGGATTATAGAGCTCGGATAACTGTTTTGCTCTTTTTACTTTGTATTTCAGGATATGTGGAAAGGTCATTTATTTTTGTGAGGAAGTCTGGCAGGGAAATGGATGTTGCGTGGTTCAGTCTATTTGAATGTAGTATGGCATATTTTTTTTCTTGGTTGAAAGAAAACCTTGTAATCTACTGTCTGGAAGGCTGTTATATTGGGTATTTTCCTGTATTTACTCTGGAAATGCAAACGCAAAATCAAATTTCAGCTCGTTATAAACAGACGTAAAATAATCCAGTTTATTTTGGTGGATGCTCTCATACTAGACTAGTAGCTTTTACCTACTAGTTAACATTGAATGGCAATACAGTGCTTAAGGACTAATTTATTTGTCAAAGATTAGTGTTTTTCTTCAATATATGACATAGGGTGCGATGGCCCTAGAAGCAGGTATCACTGATTCTATCTACTTCATATGTGAAGTTCAGATTAACACACACAAAAAAAAAATTGTTGTCCTTTGCTAGAATTACCTCATCCTTTGACAAAATTCTTTCAAACTGCATTCCAAGCTCCTCCAAGCTCTAAGGAGGAGCTCATAATTCAACAGCGGCCAGACATCTGTATATGCTTAACTCAGGGCAAAGCACTTGGAGCAAATGTTGCAGTGCGTGATTCTTGGTGGATTTTAAAAGGCACCCAGGCATTGGAGCTGACCCAGGAGGTGGGCTACTGCCTGCTCAGCCACGTGTTCGCAGGACCCTCGCTGACCCACAGAAGACCAGCTTGTGGCAGTGGCAGCAGTCCCTTTCGTAAATAAGAATTGGGTTCTTCGAAGTTTTTGTTGTTGTTGTTGTTGTTGCCTTGATTCTGTATTTGGGAGCATGGATTAAGTTAAATATTGTATTGGCTTGCAGCTGGTGCCACTCTGCCTCACCTGAGCCAGAAGGACAAGTGGACAGGTCGTTTTCTGCTTTATTAAGAGATCTGAAGGTCAGAGCATCAAAATGGTAATTTCAATCAGAGCCAGCCTAGCTGCTCAGCAGTCTAACAGAGCTACTGTAGGTTGTAGACCTTAATGCATGCGGAGACTGTGATCTAATTCTAAGCGCTGCTTCTTGGGTCAGATCTGGTTGAGTCAAATCTTGATGCTTCAGCCCATCAGGCCATTCCTGAGAGGCTGCCTCCTGCAGCAAACGAAATACAAAGAAGGAAGGAAATGGAGACCGACCTTGTTTTGCTGAACAAGCGCAAAACTCTGTGTTAAGGATTACCACTTCGAAAATAATCCACTTTTGCCTTAGTGTAAACTCAGCAGACATAGTAAATTCAGCGTTGAAGCCTTTGCAGTACTGTCAAGTACCAGACAAAGGCATTCCCTGCAAATGGATGGGGGTAAAAAGTGGGATTGGAAGGAAGAGAATAGATTAATTTCTTATTGTCACTTGATTAAGTCCTGTAATGACAAGTAGCGTGATGTTGACTACAACGGGAGGCACTGTTACAAATTCAGAGTTTTATCCTGAAATGAGAGAGGAATTTACCATGGCTTGATTTCAGGTGTAAATACAAGAATTTATTCTGCCTGTATGATAACTGATTGGGATTTGCTGGCACTTTGAGGAATAATAATATATTTAAAACAAATATACAGGTGCATTTAGAACCTTAATATAACCTCCCCTGATGCACAAGTCTGTGCCCAGCACACTAACAATAGCAGCAACAGCATTTATATAGCAACTGTAAGTAACATTTTTCAAGACACCATAGGTACTGTATCAGGAGGAAAAAAAAATTAGCAGAATGAAAGCACACCACTTAATCACGTAGTTGTCTCATTTAAATCTGTGGGTTGACTCATTTTCCTATAATGATGCATGTTTTTAAGATATGCTTGGTATGTCACAAGACTGTGTAATCTGATAATTGCAGCTATCTATTTCCCTTGTGTTTGTCCTACCTTCAGGGAAAGGACTGTTCTTTTGTTACCAGTTGTAGGGTGGCCAGCACAGATGGGTGCAACACGAGCTGGTAAGCGCTATAATAGGATGCATAGTAACAGCGTCTTCACGTAAAATAGTCAACTGATGCTGAAGGGATGGCAAAGTGCAGAAGTTGCCTGATCACAGTGCTACTACAGCAACCTTGCAGTAAAAAATGATCGAGTGGCAGGGTAAACAGCCTCTGCCATCTTCAGTGAAACCAGTGGCAGCCAGACCAGGTAGGCATAATTACAAGCAGGGAGCTCTGGCGGAGATGGGGAAGTGCAGGTGGTGGGCAACAGTAGTAAAATGATGTGTTTAATGTTACTGGTGTCCTGTCTTTTATTTAATTTAGTCTGCTGGCAGGATGTTTCTCTGTAAACATTACCACAAAACACTTAAACAGGAATAAAAGTAACTTTTATTGAAGGAATTTAAAAGTAGTCTCTGGAAAACATGCAAGAAAAACACCATGTGGACTCCACATCTTCTTCAAAGTAGGCTGAACACAGCAGGAATCTGCTACTGTCACCAAAAACAAATCCAAACTTCACCTTTTAATATTTATATAATTGAAAGTACAAATCAAGATTGCTACCTGAAAGCACTCACATTTCAAGACAGTAAAAGGGTCCAAGTCGCCTTTTCAAACTTGTAATAGAATATGTAACACCAAATTAAGCCTGTAGTTCTTGCATAAACCAGCAACATCAGGACAATAGTGCTTACCACATATTGCAAAATATAACTTTCCATTCTTTGGACTAATTAGAAAGGCAGCCAGTAGCACCACTATGGTTCTGTCAGCATTTCCACAATAAAACCCCCTTTTCAGGGCTTTATAACTTGGCTGTAAAAAATTAGCTTCAGGCTGCAGCTTGGCATGCCATGGTTCACCCCAGCAGCACGTTGAGCTGTACATGTGGTGATGTGTGTGGTTTGTTGATTGTTTCCTAAATACAAATTTTCATTAAAATTAGTTTTGCTACTTCTTGGAAGACAGTAATAAAATGAACCAATTTTTAAATGAGTGCAGTTACATTCTGTGGCAGTTTCTTGCAGTGAGTTAATTGTTAAAAGTATGAAGGTTCGAGGTGAGAAGCATGCAGCCTCGTGACACTTTTTTGTTTTAAATTAAACCATTTCAAGGAAAGTTTGAAAGCAGGTTGCTGCACTTGCACATTGATCTTATCTCACAGGGCATGATCCTGACTCCATGAGAGACATCCAGCAGCTTTGATGGAAAGGGCCCCACAAGAGCAGCTCAAATGAGGGCACTGGTATTCAAAGAGTCCCTGGAACAACTGTGCCCCAGGGAGGATTGGTGTCCCCCTGAGCAGCAGGAGTGTCCCGGCCATGAAATGTTCGGGTGGGGAAGCCATCGATGCCTCCCTCCTGAAGACCGTGCACACGGTGGTGACACAGTCAGCCTCTTCAAGGCTTGTACCGCAGGTTGAACTGAGGGATCTCTTACAACTGTGGGTCGTCAAGCAGCGTTTATTAAATTTCCATGTTATGGATGAACACAGCGCATTGCTAAGAAGTGTGGCATACCTGATCTATACCCACAAACTTTGAAGTGAACTGAGTAGCATTAGTAATCTTATTGCAAATTCTTCTGTTTCAGCCTCTCTGTGGTCTGTAGAAATGCCTGGAAGTCAGGATGCCTACTACCATGCACCTGGAAATACTGCAGCATGAAAAGAGAAGTGGAAGCATTTGAAAGGAGGTCAGAAAGACTGGTAAGACGGGCATAGCTGACTCATTTTTCTTCAGGGGAGTCTTCCTCATTTTAACGTGGTTTAAACTTTGTTGCATGTTTTGAATTTTTTTAGCATTTTTTTTTTATAACAGTTGATTATTAAAAAAGATAGCTAGAAAGGTAAAAAAATAGAAGCCACAGAAGCTAGCTTCACTTCTTCCAGGGCAGCAAATAAGAAAAATACTCTAAAAACATATAGGAGATGGAAAATGTCATCAATATGCACTAACATATTCTCCCAATCATTCTTCAATATAAGTGTCATGAAGAAAACTAATAATCCACATCCAGTATTCTTCAATCAATGAACAGTTGAAGATGAAAATTAATATTATGGAGTAGAATAACCAATTATAAGCCAATTCAAAAGTCTATTAATCATAGACTCATTTTTGCGAGGGGTGGATGAGATTTGAAAAGGAGTGAAAGAGTGTAAGCAGCCCTGAGCCAGCTCACCAGCTTTCCGAGCACAGAGATTTGCTACCACCCGGAAAAGAGAGCTGATGGCTGGTGAACAAGTGGCACATCTGGGCTCAGCCCACCTCTTTGATTGCAAGGAGTCAGCCATGAGAGCTGGCTCTCACGCAGAGATGCTCTCATGCTCAGGCTCTCCATCAGATCAGCAGAATTTTGTTCCAGCTTTAATTTTCTCCAAGAGTAGCAAGCCTCTTTCCCTGCCAGGATATCCTTGAACACATAAACCTAATTAAGCCAAGGTAAACTGATCATTAGGCTTTCAAGTATGTGTCTGCTGATGTTTTATAAGGCTATAGTCTACTTAAAGTTTCACCTCCTGCAGCCACCCAAGGTTGACCCTGGGAGTCCACTGAAACAACAGTCAAAGGCTCCTGGATTTCTGGGAGAACCTTTGAGCGTCTTGCAATTATTGAGGCTGCCCAGACTGCTGTAGCTGACATAAGGATTATGCCCAAATTTCTTTTTACCCCTTCCAACTGCTGAGGGAGCGCACACTCTAAATAGCTGCTGTGACTTTGACCTACAGCCATGGGCATCCTAACAGTGTGCCACCGTGACAGAACACGAAGGGGCACAGGAGACACAGCATGCTGATTTAGGCACAAACTGAATTCCATTTGTGACCTTGAGGACCTGTTTAAATTTTCTGGGTTTTCCCCACTTGCAATAATTGTCACACTCTGGCTGTGACCACACAGTTGCACCTCAAGTGCTAACACTGAGTGGAAAGCAAACAGCATCCAGTGCTCTGTGCCCCCCCTTCTCCTCCCTTCCAAACCCACCTCTCTAGCCCAGTCCCAGCTCACACAGACAACTCGCCCTTAACCAAACAACTCCAGTCCTCCAGAAGGAAACATTGGCCCAGTAACCAGACACTTTTTAAAATAAATAGACCGAATGTGTTGAATGGAGAGAGTATGCATCGCCCCCTAATCCTGCTGCTTTCCCGCTGACCCTGCACAGCCTGCTTGGTGACCACATGTTCTGAAGCTGCCTTCCCTGACCCAAGGTAAGACACAACATTGGCACTGCTCAGCCTAGCTTCAGTTCCTTGCAAGTTTAGTTTGCGCTTAAATGCGATGCAGGACTAGGCAGGCAGGTACATGAGAAAACACCAACAGATGTTACGGATGGGTTGACAGCCCTGGCCATGACTAGCCTCTCTGCATCCTCACGCTTACTTTCCCCTTTCTTGTTAGAGACCTGGTGAGCGAGAAGACAGGTGTTTTCTCCTGCTTCGAATGCTGCACGCATTTCTTTATGCTTTACCAGGTCTGCTGTGATAGCAAATACCTCAGGTACCATTACGCTTGAAGAGGTATTTGCTCCCCTTGATTCACTTTCAGCAGCATTCAACAGCCTGTGGGCTCCAGTCCTGATTTCTTATTTTGGGATGTGCTGACTAAACTACATGACTAACTACATGCAGTCCGGGACGTGCGGCCCAACTCTTTGTGGCAGAGAGCCAGAAAATGAAATGAAATGAATGTGCAAGCTTTCTCACCGCATCCCACTTGAAAAAGATTTTACAATGCAACAATTGATGTATTATAATTCAGGACCATAACTTATGAAAGCCTTTTGTGGATTAGTAGGACTTTCAGGATGTCAATATCCTTGCTATTGTGCTGTTAATTCCTAGGACTGTGTGGCCTCCATAGCTTCATGCACTGAATAAGCACTTCCAAATATTTCAAGATTTCCTTTGTCTGTTTGGAGTCCATTTGATCTATTTTATCTGAAAGATGCTGACTTTTTTTTTCCTTTCTCTTGCCCTGCTCACATTTTTAATGAATCAAAAACAGCAGACAGCAGTTTTGATTTCAGTATTTCAGCAAGAATCTCCTCAATGATTTCTGCAAGGTTGCACACAACCTGACTGAACAGGAACCCGAAGTCTGCTGTCAGTGGCTTATGCTGAGATCACAGGAGAGTAACAGAAGACGAAAATCAAGCTACATCCTGGCTGCATGGTGCTGGCTGCTAGAGGAAATGCATGCATCAGGCTGAAATCAGAGGAGGCACAAGAGGTAAGTCAGGGCAAGTGCCTGTATCAAAAACTGGTCTGAATTCAATGATCAAAACTGAGGATGGAGTCTGAAAATGGAAACATAGCAAAGGATAGGACAAAATATACTCCTTATTACATATCAGCTTCAAATTACTATTAAATGCGTTCCTCAGGCTGAACATGACCCAGCCTGACACAGGCTGGACAGGGCCACCACAACCTCGGCACTGCCTGTGACTGGTCTCACAACAGCAGGGCTTAGGAAAGCTGGAAAGGAGAGTGGGAGTTTTTAAAATATATATATTGGTATTTAAAAATCTCATAATATTCTTCATCAGAACCTAATCATTTCAAACCACCAAGTATGCAGGATATATGTGTATATCCATATCTACAAGCAACGTGAATGTAGTTAATAATAATGCCTCCAGTGCTACACTTACCCATTACTTCCTCGGCATATTTTAAACTAAAACCAACTTGGTGATTTGTACTATTCTGACAGCCAGCAGGAAACAGCAGAAAATATCACGTCATGGTGTTAGCTCTCTTGCCTGCCTGTGCTGAAATTTTGCACGCTTGTGCTGTACCAGCCACATCGGCCAGACGGTCATTGCGAACTCCCCATGTCAGCTCGTCTCCTCTGAACGCTCCCAGGTCACCCTGGCGGAAAACAGAGCGACTCCAGGCAAGTCGGAGCACTGTGCTAGCTGTGAGCTTGGCCCGCTCTAAAAAGAGATTGGCACCCCTCTTTTCCCTCTCTTTCTCTCTAACGAGAAATTTTCTTTTCCAATGCAATGACTCATACAACTCTCTTCATCTTTTTATCTGAAGCTCTCGGTCTCTTGATGATGAGCAAAAGCTAAATTATACAAAGCAACAGAAAGGGGGTGCCAATTATGATTAGGCTAAATTTAATGCACTCTCCCATGTATTTTAATGCTTATGTACAGCTATGCGTGCAGCTAAAGGGATAGATTGAAAATGGGAAAAATGGAAGGAAATGAAGTTTCCACAGCAAAAGCTGTGTTTCACCAAATGGAAAGCATTTAAAGATTGGGAATTGCCTCTGTCTTTCACCCATGTCTCCCTCCCTGCTCTACCAGCCAACTTTCTGCTAACCCTCACCCTGCTTCTAGTTATCAACTTGCTTTTTTTAATCCTGTTCATACGAAAAGAAAGCAAGCAGACAAGAATGAAAAACAGAATTAGATAAATATCTGGCAGTGTTTCATGAGAAGCATATCCTAGAGAGAGCAACAACAATCTCGATAAGGTTCAACTTTTCTTTTTGCTTCTTTTACGGACAGTTGTTTGGCAGCTCCACGCTTCCCATGTGTGCTTTGCAGTTTATGTATATATGTAAACTTCCTCCCCTGAGAATCACCCAGCAAAGAAACAATAATGGGGAAAAGTTTGAGGGGGATATTTGTAAATGATAAAAATCTTATGCACCATAGTAACATGTTTTCTATAAAGATTTTTAAAGCAGCCTTTTTACTCTCGTATGTATGAAATTTAAAACATGACAATTACTTTTTTCTTAACCAGTAAATGTACAGATAGGTATGCAGGGATGGGGAGGGGCAAACAAACCTAAAGATGACAGATCTGTACAGAACGTTGTTAGTATGCCGGATCTTATTACAGAGCAGTGGGAGGCCTTGTACACTACGTACCAGCTCTATGGGGACCTCCATATTTAAAACAAGATGAAAAAAATCTGATTTGAAAAACCCCTCATGGGCGGCCTTCAAAGGCACAGACAGGTTCTGACTGGATTAACATTTATTGACTGTTTAAGCCTGCTTTTTTGCTTCAGGACAGAGATACACGAGTTTAATTGCAGAGGCTGTTCTGCCAACTGATCACCAGAATGGCAACCAAAGCTTACTAATCGGTCCTTCATTAAAGAAAAGTCTCTATTACAAAACAAATTAAGCATGCTCTGATCCTAACCTAACAGGTCCAATGGCATTACAGCAAAGTTTAAGCTGTTAGAGCACTGAAAAACTTATTAAGGTTTAGCGCTGAGATAGCACTTTTGTATTGATTTTACAATACACAGGTATTATGATTTATGGAGTGCTAGTGTCACTCTAACAAGCTGAAGGACACACAATATCATCTCCAACATCATTAAAATTCAGAAGCCTCTAGAACTAACTCATCAACCACTGTACATTGTCACAGACTATAGAGCTGTATTCCACTTGTAAAATGCCTTGAGCTTTCTGGACAGTTGTCTTCCTGAATCATTTAATTAAGAGAGAGAGAGAGAGAGAAACCAAACTCCACATACATTTTAAAAATTAACTAATTGCAAATGTTTCATTCATGCAACAGAATGGCACTATTATTTACTATCACCTACAACAAAACGAGTTTTTTGCCGCCTTCTGTTGCTTGAATACAGGAACACCGGTGAGTATTAGGTCTCTTGGAACTACCTGGCTAATCTAAACTGAAACTGGAAAGCCTTGACACGCTAAGCGAAAGCCAAGCATTATTCTACCTCCTGTAAGAGGAACCTTTTGTTACACTGAAGTTTGGGTCCCAAACTGCCTCAGACCAGAGACGCCCCTCCCTCCCAGGAGCCTCTTCCCTCTCTTTTTTGTCCCAGAAAACGACAAAAGAGCGCGCTCCCAGCACCGTCCTCTAACAGAGGAGAGGCAGCGCCGGACACGCAGCGCGCCCCGAGCAGCCGCAGCCGCACGNACCCCTGTCGGCGGCTCGCCGCCAGCGCGGCGCCGGGGAGGGGTCGCGGTGCCCGGCGGGGCAGGAACCCCCTCGGCCCGGGAGGGCACGTCCCGGGGCGGCAGCGCGCCGCGGTGGAAACCCGGCCCCGTTAGGTTTCCCTCAAAAACGGTTTTTTTTTTTAAATTTCATCGTCATTTTTATTATTGTTATTGTTATTATTATTCCTTCCAGGCGTATGCCTACAATTCCTGCCGTGCAGAAGCCCCCTGTCATTGTAGCCCACCTCTGAACTAGCAATGCAAACTTCATACTTTTACGACCGGTGGTGGAACATGCCGAGGAGAGGCACAACTTCGCCCTTCTTCTAGAGATGTTTAACTACAGGAAACCCTTCGTGCTCGAATATTGTGACTTGGCTTGTTGTAAGCGCACTGATGACAATAATATCTATAGCATTGAAATGCACCTTATCTGCCTGAAGAAATTTATCTCGGCGAAATCCTGGGTTTTTATCCTGAACCGCACCAAGTAGTTGCTACTTGTAATTATATGGATAGGAACCTTCAAGCCTGCTTCTCTTCTGTGCTATAATTCATGCAACCCACATGTGGTCACTTATGCCCACACTACCAAATTGCTTAAAAAAGGAATGTAGAAATGACTGTACAAACCACCCAAGTACCAAAACCATTTGTTTTTAATAAGACAGTGTAAGATGCCCGGTGTTATATAGTACGTATTTACACTGTTTTCTTTTGCACAGTGATCACTGGTAGCTGTTATTTCTTACTTCATGAAAAGTATTTTATCGTTACTCTACTTGCTATATGAATATACTCAAATATAGAAACATGCATTCTACTGCTGAGCTTTTGTGCGTGCAGCTCCCCTTACAAGCTGGGGGAATGCTTCATGTGAAAGGACTTCCAAGTCAGGCGACTGGGTCGCTAAGCTTATTAGAAAGCAGCGTTATCTGATGAGCACCAAAGCATCCTAAACTAACAGAGCTTTGTTATGTACATAATGCTCCTGTTTAGCATATACGTATTCATTTTCCCTCAGAATTTGGAAATATCTAAACATTTGTTACTTTGACTACCCTTGAGAATGTCATTTAAAAATAAAAAATACTCCATTATTTTTCTAAATAAAGTTCAACTCTATCTTATTGATTACTTTTATATTAAATGACCCTAAAGCTCCCCAGATTTACTTCTTACACTGATGTAAGTCTTAGTTCAAGCAGAACTGTCTCCTGATCTCAACTTGCACTAACGCACAGCAGAAGTACAGTCAGTATAAACAAGGTCAGTGTAAGTCCGCGATATGTGACTAACACTTGGAAGTTCCTGAATGAAAACCACCACAAAAGTATAAATTAGCCTTTCTGTCTGCTGAGCATTGCAGTGCCCTCTCTTTCTGGATCTCTTACAAATCTACTAAAAATCCTGCAGGACTCAAATGGTCCTGCAAAATGCTGCTCCACTGTGCATGGCAGAGTAAAATCTAAAAGAATAAATTAAGTCGCCTTAAAATGATTACAACATATACATCAAAAAGATTAGATGTTTTCCAAATCAGTGCAAATATGTATCAGTCAATGGCTTATTACAGCAGCTGAAGTTGTTTATATTTTGTTGCTTATATTTTTAATAGCATCTTATAAATAAGAAAGGAGAAAAAGGCTTTTCTTCCCAATATCTCCAAAGATGCCTGATGGCAAAACCTAATCAATCCTAAAATTAAAATTAGGAGACAGGATCAGCATGAAAGCAATTGCGTTATAAGTCAGCGTTAAGATATTATTGATAGAAAAGCTAATGCAATACATTTTCCTCTGTCACACGTTTCTGGCCCAAAGTAATTTGCCAACTAGCTAACCACCTCAGCATAAACACCGGGGAGCCCCTGCTGGGTCCTGGAAATCCCGCTTGTCTGCAAGTGCACAATATACAAGGAAAATCTCCATAAAGCGCAGTGCCACAGTTGAATACAAACACTCCTCAGGTCCTGCTGTGACTTGGCATACCCCATTGGACAGCTGGAAACTGAGAGGAAAGGAGCTGCTGCCAATAACGTGTTACAAGGGATTTTCAGCGCAAAGTTTCCTGGAAACAGGCAGCGACTGACATTATTATTTTGCTGGAGAATATTGATGTGATATATCAGATATATACAACGATATGTGATTGCATTTATTATATGTTTGACGTGATATATGGTAAAGCACAGTGCCTTTTTGGTATGATTTGTGTGCTTGGGCTAAGAATTAAGCCCAGAAAAAAACAAATAGAATTTGTCCCAACGTTATGTTTTGCCTAATATAATTCGGGAAATCAGATATTGCCCTAAATGACATTTTATTACGTGTATCAAAAAGATTTAGCTTGCTAAGGGTCATGAATGTGTATCTTACACCTTTGCAGCTGCAGCTTCCTGTAGATAGATTGCGTACAGTAACTCATTTTTTCTTGGAACCACTTGCGATGAAGTGCTACCGGCGATCATTAAAAAAAGATTGCTCTTTTTATGTAGCTCGAATATATAAAATGGTACTTATCTGCATTCCAGTGTAAAGAATGCTTGAAAGACAATTCAAAGATATAAATGAAACAGCTAAATTAGGGCTTGGCATACTCTGTCATAATTAGTCTAATGTAACATAATTTTTAGTGTAAAGAAGCTACATTTTCTAACAGTGCCTAAAAGCCTAGCATTCTCTATGTGTTATAATAAATTAATGCAATAAAAACAGGTACACTTATCCTGTAAAGAAGCTTATTAACCAGACTGCTAGTGCTGCAAAATTGGACATACAGTAAACAATACTTTTTTTGTTAGAATAATGACGTACAGTTTATTCTTTTATACTATGCAGCTCTTGGGGACCACATCCATTTACCAGAAATAATACCAAATTAGTACTGCAAATATTGAAATCAGACCTTTCAGACTAACCAGTGGCCTAATTTTCTCTTCAATCTGCTCTTAATCTCAATTCATCAATAACACTGCCTTATTATAGGACTTTGACAGCGAGCTAGGGCTTTTGATAAATTATACATCTCAAGCCAGATTTAAAATTTGAAGCTCAAGTGCTAATTATCTGTACAGGCCTAGTTAATAACGAGATTTCTTGTTAAGTATCTGATCACAGCATGGGCATCATTTGTCAAGAACCTCAAGTCTACCTTGGAGACTAGCTCTTCGAATTCTCCCTTGCCTACCATATGTAAAATTGGGATCTTTGTTTCTATAATAACCTTTTATTAGGAAGCTGACATAATGATTAAGTTCGCTGTAGACACATACAATGAGTTAGACAATTACCCTTGCTGCTTTAAACTGCTCAGGCTCCTAGCAAGACAAAATAATTAATATTGAATTTTAATTTGATGTGTTCCACATTTAAACCCCAATTTGCAAAGTACACCTGGAAGGCTGCCGCTGTTTCCTTGCAGTTTGTGCTGATGAAATAGAGGCTCCTGCAGTTTGAATGTAAAAGCACAGAAGGCATGATGCACCACAATCACTTCTCAGTGGAGCAAAGAATTTTCTAGCATTAATGGGAAAGGTAATTACCTAGGTCTAACTTTATAGCCTTTTCTCTAATGAAACTATAATCTCCCAGGCCTACATGGTTTAAACATTTACATGATTTTAACGATTTCACTGCCGTAACAGTTGTCACACATGGTAATTTAAAAACTCAGTGCCTTAAAACAAAGATGCTAATTATATTTCTATATTTTTATTATTGAAATAAAATGGGACTGTGTGAAGTGACAGAGCCATAATAAAAACAACCATGCGCTGCATTGCCTCAGTGGAAGGGGGGTCATATTTGTTTGCAGGAAAAAAAGGCGCTCGAGAGCTTTCCCAACTGTACCTTTTAACCACGCCGAGCGGTTTAATTCCTCTGAGCTTTGTCAGCAGGGCAAAGCGTGCGATACGCTCTGAGGACCTGTAGTCTCTCTAACGGCAGGCAAAACTCCCATGTGCCAAGCATGTAGTCATTCCGTTATGAAAATACAAGTGGTTTTCAACCATCAACACCTAAGCACATTGGGCGCATGTGTGGTATTGCTATTGCGAGATGGAGTCCTGGCACCCTTCCCGTGCAATAGCCGCGTGCTCCTGCATAGGCGTTACTGCCACCCTGACAGCAAAACCTCCACCAAAACTGGCAACGACTTCCCATGGGCAGATGAACTTCACTGTTGAACGTTTGAGGAAATGGGCTTCCTGCCTGGAGGACTGGATGGACCAGTGATTTGTAGGGTGTAACCTGGAGCATGATTCCAGCTTTTCAGAGCAGCGCCTGCTGGGGATGGGATGGGATTCCCACCCAGCTCACATCATGTGCTATTCTCAGCTTTTGCAGCATCCCCTCTGCTAGCCTCTGCTTTCATCGTACTAGATGGTTTGGCTGCATGTAATGCCATCAGTAACATCTGCGTTCCCAATGACCTCAGGTCCGGGGCTGGGACCCCAGCGGGCACGCTGCCTCGGATCAGACCTGGTAGGGGCAGTCAACTGACTTCAGCCTTGGCTGATGTCAATACCTGAGCACCTCGCCTCTCTAAGTGAGCTGAAGTCATCACTGCTACAATTCCCAGGATAATCTAATTTGATGCTTATCATCACAATACAACTTTATTTGCCAAAACCTGCTCACATCCGCTAAGCGCTGGCAAAGTTTGGATCCATATCACTACACAAATTTCCCCAAAAGGCAGATGTGCTCATGCCTAATGCAGATGCCTTCTAATTATTATCAGCTTGTAAGTGACATGAAATGATACCTTTAAACAGAAAAATCAGAAGCCACTTTGCTAATAAGAAGGTGAGGCTCAATGCTCACTTAAGGTGTCAGTGGGTAGCCAGAATTTCCATTCTGTGGAAAATTCAGATATTTTACTCTTCAGTGGAATGAAAAGCCAGAAAGAAAAAGAATATTTATCAAAATTATTTTTCTGGCAGTGTTGCTCCTACTAATTTCCTTTCAGCTGCTTATTATACTGACTTTATCGTTTGCAATTATTTTTGCTATGATACAATATATTATGAACAATGTTTGTATTACTTTGATAAGTTTAAAAAGTTTGAGGGACATGCACTAAAACAGTGCATTCAAAATGGCATATTTTCACAGTCCTCCATCAAGGATTTTGTGGGGCTGAAAATGACACATGTAACATTTGCGCTGGGCTTCTCTCATGGTAACATGGTGGAAAAAATGCAAATGTAAAGTGTGAGTCAGCTTATCTAGATAGTGGCTCCTGTGCCCAAAACTCCTCTACTTGGTGTCCTAAAGCCTGTAAGAGAGGTGGGGCTCAACCATGGGGCTCTCTGGAGCCATAGGCAGAGGGGGAAGGCAGAAGGTATGGCCGGGACTGCATTGTCACAGACTGCCTAAAACATACTTCTTGCGTGGTCCAAAGAAACAATTCAAGACTAGGTAGTCTCTTTTGGGTCACAAATGCAAGTAAAAGATACTGTAAGAGATCTGGTAGAACAATCTCAGAGGGGCGTGAGGGCCCTGAAGGATGAGGCTGTGGACAAAGAGATATCACCACTTGATGTGGTGGCTACACATGGGTTTCTACTTTTGCCCCTGTAACTACTGTTTCCCTCTATTAATGTTCTTTGTATCAATGTAAGGAAGACCAGATAAGACCCTTGGTTGAAACTATCAATCCATTTAGCCTGGGGAGGAAAACAGTATTAGTTAACCTTGCACCAAACCAAGAAGCAAAGGAGCTGTCAGGCGGGGGAGGGGCAAGGATGCAGTTCTGGGGGTGGGGGGGTAGGGGCAGAGAGGTTTATTACTGAGGAAAAGGAAGAATTAAAATCATCTCTGTCTCATCTCAAGAGGGACACTGCAGACCAGAAGGAGATAATGTGCCATAATAACATGTGATGATGAGAGGTAAAAGCTTCTTTTCATCATAAACTTCTCAGCATTTACTATTATACATGAATTCGGAAAGATAATTTCCCATCCTTTAAGAATTTAAAATCCAAAGGTCCTCTCTGATCTGCTTACAAGGAAAAACCTTTTTGTAACACTTTCCTGGTGATTTTTCAGCATACTCTAAGTGTTACAGCTGCTTTTGCTTTGTTTGCATCAGCAACAGGGTAGACAGACTAACAAGTGGCATGGGGTGGGTAAGGCTGTCAGCTGCGTCTGTTTTTGTTGGCACTAGCCCATTAAGGAAGGTCATGTACTCATCTTCTTCGACTAATGGGCGAGGTACTTGGAGCTACCTTGCATTTATAATGGGGAAAGAGTACAATGAATGAACAAGGCAGGTGTGGTGGGTTGTCGCCTGTGGTGTCCTGACCCCAAGGTAGCTGGGAGGTGCTTTAGCACTGCAAGGACACATCTGTGGATCTGCTCCAAATCATCCGTGTCTCTGCACCAGAGGCCTGAGGAGCATCTCTCCCACCATGTATCACCAGGTGTGCATACCCACAGGAAGCCCACAGGCACACAGGCATTTTCAGTTAACTTGTCCACTGCCGTGCACCCTGTTCTCCTGACCCCCTCCAGGTGTGCCAACACGGCTGTTTATTATGAGAAGGATTGCTGCATCCAGAAAGCTTCACAGAGCATGGCGTGACTCCACTCTTCTACTGCAAGTTTAGTGTTACTTTTTGTGTAAATGCACAAAGTACGTGTCTCTGGAAGGCAATGCAGTTGAATGACCCTCACATGGTGCAAGATTAAAAGCTACAAGCTCCTGTAATCCTAAAAAGCTACAGACTCCTGCATTTTTTCCCCACTAATTTGATCATGCCAGAAAGCTTTCATGAGCCTTGCTGGTCACCAGAAGACACCTCTTCCACACAGATCCCTGTGTTTCCAGCTCCTAACCTGGGCTATATAATTTCAGGGGGAAGACCTATTAGTCTCCTCCTCTCTTAGCACTGTGGAGTACACCAGGATGCTGGCTACTAAGGGATGAAGCCTTGTGCCCCAGCTGTAAGTATGTCTGCACTACAAAAATCAAATGCTTTATCAGTTTTATCATTAGATGAGATTTTATGTTACAAGATTTTTTTTTTTNATTTTTTCCCTTTTCTCTAAAACATCTAATTTACCGTATTTAATGAATACTTCAAGTAATAGATTCCTGCCTTTTGAAGATGCTTTGGAAACCTTTTGTGTCACAGTATGAGAAACACGAAAACTTCTTAGTAGATTCATGACTGTCTTTCCACAGGTTTTATAGAAAGAAAAAAATAATTCTGTTAATAGTGGATTCACAATGGGTTGTTCACATTAGGAAATTTCTAACAACAACAACAAAAAAANACAGATTTACAGTAATGGAGAGATGTTAGAAAAGACACAATAAGAAGATGCATTATTAAGATGGTAAGCAATGACAAGAATCTTCTTTAGCTACTCTAGTATAGCCCTACACTAGAGACGCTGCCTAATTAGACTCCACCGCTCACCCCAGGGAGAGAAGCTCTGAGAGCTGCTGCTCTCCTGCTCCTCCTCTTCAACACAACAACTAAAAGCAGCCAAAGCAGCTGCTCTGAGCACTGGCTCCTTCAAAGCAAGGAACAGAATGAACTCTTTCTACCACTTACTCTTGAGTTATAAATAATTATGTTTTATATATGTATAT
>VXAL01016555.1:214518-276492 GCA_013399475.1 Chauna torquata
TATATATGTATATATATATAAAAATATAATTTTTTCCCTTTTCTCTAAAACATCTAATTTACCGTATTTAATGAATACTTCAAGTAATAGATTCCTGCCTTTTGAAGATGCTTTGGAAACCTTTTGTGTCACAGTATGAGAAACACGAAAACTTCTTAGTAGATTCATGACTGTCTTTCCACAGGTTTTATAGAAAGAAAAAAATAATTCTGTTAATAGTGGATTCACAATGGGTTGTTCACATTAGGAAATTTCTAACAACAACAACAAAAAAAATTGCTGGTTTTAGAAGGCACTCCTTTCAGGCTTCCCATCACAATTAAAAAAGTCTTCTGAAAGTCAAAACCAATGTCTGTTGGCATGTATAAATAATGTAATACTCATGTTTATGAAGTTAATGTAGAACAACACTGGGATAAAGTCTGTTTTAACTACATGAAAAAATAGTAGAATTTCAACAATATGAATCAACATATAAAATTCACAAATGTTTACTAATGCACACAGGCAACACAAATCAAAGATCCTTATTTTTCTTCAGACATGCATTGAGTTTTCCAGACATAATATTACCATGCAATAAAAAAGGCCCAAATCACTTCTCAAAAACACTGTCAATGAAAAAACAGAATTGCCACTTTGCTGGTGGTCTTAGCAGATAAAGCAAAATTGCCACTATACATCATCCTTAAAAGAAAGACAATACTGAAGGCGAAGCTGCCAGAAGGTGCCATTTTCAGATGTCAAGATAAGGGATGGACGTCTGAATTAATGCAAGACTTGTTGCATGTTGTCTGTAACAGGCAACCTGGTGCCCTGCTAAAGCAGACAACAACGCTTGCGCTTGGATATGTTTCTAGGATGTATAACTGAAGGAACTTAAGGAAAGAAATACTGGTCTTCACAGTATTCCTGGAGGCAACTGCTAGGGGATCTTGATGATGCTGGAAGTAGTCCTTTTGGAGCTATAGGGTGAATGTAGAGACAGATCTTGGAAGAGTTATTGGAAAACTCCATTCACCCTAAGAAGCCTACTATGGCCTTCCTGGGATAAGGGAGTCTAGGAACAAAACCGGTGTCTTTGTGGTGAAAAGACTGTGTAAGAACTGTATTTCAGATACCAAAGATGGGAATGTTGATGCCATTACACAGGAGAGCACGGTCAGTGGGCACTGCAAGAAGCAACGATAAAATTAACAATAATGCTAAGAACTATAGTGATCATAGGTAAGTGTTTCATGCAATAAACAAGTGCCTGCCAGGGCCTGGCAGGTTTCAGCATAGAAGGACACAAAGTCAGGGGGTTGTGTCATATATGATTGTGTTAAGTGCCAAGATTGCAAGGAGTGGTTGTCTATAAAGCTGGCTGTGCTCTTGGGAGCAAGGAAATGACAGCTGTGGAAGATATGATGCAGACTTAGGTTTGCCTGGGCTAGCACACAGCCTCACCCAAACCTTTCAGTTTGTGGCTAGTACTTGAGTTTGCTGGACTTAAATACATTAACCATGATTGTCTTAAATCTGATCTGTATTTAAGGGTAGACTTGCACCTATTATGGACTTCAGAAAAAGGATGGGAATTAATAGATTTGATTTCCACGGGTAAATATGCTTGGCTCAGTGTCTGAGAAATTGAAACTAACACTTCTCATCACTAACTTTTCAAAGAATTTGCTCTCCAGTGCACAAACTAAGCTTCTTGAACAGATCTTTCAAGTGGAAGAGTGTGTCTACACTGCTTTGCTCTCTGAAGTCTCTACCTCATTATGTTTTCAAGTTGTGCTTCCTTTCACTGCCAGAACAGTATTTCTGGCAGAGGCATAGACCTGCTGCCAGCTGCTCACCTTGCGCTGGTGCCTCCTCGTGGCAGAGCCACCATAACGTGGAGTCTCTTCAAGTTCTCTGTGTACTTGTCCTATTTAAACACCTGCAGGGCTGGGAGCAGAGCTGCTTGCCAACAGGATGCCTTGGTATCCTTGTGCAGGGTCTCAGAGCTGCTTGCGCACCCTTGACTATGTCATCATGTGTGTGTCCACAGGAACTCACGTGCTATAAAGGCAGAACCAGTTCTGACGTGCTCCTGTCAATACTTGGGCTGTCATTCCTGTAATGCCATAACATGTTCAAAAATAATAATAACCCAAAGAATTGACACCTGCCCCCAAGCACACGTGGAAACCTCCAGGAAACACCCTGGGTACTGAGGATAGGGGTTGAGGGTGTCTGTGTCTACGCTGGGACAACTGAAAGCAGAATTTAAACGTCAGTCTCACTGCTTCACCTGTAACATGACCAGGTTTTACAGCCTAGAGGTGGTTGTAAGAAAAGAGAGTTGTAGTGCTAAGTGTATTTAACTGTTAAATCTTTAACTGAATTTTCACCAGTCATATACAAAGCCCGAGTAATACCTGAGTTACATTTCTCTTGACTTACACTCTTCACAGATGAAAGCAGGTGAGATGACTTGCTAACTGGTGCGGTAATTAATCTTCAAGAGGGTAGAAGATACAGCATTAAATTGGAGCTCAGGTTACAGAGATGAAATCAAATGAACAAGTTCAGTGTCTCTAATATCTTACCACTTACTCCACAAGCTGTCTAAGTACATCAAGAGATTTAATTAATTCTGAGATCCCCCGATCAGCTGCAGAAAAAAGACAAAACACAGTGTATGGCAAAAGAGCCCTAATCAGAGTGACCTGCTACGTGGTACCAGAATTATCGGTGTACCATACGTGCACGTTGTCGATGATAGACTGTCTCTGCACCAGGCTGTGCTGGAACTGAGGACTGAACTGCAAGTTCCTGTGCTCAAAAGGGCATTTGAAAGAATACGAGGAGGGCTTAACTGATCAATTTGTCAAGGAAAAAAATTTCACCATTACACTTTAAATACAAAAAGAGTTTCTTGCAAGATGCAAGGCTCTTCCATCACATACAAATTGTTTTTTTGTTGTTGTTGTTTTTGTTTTTGTTTTCAGATTAGCTAGTGTTTCTGTGCTGCCCACCCACTCCCCTGACACCTCTCAAGGACAAGTTCTATGGCTCAGGGCCAGGTGGAGGAGCGAGCAAACATGGAAACTGCTCCAGGTCGGGAAGGAGGGCCTTCTCCCCTTCATGGCATTTGGCTGGAGGACGGGTTCACTCCTTCCTGAGCTGGCAGCTTGGTATAGAGCAGCGCTGCCTGGGCTCCCTGTCCTCCCTGCCCTGGCACAGCCGCCCGAGCGCTGCGGGCACGGCAGGATCAGGCCTGGTGGAGCAGCACCTTTGGGTTCTGGCTTGATTACATTCATGCTTAGTTTCTGCAAAAGAATGGAAGGATTTTTGAAAGATGCCATGTTCAGAGAGAAATCACCATGTGCTGGAGAGTCTAAGTGGGGCAGGATTTATTTAATTCTCTCTTCACTGCATAGCAGCTGGGCTCCCTATCCTAACTAATTTAGGTAGGAAGCTTGTTTTTATTCCATTAACTTGCAGCATGAATGTCACCAGCCATAGCTGATAGCAGTGACCACTGCCAGAAAGTCATCAACACTTTTGTGTTTCTAGATTCACAGCACTCCTTATTATGCCTGCAAGACCACATAGCAGCAGATCCACACAATTTGTCCTGGAGCAGGAGGCACTTAATGCTGTATTATGTTAAAAAGGCAAAAGTGGAAAAAACTGATCCTGCCTGCACAGTTCTGACAGCAGCCATCGCTGGAGAAGGACAAATTCAGAGTCTGTGGCAGTGCTTTCTGCAGAGCTATTGGCACATTAGAGGCTCGCCATGCTTGCCCAGGGAGCAGCACACCTCTTCAGTCAGCCCACGTGCACGGTGAGGTACAATGATCGTGCATCACTGCTTTTGGGGACTCTGTCTTTGCACCCAGGCTGCTGAGAGAGCGTGCTGTCTCTGGTGCCTACATGAGAAAGCAGGATCCTACACACTGAATGATGTTGGGGCTTGTTTGGTATGCTGTTCACACGCTTGGTTTTGCAAAGAGAAGATGGCAAGATCTTGATTTAAATTCTCATCGATCTTTTGATTTTAGAAGAGCTGCAGTAGCTGAGAATTTGTCCAGTTTTCTACATCAGGTCAGTTGTTTAAGGACCTGGCAGAATACTGTTTTTTTCTTTAGAGGTTGATAAGTTCAATCCTCTGAAGAAGTTGTTGACTACCATTAGTAGTGGGTTCATTTGTTCTCTGCTGGACACTGTCAGCCAGCAGGGGTTTAGGCTGTTGTGCAGCTCCCAGCTCAATTATTTCTCAGGGCTCTTTGTTTAATATAATGGGGTCAAATTCAGACTGTAGGTGGCTGATGATTTCTGGTCCAATTTAGAATAGCCTGTCTGCGAGCCCACCTTGAATCCAGTTAATCTCTTTTGTGAAATAAAGTGAAAACTCTGCAAGTATTTGGTGTTTCAATCCAATATTTAGTTTTTATAATGTGAGCTGATTTGCAATTGTTCTGCTCACAGTGGCTCTGACTATGTATTTATGCAGCTGTGATGATAGAGAAACTATTTTTACTTCCTATATTGTAATGCACTGCAATGGGAAGTCTCTGCTGAAAGAAGAAATGCAGAAATGAAAATAGACTTAAAACTCCACTATCTACCACTACCTATTTTATGGAACTAAAGTTTACAACTAACCAAATGATCCTGACCACTGTTAGGAACATGATTTGGTCTTTAGAAAGCCACGGTACTCAGTGGTTTGCCAATATAGGCATTGTAGCTGACCGATTGACTTTTTAGAGCATGCATTAAGTTGCCACCTTGCCTGACTCACAACCACTGGAGAAGACCATGGGCTTTCACTGCTTCAGCTCAGCCCAGGTCTTTATGGCTGAAGGACACAACGACTTCTGGGTGGTCATGACAGGGAGGTGTGTGGCACTCATCCCTGCGGACCATGCGGAAAGCTCTGGGGATTTGAGAACCTTTGCAGAATAAACTGCTCCTTTTATTTTCATTTTTTATAAGATGGCTGAAACAAAAGTCCTCACTCTCACTCTGTCTAAACAGAGTTGTGATGAGACTGTGTCTCTGCTGCTGGATTAAGGCTCTAATCCAGACTGCAACTCAGTGCACAGAGATCCAGGGAACACTTGACATTTCATGATTTTTATACTCAGGCAAATAAGTGAGACATTAGGAAAGTTTTAGTACTGGTGATACAGCATGTGGGATGCACTCCCAAAGCAAGCTATGTCTATCAGGACATAAAGTGATACCTTTTGACCTGACATAGCATGTTTATGGTATCCTGATACAAATCTTAGTTTTGCTAAAACAGCAGAATCTAAGTACAGTTTATACCAGATTTTGTAAATAGACCTAGTGGCAGACATAGCCACCCGCTTGCAAAGGAGGAGCAGAAAGGCTTTGCAGTTTTCTGCAAAGTTTTCTGTAGCACTTTTTACTCTTAATCTGTGTTTTTCTCTCTGCAGCAGTCGAAGTAGTAGAGACAACACTGTACCACAGAGACATCTGTTTAACCTGAAATGTGTCATACCACACTTTCTGTAGTATCCACTTCAGCCCACGCATGTTTGTTTCCTTGATGCACATGCAGATCTGTGAGCACTTGCATGATACTGCAGGAGACTCACTGGCTATTTTTTGTGGGGCAGCAGAAAGTGGCTGTCGTTTTGCTTAAATTACAGTGATCTGGTTTTAATTTCTTACAAATAGAGAGGCTTCATTTTAACAGTTATATCAGGAACTTTGTGATTTAGAGATGCTTTTCAGATATAAAGAACAAAGAAACAAAAACTTACCAGAGTTACCAGAGTAAGTCAGTTAAAATGTAAAGTAAACAAGTACAGAATTCTAAATATATTTGAAAGTGTGATAAAATGAAGGTCCATTTGCTGATTCCACAGTAAAAAGAAAAGGATAGGAAGTATTACCCTTTGTAGGCATAGACACAAGCATTGATTCTTCGCTCATGAGATAAACCTTCATTGTGGCTGTAATGGATGCAGCTTGCAACCAGGAAAGGAGGTAAGTGGAGAAAAAAAGAAAAACAAACTAAACACAAGGCTTACTACTCAGAAGGAAAACTAAATGTGATATTTTATCTTTGAAAGTTATCTCACTACTGAGTAAATAAGATGTCAAAACTAACTGTAGTTCTGGGTTAGTTGCTGTTTAATTCTTGCTCAAGAAAATTGAACAAAAAGTTGAAACTGAGTAAAGACTGTGAGGATGTAAACAGTTTGTTTAAGCTATAAAAGGGCAGCAAGCTTGTAAAAACAAGAAGTTTCTAGGTGACTCTATATTTAATATTTATATTTTATGTTTCCTCATTTCTCCTCTTAATTGTTATCCTTATTCCTTACATCCACCTTTCTACTTTGACCATTTGTATTTGAGTTAGGTTCTAAAAAACTTTCAGAATTTTAAAGAAACAATAAACATTTCCTTCCTTTCTCTTCACCTTTTTTTGTCAGATGAGTCTGCATCTGTTCTCCTCTCACTATTCTCTGCCATGATAACTAAAAATACACTTTTCTTGAAATGAAAACCAAGACTTTCATGCAATCATTCAACTTTTGCACCTAAAGCCTTAGAAAAATTTCCACCAGATTACACAGAGAGACAAGACCATTTTCTGAGCTGGAAATGCTGTTACGCAAAGTAGGCAGAAGCTCTATTTCTCTCACTCCTACAAGATAAAGACCTTACAGCTTGTTCTTTTATGCATTAGCTTTGAAGATTAGAGGATTTTTTGTGTGTCTGCAGAGACAACTGCAAGCTTTCTCCTTGTGAACACATAGAGTTCAGCTCGCGGGCAATGCAGTCTGATGGTAGAAGCTGGCGGAAACATTCTCTTATTCCAGTGACTAAGCATGTCCAAAAAAAACATTTTCTCCAAAAAGTAATGTCTTTGCTATACTTGCTACTTTTGCCTTTAAGGAACCATTCAGGTCCTTTTAAAGTCCCAGGTTACTGGCAGAATAGCTCCTGCTATGCAAACACAGGTAAGTGTCAGTACTGAAAATAAAGTGGAGCTTATTGGAGTTTTGCCAGCTGCTTTTTGTGAAGGCTTGTGAGAACAGAATAAAGTCAGAGAAGCAGGAGAAAACATCAAGGAACTGGTGGCAGGCAGAAGTTCCAGTAAGTGATGCACCAGAAGTACATCGTAGCCTTAAGGAAAGTTGAGAACGCTGAAGGTAAAAAGCCTGAAAAGTCAAGTGTGAGACTGTGAATAAAATGTATGGAACTGGCAGCTCAATTAAAGCTTTGGTAAGGTGCCTCATGTAAACATTAGTTAATATTGAATTGGCAAAAAAATGATAAAATGAACAAGAAACTGGCTAAACAAGATAATTAGCTGAGCTGAACGGGAAAGTTATTGGAAGGATGTTACTAGTTCAAAGACTGACAAAATCTAAAGAGTTGAAACAATGTTTTCATGATGACCTTGCCACAAAACAGATGGGTTAATGAACTCTGCAGCTGATGCAAATTTGCAAGGCATTGTTGCTTTCGAACAGGACTGGAATATTATATAGGTAGAATTTAGGGGGGGAAAAAAAGCGAGCTTGAAATTTATTTTAAAAAAATGCAGCATTATGACAAATTTTGGCTACTATCTGGAATTTCATCAGAAGAATCAGACGAAGTGAAAGTCATCACTTAATCAGCTAGCATATACAACTCCCAGCCAGCAGTGCAATACATCTAGTAAGGATGTAAATATTTGGTGCCATCTCTAGGTTTCTGCACCTTACTATATTTCAGAATATAGGCATGCTCCAGGTGTACAAGGCTTGGCTAACCTAGTAATAATAAAGCTGAGAAGGATATATGATACTGGCTTTGCATGCAACAAAGAAATAGAAAGAGAGAAAGAAGAGCCATTCCATTTAAAGATTGATGCTAAATAGAAAAAGACCATTTCATGCCAACCTAAAATTCAAATAGGAAGTTAGAAGAAGGTCTGTGCAACTCACTAGAAACCTGAGCTTTAAATAACATTCTGCAAAGAGAAGCAGAGTGTGGGGAACATGCATGATTTTAAGTTAGATCAGTTACAATGAAATGATCATTTGTGGTATCAGAAAACTGGCTGCAAAGCCCTCCCCAGTGATGTTTTCTTCATTTAACAGTTTGGCTAAATTGCAACAGCACCTTTTCCTTAGATGCTGTCTTCAGCTCCTATCAGAAATCAAAACTGACCACTAAACTGTATTCAAAAAGGACTGTAAAAACTCTTCCATCTGTGCACTGTGGTATTAACTTTCTGCAGACTCACAGCCTGCCTTGTTTCACAAACGCAGTTCTTAAGTTATTAGTTTTACCTTTTGGGTCCTCTATTTGCATTCCTTTATGGCAGGGAAAATAGGCCTTTCTTGACTTCTAGACCTCGGTGTACTTTTTGAGAATGCTCAGGCAAACTACCTGTGTCACCATTTTGCTGTTTTTACGGATAGATACTCGTGAGCTGCCAGACCTGTACTGCCTGGAGCTGTTCCTGGCAGACACCTGAGAATGCCTCTTGCTGTACATTGTGGTTTTCAGGCTCCTGGGTAGAAAACATTCACCCGGGGTTTTATATGTTTTCCATTGGTTCCTTTCTAGATATTTGAAACAGTGGCAATGCCAAACAGCCAGAGAAATTCTTGATTCTGCAGGGCTACTATGGAAACAGAAGAATAGACAATGTGCCTTCCGCTTGGTAAAACCCTTATCCCATTTAACTGCTGAGCATCCCCTTAGAGGAACGAGCATAGAAAGATGATATATCAGCCTTTTTTTTTTTTTAATTGTCAGCCACTTTAATAAAAAAAACAAATGTCATTCATCTGAAGAACTGAGTCACCCCTTCAGGCACTTGGTGGAGATAAACTTCTCAACTGCCAGAAAAACTGCTGGACCTTTTGCTACAAAAGATCATCCTCTTAAGGATACTTAATGGCTGGGTAGCAGTCTCCTGTGTGAACGTATCCAAGTAATTATAGCTTAAAGTTATACTAATCACTCCTAATAGGGATGGACTCTTCCTCCTGCTGTGTCTCTCACTGCTCCCAGATGAGAACTATCTCAACAACTTGGGATTAGCAAAAACACTTGTTATACTATTAGCTTCGTAACTTTATTAATCTTTGATTATAGAACAGATGGATGAATTTTAATCATTCTATAATGGAAGATTAAATAGCTTAAATTATATCAATCATATTTAAGTCTTTACTTAACAAAACAACAATTTAAGTTGGGTCATCAGTAGGGCTTGAACCCAGGGCCTTCAGATTAGCAGCCAAGACTTCCTCCATTAAAAGAGTAAACCCATTAGCTGTTTGTAGTTGTACACTTGTATCTATGTACACTGGCCGTTAAAATACATGACACACGCTGTGCCAGTGGATTACACATTGAATTTTGGGATTAAGAATTCCTAGGTTGCATTTGTGCCTCTCAGAAGGAGTTTTGTCCCTAAAATAGAGTACACAATGAGAAATGGGTCAGCTGGTGACAGCATTTAGCTATATATTTACATAAAGCTTGGGTAAGGGTTCTTGTATCAAAAGATGTTATAATAATGTCTGATCCGGGTGTCTTTGGTTTAAAGACACATAAGAGCCAAGCACTCAGATTTGGTGCATGCACTTTGAGAATCAGAAGAAAAAGAGAGTTATAGACTCCCCATCCCGCCATTATGAACTGAATGTAATTTTGGGAATACAGTAGAAGCTGTAGGGATTGATAACTGCATACTTTTTGTCATCTATTTCAGGTAAACTGGTTCACTATAAGCAAAAGGTTTTAGAGGACTTTTTTTCTCTGCATCATTTTTGCTGTGTTACCTAAACCTCAGGTAACCTCAGATACTCTTCATGACCTCCCCAGGGTCAACGCTGAGTTGTACTGACCCAGAATCCTAACTGGAGGTTATCAACACCCTTTATCTGCCCTCTTATCAGCCACCTTATCAGAGACAACACAAAACTTTACTAAAAGTGGCAAATTACACCACTGACTGGAGATAAGAAGTATTATTCTCTGATGATTTAATGAAAGATCCAATGGAGAATGGCTCAACAAATCTCATGCAAAAAACAGATCTTCAACCTTAACTCTAAATTTGAATGCAGTATGTTTACAATGCCAGCCTTCAGCAAGCTTTACTGCAATGCCTGTGTGCAGAGTATGGATTTGTTCATTTTTGTAAGCAACATTGGACTAACAGAAAATGCATGGCTGTTGCTTGACACTGTTAAACATAGAGCTGCAGCTCCAAGACTGAGGGTGAAACAAGGCAAACTAAAGATCAGCCACTGATATGGAGTTTCAGAATATCAGCTCCAAAGGCAATAATCCCAAGAACACACTAGGGAATGTGTTTGGCTCTAGCTTAGTGGGACAGAAACTACTGATTCCTCATCAAAAACACTTCCTGTCATATCATTTGGCGACGTTGAGGGTCCTAAAGGCAGGTCGAGCTCTAGTTAACTCTGGAAAACTTACAACAAAAGGTACAATTGCACAGTAGCTCCATAGCTGTCATATTAAGTGCTCTAATTCTGCAAACTTTGCAAGTTTACCTATCGGTCTTCCTCAAAACTTTACCTACATACTCAAGATTAAAATTTTATTTGTAGATGCCATTTTATTTTGCCGTGAATCAGTACATCAGCTCTTCTACATGTGCACTCAGTTGCTCCCTGAAGAGAGAAACTTAGCAGTGGTGTTTATATTTCCTGCTCATTACACTGTAAAAACCCTTGGAGAACTGATACATTGATTAGCACAAGTCAGAAGTGCATCTTTGACTTGATCAATACATTTGTGTGTTGCGGACAGGCTAATGGCAAGTGTCAGAGTGCCCACCTGTTCGAAATAATTGCAGGATAGCAGCATTAACCTATTGAAAGAGTACATTTATTGGGCACAAAGAAAAATTTATGATCTCCAACTATAAAGTCTGTGCAATAACACTGACTGCCAAGTGGAGAAGAGATAGTTCAGCTATATTAAAATAGCAGGTAAATCTGGAGTCTGGGGTTTGCTCCAGGTATTTAAAGACCTGAGCAGAGCATAATGAAGGAACAGATGTACCACTTCAAGCCAAGTATGGTACATGAGTAGCCTCAAAGGAGTGTTGGAACACAAAATGAAAACAGGTACAACTGTGATCAAAAATATATATCCAAATGTTCGGAAAATATACACGCCTGTTTACAGACACCTTCTGCATAGAGTTTTCAAAGCTTGATATAGATGTGCCATAACTTGACTTCATGTCACTCACTCAAAATAGGGTAATTTTTTATGCCCTTATAAATGATTTTATTTATAAAATAGCTTTTCCAGTTCACCTGAAACACTTTGTGGTTTGTTTTTAAGTACTCTGATACTTCTGACTGGACACGTTTTTCTTTTAAAGGTCACAAAATGGAAGAGGAGCTCCCTTCTTTTTTTTTTCAGTCCTATAAAGTAGTAGGTAAAATTCTCACTTGAGATTAAGTTATATTCCCTTGCTGGCATGCAAGAATGAAATGTTTTCCAGGAAAGCACCTAACCACCATTGTAGGTTATTCTAAGATGAACTGTTTTCTGCTGCTGCTAATCTACTCCAAACGGTGTATTTATATCCTCTACAGGAGATAACTATTGTCTGGTAGTTCCACTTCGCATTTGGTAGAGGTAATGTCTAACTTTTGGTACTCGCTCCAAGGAACAAACACACATGACTTTCAAAGCAGAACAAAGGATGCTCAAAGCAGCAAAGCTAAACAGAGCCCCTGAGGAACGTGGCCCAGCCAGGTTTCCTGGACCAGACCTTCCCACTGGCCTTACTTGGAGGGTACAAGAGACGGCCAAATGTGTCCTGCCACATGGAGATGGAAAGGGAATGACTTCCAACAACAGTTAGCCTATGCTGGACTACGTTACCATAGATATCACACTATGGTTTTACGGCTGAGTCCTGAAATTCTAGAGCTGCCAAAGCTGAATCACTAAGGCCTGGGAAACACGAATTGCAGGAAACCAGTTGCCTCAGGGAAGCACACAGTTCCGTGCTTGCGCCCTGAGTGAGTGTCATGACTTCCTTCAGAAGGGTCTGACCCATAAATGTAGAGCTGTTTGATCTGAAACCAACTCCATTTGTGCTGCTGCAAGAGGGTCTCTTTCCATTTTGGAGCAGCTAAACTAATCTCTCTCCACGGTCCGTTCAAGACCTGCCTCAGAGGCCATAATGTGGTTTTCTTCTGGCCCAGTCAGCTGGATCACCTTACCAGTATAGGGCAGGAAGACTAGGACTTGCATAGCTATCTCCACGTTCAGTCTGATTAGCATCAGGACTTAACATCTAAATTTGTCACATGCCTTTGAATAAGTGACAGACATGGGTATTTGAGATCATCCTCTGGAACCTGATGCATTGAGGTTTTGTACTGGTTCCATAGACATGGAGGTAAAAAGCCTGGTCTTAGGATGAGCCCTCTTAATTAGAGGTTAAGTGCTGCCACCTGACTTCAGACCTAGCACCTTGATTGAGCCCTTGAAATAAGACCAAATGAGGAATAGTAGTCCTAAAAGCTTATATAAGAGAAGCTGGTGGGGAGGACTGGTCCTCCTATTAAAGTAAGAAAATGGTGATTTAAAAGAGTAATGTGGAGCTTCTCCTGCTCAGTTTCTGCAGTGCTGAGTTTGCAGAAGAGAGAATATACACTTCTCAGGAGCCTGGGAAGTGCTTTTAAGTGTTTCTAACACACCTGGAAAAACTGAAAATGTTTTATTTACTGAGGACTAAGACTGGTGTGTTTTTGTTTTGTTAACTTCCATGTGTAATATTCTTTTTTATCTATTTTTAAAGTTTCTCACAGTCTTGCTGAGGCTGCTTCTATAAATGAGACTTACCCTACTATATCTTTCAAAAGAATATTAAAGGATGAGGTGCTATTGCTGTAACACAGAAAATCAACATAGTGCTATTATTAACAGTATGTAATGCTCCTGCAATCCACAAAGGTACAAAAATTTTAAGGGACTTTAAACAATGATTAAAGGAGATAACTGAACTGATAAGGCAGCAAAGTGATTTTTCCCTCCTTAGTTTTGCTGTTTATGTGAGAAACCTCTTAACTACTAGTGTTAATCTCACTCTTCACTAGCTGTAGGCTGATGCATTCATTATTAAGCAAAAGACATCCCTTTTGGAGTGCTCTGCCAAGTGCCCCTGTTAATTGAAAAGCACCCTTTGGGACTCGCTCTCGGTACACCACCAACTGGCTGCCCTTGGTAAAAAAAAAAAAAAGGAGAGCTCCAGGTTTTGAGGCAGCCTTTAATTAAGTGTAAAAATGTTTCAGGTGATAAGTAGCCCAAAGCAACTGTGTCCTGGACTTCACCACTGAGCTAGATCTCCCTTCTGATACATGCTGAAAGGGCTTCTTGTGAATCCAAGAAGACCAGTATAGGGTAAGACACTGGGTAGCATGGGTTCTGGGAGAGTCTTTTTAAATCCCCTGGTTTGTCTGGGGACTCTGGTGAAGTGTTCAGTTTTTGTCCTCATAGTAGCACATCTAATACTGTAATACTGACTTAATATACAGTTGTTTATATGAAGTTCAATACTTCTGTTTGGATGTTCTGCCTTATGGTAATAACTTCAGACAGGAGCTATGTTGTCCTGGTACGTGTAGAATCTGTGATGCATCTTCTGTACCTCAGCAGTTGTCACAAACTTATTAAAAACTGATGCTGGTTACAGGAGTAGAAAGCTCTGAGTCAAAAAGGCGGAATTCTAGGCGTAGTGCTTAATTAGAATATGCCCACTCAAATAAGAGGAGCTGGCTGTTCAGTTTGTCCTATATGCACCCTTTGATTGCAATTCTTTGGCCTCTGCGGTTTGGTCTGTGCACGCCAGCATCGTGTAGTGAGTGGTGAAGACCCTGACAGTCCCTGCTGGAAAGCAGTTAAGTATCCTGGGAGATGTAGCTTAGAAGCTGAATTTGGACAAAGCATGATGTAAAACACTGAAATGCCCATTTCACTGGTGACCATGGGTAATAACAGCACAGGGAGAAGGCAGTCCATGGGCACAGCCCCTGGAGCTTGTGGGAAGAAGGTGGAAAGGGTACTTGCAAACTCTTCTCAAAGAAATGGGAAGACGTTACCTGCTTGATGAGCACTGGGTATGGAAAGACCTATTACATGGGATGAAACTCCTAGGTAGACATCTATGCTGTACGTATTTAGAGTGTTTGCCTACAGTAATTAGCTGTTCACGTATACCTGAAGTTAGCATATGCAGTTGGAAGTTGGTGATGTACTGTAAACTTTACCCTTTCTCAGCCTGTGCCATGTAATAGAATCTTACATTATGTTACATTTCATGACACTTTCTTACATACCTCTTACCTGAAACACTAATTTAACTGGATGGATGGTTCCCAGGAACCAAGGCAAAGGTTCAGTGTCACCTTTTATCCTTGCCATTTGCTGTGTGACTCAATGTCAGTCTGCCTGATGTTCACCTCCTGAACTGAATAAGGAATCATTGCCATAGGGATTTCAGTGTTACAAATTATTACTGCTAATATATTCATATTGGAAACCTGACCCTTTTAGGGTATGTCCTATATAATAGAATCTTTCACTACATTATCTCACATAATTTTTACATGGAACCCCAATCCCACTGGGTAGATGTTTCCCAAAAACAGGGGCAAGTGCTTAATGAAGGAATCATTGCTATAGAAGTTTTTACAGAGTTACAGCTTAGTGTTAATATGTTCAGCTTAAAAATTGCCTCCGTAGTGTATACACAGGCTGAAAAAGAGAGATTAAATGTGAGTGAATTTTGGACACTTCAGAAGTGTCATTCTTAGGAAATATAGAACACTTCTCTCTAAGCAAACCTTTGGAAAGATTTCAACTGTTTAAAGCACTGCTTGAGCATCAATTATTTAAGCTGCAAGATACTTCTGAAGTACATGTTCATAAGCATTATTTTTGTTCAGCTCACAAGAGAGTACAAAGAAAGCACTAAGTGACTTACTGAGGAGAATACAACAAACACAAAGCTCCAATTTAAACTCAAGGCTTACTCTTCCTGGCACATCCTGCCTTTCTTGCAGATCTTCTGGCTCCTACTGTTACATTTATCTAATACCTTCGGAATCTGCATGGTTCCCAAACTGGAAAAACTGAAAAATGATGAACAGAAATTTGTGTTTACTTGTGGAAAACTTTTTTTCTTTAATGAGTCACTTGTGTTGTTGCAGAGATAACTATCAAACTGAGATGGAGTATGTCATATGCAACTGTCTTAGCTGTGAGACCATGTTCTTCAATATTTCTGTAGAAAACTTAATTCAGGCTTTGTAGGGAATGAGATATTCTCTAAATGCTGTCCACTGTGCAGCTCTGCAGAGATGTCCTAGCATAGGTCGTGTCTGTAAGAATACACATATCCAAGTTTAAAGTTTTTTTTAAGATGGATTCAAACAATGTTTCACTGCTTTTCTCTGTAATATTATTCCCCAGAACACTCCAGGTGGGAGCCAGATGAAAATAAGAACTGCCAAATTAATTACTGTTAAATTCACTAACCTGTCTCTAACAGTGGCCAATAATAGATGCTCAAGTTAGAAATGAAAGAAAAAGGACAGAAATAATCCTGTCTAACAAATTAAGCACAAAAGGGACAGCTTGAGCCAGACGTTTCTCTGATCAAAACATCATATACTGTAAGATTCAAAAGAAAAATTTGGTGCTGTAAATGAGACAGTTTCTTCAATGTGTGCAGAAATAGACATATCGTGTACAAACCCTTTTTTCCTGATTTCCACCTTTTTTTTTTAATCTTCTGAGCCTTTAATTGACAGTCACCCAGACTGAACGTGATGCATACACCCTTGGTCAGGCTTCTAGATCCAAGCAGGACTCCAACAGTTAAAAGTCTAGAGTGCCAAGCTTTCATGAAGTAGATGCTTTGCCTCTTTCCACTTAGCATAAGCTGCTTGTGTCTTGTAGAAGATGTTGCGTGGGTCCCAGCAGATCTGGAGATAGTGGAAGCTTAAAATAAAGGGCTGCTGGAGGTCTGTGCCCTATCTTTCACCAGGTGAGCTGCTCTGCCAGGGTTAACGTGGAGCTTTTAACATGGATGAGAACAATCTCTCTCAAAGCTGTACAGTAAAGGATGTGGGAGGATTTTCTTTTTTTTGGTAGGTGGTGGAGCTGACTTGTTAATAATTGTCCAGGTATCAATAAGCACCCACAGGAGCCTTGAGGGAGAGGTGACTCCAGAGTCTGCAGATGCAGATACCTGTTAGTCTGGTCTCATGGCCTTACTGGAAGAGCTTGGTCCTGTCCTCAGGATAACTGTATGCTAAGGTGGTGATGCCATTCCTTAGGAAAATTTCTTTTTCTCACGAAGATCCCTTTTAGGTCTGTCCCCCTGGTTTGGTTTTGTTTCTTTTTTACCCAAGGCCATTTTCAGTCTAACCATAGCAACTCCAAAGTAAGCCGCTTGGAAAATAGATGATGGCAAACGTTCTCCTGGATAACCTTGGTCAGAGATACAAATTGGCAGTGCTGTTCACATTGGCAGGATTTCCAGTTGGTGCTAGCTATCACCGGGAATTTTCCTCTCTGTTGTACTCCAGTGTTACATTTTGTGCAGTGGTAGGGCTCTCAGCTGCAATACTACTTCCACTTCTCCCCAGCGTGAGAGAAACAACCAGAATCCTAGCTTGCAATCTGTCTCACTAATGCTTAAGCTGGTGTTCACAGCCCTAAGGGCTTGTAGGTGATTTAATTACATTCATTTCATAATTTCAAGTGATGGTATTTTGTAAACATTTTTAATGTATCATCATTAATATGCTAAGGAAAGAAATCTATTTCTGCCAGGAAAGAGAAAATAAATCTTCACTATCTCTTTGGTCCACTAGTTTACATTTAGAATTGAACACCTCTTCCGAAAAGCTGCTGGAGACATATGCTCCCATTATTATCTCACAGTGATTTATCACTAACTCTAAAATAAACATTATATCTGAGTTACCTGCTTGCTACTGCCCTTACTATGCCATTTCAGAGTATCTTAAAGGACCAGCATATGAACAGTGATGTGGGTGTCTTCTGTGGGTTTTGTTGTTGTTTTTGTCTTCACTCAGTTTTTTGTATTGCTGCCACTCTTATTTCAGCAAATTGTATGCAATAAGAGGGAGGGAAACAAAATTGCCAGCTGCAATACTAGGTAGAAAAGGTAAACTGCTGCACAGAAACCACTTCTGAAATGTCCTGATTGGAAGGATGCTGAGCCAAAAAACTTTCATGCTTTTTCATGAGGGAAAACTCACTGAAATATAAGGTGTGCTACACCATTAAGGCTAAGAGGTCGTCTTGCCCATGTATTTAGGGCTGGGTGAGTCAGTGCAGCCCTTGGGAGCTTGGAACAGGCACAGACCATGGTCTAGGCTGTAATTCTGCTGTAAACCGCCCAGAATCTCTGGCCTCTGTTTGTGATCTGGGGCATCTGCTCCCTGCTTCCCAGCCACCACTGCAAGTAGTGAATAGCACTGTTTCCAGTGGAGTTGAGAAGACATTTTCTTTAGCTGGAAGACTTTGAGTGGAGGTTAAAGAAGAGAGAGTAACAGAACAGTGTGAGGTTGGGGAAGTTATACAGCTGTGTGGTTGCATTTTAAAAGAAAAAGATGACTAGAAGCCACTTGTGCACTTCTTGAAGACTGACTATTTTTAATTTTGTTTTTATAAGTTCTATGTGGCAAATCTTCTAGTTCTTACACCGTGTGCAGAATTAAAGCTCAACCGAGGAATTTGGTCACAAGGTGCATCATTGCTCCAACCTGAAAGATGAGGGGATGGAGGGAGACAGGTCACTGCTCAGCCTTTCAGTACTGTAACGTTTGCTCCTTTGTTTCTGGTGATCACTGCTGCAGTAAAATTCATTAACAGCTATGTGAGGGAAGCTAGCCAAGTCAAGGTATCTCTCCTCTTTCACTGAAAGCTTCATCCAATGTCAGTAACTTTCCCTTTAAGCCCTTTTGTTAAATGTCTTAGGCAGTGGATTAACCCTGAACATTTAAGACAACTGTCTACCTTTTGGAAAAGCTGGTTTAGAATCGCAAATATTTGTCATTGCATGAAACTACAAAATCCTGTTATGTTCTGTGCCTCCTGCGGTTATTCTGAGATTGTGCAGTGGCAAAACTGTACAGAAATTCTGGGCTGGTTATTTAAAAAAAAAAAAAAATCAGGTATAAAATACCCATTGACTGCAGTGCAGATTACTGGTTTAGAATTATGGAGTAGCACTTCTTGGTTTTAAAGCATTAAGAAGATTTTTTTTTTCCTTGTCTACAAACTGACATAGGCAAATTCTAAACCCAAAAATTGCTTACAGATATTTGCCAAACACAGCATAATTAATGTTATGTGGTCCAAGAGCAATGCTGTGGAAGTAAGCTTTGTGTTGTTGAAAAATACAAAATTTAAAGAAAATATATATACACATCATCTCTCTAGTTACTTTATCTGGTAACTTTTTAATATAAAATATAGACACCCAGTGCAGAATACCACAGTAGTTTTTCCTGGCAAAAACGCGTGTATCCTGCTAGAAGAGAAGAGCAGAGGTTAAAAATAGTTAGCATGTGGCAGTGCAAGATGGGGGTTTGGGGCTCTAAGATTCATTCTAATTATTCACTAGGCCAGTACACTTCTGTCATCTTCACCAATTCAGAATAACACTTGGAAAAAACAAGTGACCCTCACTATCATACATAATGTGGCAGCTTAATTGGCAAGAAGGGGGTGAAAAGTAGGCTATGAAAACCCTTTGAGACTGATGGAGCATATTTCAGTGGCTTCATCAAGGTAATGTTCCCCAGGTGATTGGAGGCAGCAAATATTTCATGAGGAAAAATATAAAGGTGCTTCAACTACAGAACCCGAAACAAATTATTACAAATACATTTTTTTAAGAGCCTTTTATATGCTATGTATCTAGAGAAAAAAAGTAGGAAAAAGAAACAAAGATTAATTTTAATAATCATAATTACGGTGTTAGTGTACCTAAAATAACTTGTGTTTGCAGTGAGAGTTAACTAACATAGGTTTTCAGTTGTAAAATACATACTTGCTTCCATCAAAGGAGGGAGGCATTCAATAGGTATTTTTTGTGCACATTAGCACATAGCATGCTGTTTTGCACATGTGCCCAAAACAGAAACAATACTAACGTACCCTTAATTTCATGGTCACGGAGCCTATTTAGATCCATCTGGCTCACAAAAGCTTACATTTATTCAATATTCAATTTATGCTTACATTCTATAAACACTTTAAGTGGAAAACAATGTAGCTGCCATAGGAAGAATTTCAGATAAAAAGTATCTCAAATTGAATGAAGACATTTTTATTTTCTGTTATGACTGACTTTCTGGATAGCATACCAAAACTACAGAGAAAGGAAATTCCAGGGTTTCTGGGACGAGTATTCTGATTCTGTAATGTAAAAGCATTAGAAGAACACTTAAATAGTCAAAACTTTACTCTAAATATCTGTTCTAAACAAAATCCATAGCCCCCATTATTTGAAGAGGTATGTGTCCCCACATCAGTGTAAGGTTGTTTATTTTTTTTCTCAATAGTACTTTCTGTCAGAAATTATCAAGTGACTTTTTTGCTAACATGTACCAGGCAATTAACATAAGCTCCTGTTTTGACCTGACAAAACACACGGGCAACTGGAAAACACTTTCTTCTGTCATAATATGTGCTCAAAATATAGGCCTTTATCACCAAGGATCCCACACTTGCATAAGCAGACTTGATGCTCTAGAAAGTCTAGATTACCCTGTGTACGGTTTCAAATGGCTTAATCATATTTGAAATGGAAATGTGTTAATTGCTTATTGCCAGTTAAAACAACTCCTGATCAGCAGTGACTAAAAGTATTTGAGGGTAATGGTGTTAGTGCCTGTCTTTTGGATCATGCGTTCACATCACAAAATCAGGCATCCTTACGTATGTTCTAAGCAGAATATATGTTCAGTAGCTGAACGGGCCTGGCCGGAGTACTGTTTGTTTTTCAAGACGGGACTACGGAAGATCTGAATATGGGTAATGTCTATGCTAACCAGAAAAAGAGAAGAATTGGATCACACATCCGTGGAGGGGAAAAAAAATAAGTTTTAGCTGATATTTAAGAACAGATATTTATGATTAGTGGGCTCAGTACTGATGTATAATGTAATACTTATACCTTGTATGACTGGTTGTCATACTTTTAATACCTAAAGCTTTGACCTGCAAGAAAGCAGTGTCATTGCAGCAGGCCCCACAAAATCAGAGATCTCTTCCTAGAGTTAGTTCTTCTAACAGTTTTCATTCCTGAATCCAATAAACTACAAGAGTTTCAATTGCACAAGTCTGTCAGAATCTGCAAAGTACATAACACTTAAACCGAATGCTGTGCTATATGTTAATTAGTTATCACCAGAGAATGAAAGGCTTCATTAGCATCATCTCGTGCACTTGCCCGCTAAAGGAATATATATGCACAGGTTCTTGAGTCTAACCATCTTATTTGCAATCTGTTACTGAGCTGGAATTTAGTTAAACATTTTGAAGATGTACAAAATAGCTTGTAGAGGAGGCACTGGCTCTTAAGTAATTGGCAGCAGCTCTAGCTCATTAGAATAGCCTCTCATCTGACATGCCAAATGTGCCCTGTGTTGAGCTGTTCAATAATCAACAACCAATCGTTTCTCTTTTCACATCACTCAGCATGACAAATCAGTGATATTAACCACATGGGTTAAGGCCAGTGCCAGTCACTGTTTACATCTCAGGTTATCCAATTCTCTTTCAATCAATACAATGTCTCTAAAAATACGATACAAATAGACTGGTGTTGTAGTCTTCATAAAAATCACATGACTTCCCCACATTTTAAAAAGAAAACAATAAATTATAGATGTACAATGCAAGTGGTGATATGAAACCAGCTATATTTAACTTGAATGGGGGGACTGCATTGCTGAAAGGAATCAGTTTTCTAATACCTCACTTGCAGAAAATACCAAAACATAGAGTTTCAGATGAATGTGTGGTTAAAAAGGCCATATACAGGATGTCCTTTAGCTTTTATCACACAGAGTCAGCTTTTTGTTCACTAAATGACTGGTGTTAAATAGCGAAATGCTCACTCTTCTGCATCCCACTGGTCAACACTGAATTTCACCTGCTGTTGTGCATCTCTTCTTCAGTTTAGTTAGGTTCCTCTCACCCTCGCAGCCTTCCCTGATCTTTACTAAGCTGTATAATTTAGTCATCTTATCACCTCAGTGCTCACCTGTGTTCAACGACCACTGATAAGTATAGTAGGCAACACAACACAGACTTCTGGCAGTACCATTTGCTGCCTTACTGTGCCACCATTAGCTGTGAGAGCAAATGTCTTGCTTGCTCCTGTTCACAGCACACTCCTGGTCATCCTTCAGTTTTGATATAGAACAACTGTGTTTTTCACTCTTTCACTTCCTAACTTTAGCAAAAGCATCTTGTAAAAATGTAGCAATGAATCAGTGAGTAATATTTACTCGAGGCCACTCAAATCCCACTTTCTCCTTATCACTAATTTTGTAAGCAATACTGACGGAAATCCAGAAAGAACTGTGACTATCACAAATTTGAAATGCTGGTAATACGCTTGTATGTGCTAAGCATACTGAATACTGCTGATTCTGTCAGTTTGGAAAGAGCTGCAGGCGAAGTGGAGCAGGGTGATAAACTCTGAAGGTAGCTGAAAGGACAAGTCGTATTTTTGAAGAGGGAGGCTGGAGGGAAAAAAAGTAAGGAAAAGTAGCAGGTAATATTAGAAATTTCTTGATTGCTCTGTTCCTAAGCAATGTGTAAGATCTGACAAAGAGGTGTTTCTCGTGTTCTGCATAGGATGTTTGCTGATCTGTTAAGCTGTGGATCTTGTCACTGCAGCCAAGGACACAGCAGCCTTTCAGCTTGCCTGCTTCAGCTTTTGACTTTCCACTTCCAGCAGAAGGTCTCTTTTTGCAGTAACTGTAGCTCATTACCTGGTTAATTAGTGGGAGTCCCTCATTGCAGCTTATTGTCTCTCTCTTTTCCTTCTTCCTCCCTTCCTCCTTCCCTGTTGTGTATAGTCATAGGAACTTGATTCCAAATGTTTTGGTAACATTATGCTTTGTCTGAATTTTGACTTTATCTCCTGCTTCATTTGTAGCACCCAAAGGTTGTGTTACACTCCTTTTAGTCACTTTTTTTTTACATAGAAGATGGAAAACATCTACATGTTATACTTAAATTGTATATATATTTATAGTACAGACACTAGATAAATTGAGTATCCCTTATTCTGCCTTTTAAAAGATTTAGTAAATATGCTTAGTGTCAGTCATTAAATGCATATTTATCCAGACTCCTCCTGGTCTATGTAGGCATAGCTAGGCCCTCTTGTGCAGTACTCACTGTACTACTCTGGGCCAATACAGGGGGGGTGAAATTATTCACTTATGATGGGAATTGCAAAATAAATATATCCTCAGACAGTCAGGACAGCTATTCCTGTGTCTTGGCAAGCTTGGTCATTTAAATGTCTAACCATTTTTTTTCTTTTAATGGCTCATTTTATATACAGTACATCATTGTACCACTGACCTTTTCCGTTCTGACTTGCGCTGATGACATCACAAAAATGACAAGATTACCAATAGTGATGGAAATAGGTGCTTATTATTGTACAAATTAGCAAAGAGCTGGCAGCAACTGGAACAACATGATAGGCGACTGTCTGCTCTAGTACACATGAGGAGACCGCATCCCAGCCATTGAAAATTAGCAATCAGAATTCAGTGACAAAAGGCTCTTTGCCCAGGAGCCACCCTTGGTGTGGAAGCATCTAGATGAAAATGTCTGATTACCATCTATTAAAACATGGAGTTAAAACTAATAAATAGCCAATATTTCAAGTCAAACTTCAGTACATAAACAGCACATTTGTGACAAATACCTCCTGTTTTAAATGTGGAGCTTATTCATATCTTCTAGGTTAAACTTCTGTAATGACTTCCAGATAACAAGCCCTCCACTCATTTTAATTCCTTTATTCAGTTGCACATTTGTAGTAAGCACTGACATGCTCTAACTGTATTTCACAATGGTTTTAAACTTCTAATAAGAGTGTAGGGGGGTTGTACTATCATTTGAAATACTTTGGTATTCCAGAGACTTGACTCGCTATAGTAATATTATTCAGCCTGTAGCAAAGCTTATTTAGTAGATACACACTCATGTTTAAAGTTAAGCATGTTCTTAGTGCCATACTGAACTGGTTTTGGACCCGTAACTACGTTGATTTACTAGGACTGAGCTGTAGAGTGACTAAAATAGTTGAATGGATGTCAGCTGGGTTAGAGATACAAAAGATCATACTTTATTATTTATTATTTATACTTGTATAATCACACTCTGATGGAAATGAAAAAGATATTTTGAGTTGTTACTCACGTCACTATTCCTACAAAAAAAAATCCAAACAGCAAAACTAAACTGGACACTGTTTTCTGTTTGCAAAATTGTTTTCTGTACAGTACCAGTAGTTGATGGTAACTATGCAATAGATGGGGTAAGGATTAGACTACAGTGGGTCATTCCAGGACTGGTCAGTGGTAGCAGGTATTGGTGTGGTGTTATGATGACTGTAGGTTTAAAAAAAAAAAAAAAGAGAAAAAAATTTGCTTTTCTTCATGATAATATTGTAATTTTTTTCCAGTGGTCTTAAACCCACTGAGAATGTTGGATTTTTACCATTCACTAACAGGTAAATGTCTCTGTATGGAAAGGTTTTTCCTTTATCATCAAGAACATTTTTCTTTTTTTTCCTCAAGACCCAGGCTGATGGATGGAGTGAGGGCACAATCATAAACACAGAAAAAAAAAACTTGCCTTGGGAAGGTCACAGCGTAGTAATAAGACGCATCCTTCAATGAGCGTTGTAACTTTAGGAGAATAACTATTTAGGACCATCCTAATTTGCTTTGTCAGAATGTTCTGTAGCATTATTTTGCTCTGCGTTCCCACCACGGCTGTGGATTGTGCATGTGGCATTAGCAAGACTGAATGACTTGTTCTGGATAGCCTGGTGCTCTATCTCTTTATCATCGCAAAAAGATGGCAGAATAGCATCTGTTTCCCTGACTGCAGGCGTCCTGGTACTTTATCTGTATGTGCATAGCTGAAGGCTATACTAGATACCTTTGCTCCTGTGGCTTGCTTATTCCAAGAGCAGGTAGCTTTGGCAGCAATTCATACCCATAATGGTGTCCGTGACTACTTCTCTGTGAAGTGGACGTGTCCGCTTCTATCCACAATTCTTTTATCCTAATGGAGTTATTGGAACATAGTAATCTTAGACTCAGAAAATACAGAGTAGGTGACAGCCCTTATATCAGTGTACCAAGCCATGGTTTTCCTACTGCTTCTGGAGCTCTCTGAAGATACCAAAAGTAATCTATAGACACCCTGCCTGGGTTGGTATCTCCCTGGGAGGTGGCTTCATACAGCTGCTCAAACGAATTGACGTATGCAAGGAAGAAGAGGACAAGGGTTTTTGGAGAGATACCAGCTTTAATGTAGGCAGACTCATCTTTCTCTCCAGTCAGTGAAAATGGAGAGTTATCCTCCATATTCAGTTCCTATTTCTCAAGCTGTTAAGTGATTGTTCCAGGAGTCTCAATTGCCCCTGAGTTTTCCACTATTTTTTTCCTTAGCAGGCAGCTGAAAATTAGCTAGCTAAGACAAGAGGCAATGAATATTAACAGTCTTATATAGCTAACAAGATTGGTAAGACCAAACGGGGAATTACCTGAATCATCAAAGTACTGTAGCTAAATGCAAGGTAAACACCAAATCCCCCAGTTTATGAAAGCTAGTATCTTTCAGAAAATGAGTCCAATCCCAGTCCACTCCTGTCTTTCTGAACTCATTCAGATTTGCTCTTGGTTAAAGTATTTACACTAGCATGTGTGGAAATCTTTTAATGCAGAGTATTTCAGCCTCTCATTCTATACCTAATGAGAGATATTTCTGTTTCCACTCTTTATCTGTCTTTGGAAAAATGTGGATGTGTTTCTCACATCAACGTGCTCCATCTAGGCAGCCTGAACAGGCTCACTTCTCAGGCTAGCATTAGGCTTGGAGATCCCTCACCGTACTTATGTCTTGTAAAAATCCTATTGCACTGTCAGCACTTAACACCAGATAATAATTCTGGAGCCAGGCACTCCCATCATAGGCCAGAAGTCACCTCTATTGATTTCAAATACAGTGCTGCTTTTATCTTCACTCCATTCAGGAAAGACTGTGGTTGAGTCACCCTCACTATATATATATCATTTGAGTTATACAGGAAAAGTAACGTACTTGGAGGAAACTCTTGTACAAAGGCAACATTGCTTTGTATTCTTAGAATGGTGCACATAAAAAGATGATTTTTTTTTTCTTTTGAAAGTGAAATAATAGTCCCATTGAAATGATAGAGATATTGTCACTGCCTTAATTGTGGGTGGGAGATAATACATTTTCCTCTTCAATTTGTAAGTAGCTTGAGCAGCTGGTTAATAGTTACTAGCTTTCATTAATGGCAACTAGCTAATAGTTAAGTCTTAACCCCAAATGAACTGTATAACAAGTACGTACATAATTTTTGTGAAGCAGACTGTCTCTAACAAGTCTAGTTTGATCAGGTGGAGATAGCAACAGATTCCACACCACCACATGAGTCAATGAGGATACTGAGGAGAGCAGATGTTAGGACTTTGCACCTAGCTTGCTTTTGAACCAATCTGCATGGAAGTACTTGACTAGCTTAATTGGGGGGTGATGTTATTAAAATAAACAAAAACAAAAGGAAAGATGTCATTAATGCAGGAGTAGAACCTTCAGTCACAGGCAGACACTAGGCATGGCTGCTTATACCTGGACCCAGATGCCAAACCAGAAAAGATGCACAGTGCTTCACATAGTAAGCAGCATCTGGCTTTTTGGCAGTCTACGCACTTGGGCATTGATGACTCTGGATTTGCTTCTTAGTCTTTCAAACTGTTGGACTGCAGCGGCCCTGGGCAAAACTACAGAACCCTTTCCTCCACAGCACATTTCACATAGCATTTCCTATTCCTAAATAAATTTCTCACTGCCACAGAAGCAAAAATTAAACTGCCTAGTCAGTTAATACAAACATAATGTTTTAAAAAGGAAGAGCTTAAATGCTTGCTTCTGTCCTCCATTGTTTTTGTTGCAGATCAGCCACTGATCATGACTGTATAGAACGACTTGAGAAATATCCAGTGTGAGTATGCCCTGCCTGTAAATGAGAAGGGCTCAAAGTGCATGCATATTCTTGCATGTCCTTAATGGATTTAAGCTAGTGGTATGTCAAAGTAAAATACATTATACTGATATATAATGAAGCTCTCTCTTAAAGCAAGTTACAGTAAAGGAGGGAATCACTATATTTTCATTCTATGCCTTTCACCAAGGGCTTTTACAATGATATTAAATATTAACTCTGTATAGGTTTAATCCCAAGCCACAGCAGCAGCCTTAAGGTTAATAGTCCTTTTAATTAAAGGATAAGTCAGTTATTGAACACAGAAGCTAATCACAAAAGGATTACCACTGAAAATGAACATAGTCTGTGCAATTAGTCTGATAATTAAGACTTAAGTACTGGACAGAGATCAAAGTGCTTGTAATCTGCAATAAAGTTCCTAGAGTTGTAAGGATTTTCAAAATGTTAGCTTGTGCTTTATTGCACCTTCCATTTATTGTGTACCCATGATAGCAGCAAACACATTTTCCCAATGGATATCAGCATGTATAACTGCAACAGCTGTTACTACACAAGCCTGGTGTTTCTCACAATATGATTACTCTGTCAACGACTACCATAAAAGGTGGCATCTGTATTCATCAAACAGAGTTATCAATAAATGTAAAGCCATACAACAATTAGAGATCTCCAAGGAAGAACAAATCCAACCAAAAAAAAATGTCAACTACACTATTTAATTACTAAGATTGTTAATCAATAAAATGCCTTCATAATTTTTAATTAGATTTTTATTTGAACTGGATGTTTGGAGAATTTGATTCTTTGTTTTCGTTTCATTTAACAGTTGCACTACTAAAGTACTGGTGGCATCTGCGAGCAACCATCCTCGGGGGGACACTTCATGTCTGTAATTGCGTTTTGTCACCTACAGAGGGTGTTAAGAATCTTGTTAAAAATAAAGGAAATAGTTAAGAGACATCTCACTGTAGCCATTATTATAGTGCAAATTACCAGGTAGAGCAATCCAGAAGCTGTCAGGAAAGGTTAGTAAGAAAGAGTGTCAGGAAATCAACCATTCAGCAATTCATCATGGCCTAATGCTAGCTCTAAAATGAAAGCTTTAAAACAGCATTGTTTTATGAAGTAAGGGACATTATCTTTTTTTTTTTTACAGCAGTGAATAAAGATAACAAGGAGAGTGGTTCTCTTATGAAAGATATAAAGACATAATGATGAAAAATGTCGATTATTTTATCACACAAATTTGCAGGCAAGGTAAAAACGAGAGAGGCTGTTACAACTGAAGGAGGCCATTGCTGTATATTATGTCTCCTTTATTTTAATTTTGGAATATGAACCTGATTTTGCAGCTTTTGCTCAGGCAAAAACTGGCAGGCTTTCCAGGTCACTAGTCTGGTCTCTGAAGCCTCTATAAGATGTCATGAAAATTTGCTTTTCAGAAAGTTTTACAAGCATAGTCTTGATACTGGTTGTAACACAGATTACCTTTGTTAGGGCATACTTGGAACAGTTCGTTAGCACTTGTTTCACTAGAAAATAAATGTTATGTCCCTCTTCCCTTGACTTTAGGACCTAGCTAGTCAATAAACACCTTTTGATGTTGACTGTTGAAGATGCCCCTCTGCTCCACCATGGCTTTCTGCGTTCCCATCAGACCTTGGCAGAGTGGCTAATTCCCAGCAGGCCTGCCTATGTACCTTCTGATCGTAGCTGGTGACACTAACGCTTGCTGTGTCTTTGAGGAGATAGTGCCAGTAAAGCTGGAAATCAGAAAACGAATCCATGTTTCTCAGCAGCAAAAATGCTACCTAGAGGTTATTTCTACCTTCCCCCAAAACTTCCACAGTCGCAGCAGGGACGTGATGGTGCAGGGAATGATGATGTTGTGATATTGAGTGTTTCACCAACAGGTCATTGGAGCTGAAATCAGTACAGTGCAAAAGCCCTTACCATTTCTTGCCCAGTCAATGGCCCTATGTGAAATGATTTCATCCTCTAACCTCTGTACTGCTGGGCTTGTGGAGACGCTGTATGTCCACCAAGTTTGATACTGTCAGCCTTGGAGACTGAACTGCCTTTTCAAGTCTCCAAAGCAGCATCAAGGTGTTGCACCAAGCACAGCAGGGCCATCTGAGGACTGCTGTAATGCTGCTGCTGCTGCTGTGGCTGTATCTGTTCTGTTTTAGACAGTTGTTGATACGATGTGCTCTCTGAGAAATTTCATTGCTGTTGGTTTGGTTTTTGCTGATTTGCATTCAATGATGCTGTAGTTATGGAAAAGCACTGGAGACAGAACTTGGTCTTCTCTAAAGCAGCCAAAAATACAAAAAAAAGCAAATGTGTGCTCAGGGTGGGGGATATCCTAAACTAGTAAAATATCACTTTCCTAGTTAATTTTGGCTGGGCGAAATGGAAGGGAGTACAACTTGCTAGTGGGAGAGTTCCTATCGGGCATACAAAGAAGATATAGATTATACATGTACTACAAATTCAAATTAGTGAGACAGTCTATCAGCATCAGAGGCAAAAAACGGGAAGGTGTGTTTTATTTCATTATGTTGCTAAAGGGCCTGAAAAAGAAGATAGATGTAATTAAGAAATCCCTGTGAAGCCATTGGTTACATGTGTAGGTGTCGTCTGGTTTCAGCCCTAGGAACAGATATACAGTCATCAAACTGTCCATCCTGCTGCACCACATGAATAGGAATTGAAGGGAAAAGGGGAGCCTTCTGGAGCATGTGATGATCCATAGGGTTACTTAATAAAAATCAAATTTACCTAATTCAGACAGTGAAGATGAAAACAAAACAAAAGTATGAAGGGCTACAAGCTTTTATGTTAAAACCCTTAAGGAAAGAAAGTCTGTCGAATTGGGGGAGAAAGAAATCAAGTCAATAATCAGAGAAATACTTTAATATTTGATATGGGGTTTATGCCCCCTCTCCTCTAATTCTGTTGCTGTTGTAGTCATGATACCTTCTTGCCTAATGTAAAATGCAAGTCTAAAAATCTGAACGTTCAGTGACTAGAACTTTCTAAACATCATAAACATTTTAATTTGTAGTATTTTTCCTTTTTTCCTCAGCTCCTACATATGCATACCAAAAGGTAAGAACATATTTAAAGCATGAGGACAGCAATGCCTCATGAATTCAACTATCATGTTTTCTTGTATTTCTGAGGATATTTGTCTGCATTTGATATTCTATGAAAAATCAGCAGTTGATTGGCAATTTCTTAGTACTTTGTCAGAAACAAATCACAGCACTTAGCTTATTTCTAAGTTTTCTATTGAAAACCAATTTTAAAACAATAAAAGCATGGTTTTGCTTCATTATTATTAGTAGAAAATTTTAATCAAATCCAGAAGTAAAAGTATGTGGTCAACCATTTGAATTGCACTAATTAAATTAGTTTATCTCCTGACTCACGATTAAACGATTCTTAAAATTAAAAGTACTGCTAAACTAATATACACATAAGCACACATGTATCTTGATATTTTGGAGACAAATATGGTTTAGGATCTATTATTTTAACTTCGCTGACACTAGAATATCTATGGGTTGCTTCATGGATTTTACCATGATGTGAAAAAAAGGCAAAACTGAATATGTGGTTTATAACCTAGTTTTATTGTTCCTGTGAAACAAAGTGCATCAAGATATTATACCTCAGTCCACTTTCTACTGACCCGAATGGCAAAATTCCCACTCCTTCATTCCACTTCTTTCAATGGTGGAGGATTGGGCTCTGTGCCAACAACTATGTTTTGGTTTTGTGGCCAAATTCTGTTGCCACTAAAGTTCATGGCAATGTTTTTATTGACATTTATGGGAGCAGAAGTTTAGGCTAAATGCTAGCATTCATTTAATAGCCAAGCTTAATGCTTCCTTTTGCTAAGAGAAAAAGCAGACAAAGGCATATTCTGAATGTGCTGTTTAGAGAGCTGGTCACTTGCCAGCATTCACATAGCTCAAAAACAACTTTTTAATATATAACTTTAGAAGCAGAAATCCTGCAGAAAAGATGACCAAAAATGTGTCCTTGTTCTTGTGACATTTTCATATGTAAAAAAAACACCAGCAGAAAGGGATTGCATTGGACTTCAAAAATAAACAAGTGATAAAAGACAATTGTCTCAGGTTGAGGGCATCCTGTAACTTTAACTGATAGCCAGAAGATCTGTGAAGATGATAAACAGAAATACTAACAAGCAAAAGATGGTATAAGATGGCAAGCTGAGACATTCCGCATGTTACTGAAGTCTCTGAAAGCTCTTGGTGTGCTACATTGTCCTATGTAAAATGACGTGGAAGAATAATGTAATTACCACTTAAGTTTTTTAAATGGAGATGATTGATGTCTAAGTGGCAGAAGGTTTAATTACAAGCACAATCTCATAAAGTTTGCACTCATGAAAAAGGGTTGTATTTACATCCAGCCTTAATGCACTACCAAGAGCTAGTGTTCACTTGTAATGTTAGTGATATTCACTGAAGACTTGTCAGAATTGAGCACTCACTTCTCATAGACATAAAAATATCCTTAAGAACAGATAATAGCATCAATCACTTTTAGTATTTGGATGTCAGACATGTATGAAAACCCTGCTAACTACCTTCAATAAAGAATTTTTTAAATTACTCCTCAAAATATATATACATGTATTTTAATTCACAAGAGGACAGATTAAAAGAATGCTCTTTCCATGACACGTTGGATGAGAATCTGTCTTGTTGCAATGCTAAAAATTCTCAATCCATCAATTAAATGCAGATTTGGGGCACCATCTCATATTTCCTTGTCAAATAAATTATGTCTTACATCAAAGACCACACAGATTCCTACTCAACAAAACAGGGGTATGTCTGAGCATATCATAAATGTGAAATATGAAACAGAACAAAATGAGACAGCCAATAAAATGTAAGATTTGTTAGACAGCATATACCTTAGAAAACAGTGTTACCAGCGCTCAGAATTTGATTAAAGAAATATTCTTAATATCACTAATTTTCCCCACAGACTGAAACTTTTTTGTAATATGAGACAGCAAAAATCTGTGAGAAATAGAGGAAAATTAGCAGACGAAATGATATTTAAATATATACATTTCTATTGTAGCATTAAAAAAAAAAGATTTACTTCCTTCTCTTCCCATCCCTTTTCTGTAAAACACAAAGTTGAAAAAGGATGTATATTGTCAAATTACAAAGTTTGAAGATGATATAAAATTTTGCAGGGTAGTCAAACCTAAAACTATAAGTAGAAATTGCCTATGACTTCCATAATAACTATCTGGGCAATAAAATGGTAGCTGAAATTCACATTGTTAGGGGCAAAATAACACGGTAAAAAGCAGTTTATGGAGAAATCAGCTCTAAGCAAGCTACTACCGCTCAAGAAAGAGAATTCACTGGATAGCTTTATTTAAAAAATGAACTTGGTATTCCTCAGTTTCCATAAAGCATATGCTGTCAAGAATAATTTGGAAATAAATTTCAAACACAACAGTGGACTGATTAGACATCTGATGTGTCCACAGTTTGGATGCAGCTTACTGTTCTGGATGGATTACAACAGAAAACTACAGCAGAATTAGGTGGTGGTGGAAGTACAGCAGGATGATCAGACACAGGGCAGTTCCATGCAAATAACTGACCAGTTGGAGGACTTCTAAAGTTTTTAATACTTTATAAAAGTTTTTAAAAGCTACCTTAAAAGGTGGCTGAAAGAGGTCTGAAAAATAATCAACTATATTATGAAGAAAGCAAGGTTTGCTCATATTGCTCGTAACGGGAATACTAGGCAACATACATTGAAATAGGGAGACAGCCCCTTTAAAATAAACTTTAAAACCAAGTTGAATGGTGAGTTCCTTGCTATAGCATGTTGCACAGTCCAAGAGTATAAACAGAATTGAAAAGAGATTAGACAATTTTGCAAAGGAGAAATCCACTGGTGACCAGGAAATATGATGATCTAGGTGCAATCTCTGGGCCAGATGTTTAGATGGACAACATGCAACAGATCACACGATGCATGCTAGCTGGAAACAGCTGTCAGAGAGGCAGCAGTAGGATGGATAGTGAAATTTTGGTCTGATCCAGGATGGTCCTACTTTTATTCTGAAAGACCAATTGCAGATTGACCTGATTGTCAAACTGTCAACATAAAACCAGTTAAATTAATCACATTCCTAATTCCAAAACATTACTATACATGGCTGTTTTTTATATATTTATATATGTGTGTGTATATATGTATGCGCTTGTGTGTGTGTGTGTGTATACATATATATATACACACACTTTTCTCAGCATAAGTTTCTCTGACAATCCTGATCTCTAATGAAATGACTTTTCAGGGAATGCAGCCCTGAGCTATAATCAACATAAAAATACATTGATAATGTGCACTTTGCTTCCAGAATGAATGTTGCTCATTTAGTCTCAATTTATTAGGAGGCCAGTGTACTGAAGCAGCTTTCACAGAAGAAGACTCTGAAGCAACTCTGTCCAAACAAGAGAAGCAGCTAGGAGGTGATATTTTTAAGGTATGTAAGCAATTAGTTTTTTGTTGTTGTTGTTTTTAATGGACTAGGCAATATGGTGCATATTGTCTCCTGCCAATAGGCTTTCACAGTGATGCTAAGCATAGATCAGTGTATACCTTGTTTTCTGATTCAAAAAGAAGCTTTACTGGCTATAACTGACCCAACACTTCATCAAGAAAAGCCAATAAACATCCTCAAAATCTTTTTTTAATCTTGATATGGATAGACAGTTGCCAAATCTTTCTCTAGGAGCTCCCTCTTAGCAATGATCACAAGCTGCTATTGTTGTGGTTTAACCCGGCAGGCAGCTAAGCCCGACACAGCCATTTGCTCACTCTCCCCCTGCCACCCAGTGGGATGGGGGAGAGAATCATTTAAAAAAAAAAATAAATAAAAGCTCATGGGCTGAGATAAAGACAGTTTAATAGGACAGAAAAGAAAGGGAAAATAATTATGGTAATAATGATAATAAGAGTACACAAGGCAAGTGTACACAATGCAATCGCTCACCACCCGCTGACCGATGCCCAGCCTGTTCCCGAGCAGCAGCCCCCCCACTTTGCCCTGGCCCGCCACCCCAGTTTTATTGTTCAGCACGATGCCACATGGTACAGGACATCCCTTTGGTCAGTCTGGGTCAGTTGTTTTGGTCCTGTCCCCTCCCAGCTTCTTGTGCACCCCCAGCCTCCTCGCTGGCAGGGCAGTATGAGAAGCTGAAAAGTCCTTGGCTCTGTGTAAGCACTGCTCTGCAGCAACTGAAAACATCATCATCTTCATCAAAAATATAAAACACAGCATTGTGTGAGCCTCTACAAAGAGAATTTAACTCTATCCCAGCCAAAACCATAACAGCTGTTAATCCTACAGCAACCCTATACTGCCTCTAAGTTCTTGGCGAGCTATTTTATTTCTTTAGATTGACATTAAGCGTGATATAAAATCTTCAGATGAAGATGAATCTACCATGTGGAAATAGTTCTAGAGGTTAAGTACCCTTTCCACATTATTCTCGCTCTAAATACATCTCCCTGTCTTTTTCCCAATCATTAGATCTTCTTATGTCTGCATCACCAGCTTAACTGTTTCATAAGTAGCAAACCTCTTAATCTGTAGGTAACTATGGACCATGAGCAAACTATCTCTTAATTAGCGACAGCTAAAATAAATAGATTGAACTTATTCCAAATTGCTATGGAAAGGCAGGTTCCACATCTCAGTTTTTTTGCTCAGAGGTTTTCTGATATGTCAACATACTTTCAAAGCATAGGTACATCCCACACTGAAAACCCTACCTCAGAAGTAGACTTGATACAGTGTGTACCACCATTATTGCTACCTTCCACGTTTTTCACTGTATTTCCATCTAAATCTTGAAGAATCACGTTAGGTCTTTCTTTGTAGTTCTGAGCGATCCTTTCCAGCTGGTTTGCTGCCATGACTTCCAAATCTTTGTAGCCCCCACTTTCCAGGATGCAGTTCTCCATCTTTCTAACAACTGGTGCATTAGTGGTGCATAGCCATGGCTCTTTGCTATTTTCTTTGCTTCTTTTCCCTATTACTCCATATATCAAAGTACATATCTGTATGAGGTGGGGAGGGACACCTTTCTGCCAATTAAAATAAATCAATATGTGATATTTGCCCTCACTTATTGAATACAGTCAGAATTTCTATGTACCTCCACCACTACAGCAATACTTTCCAGCTAAGAAGGAGGTACGATACAACAAATATATCATGAGATGGAAAAAATACTTCATTTCTTAATTACGCTGTGAACTTTTTTGCAGTTGACAATTTCCCTCCCAAGAGAAATAGCTAGCATATGACATGCTGTGCCTAGCTAGATGAGCAAACACAGCATACATATATTCACAAACATAGGAGAAGCATATGAATTGTAATAATTACAGTGGCAGTGGGAATATAAAGGGGATGGCAGTTCATGATACAGATTCATTAATCAAAACTGGTTGAGCTCATGTCCATGGGAACTTGGAAAATGTAGGCCTCTTCTGGCCACCTGATTTTACTACAAACTTTATGTAAGAAATGGGTGAGCTGTTATCCCCAGTCTGGTATCAGACATCAGTGATAAGGATTTTACTATCTTTTAATAAGGCAGTTATTAAATTAACAGCAGTAATACCATGGGTCTTACTCATGAGGACAAATGAATGAAGTGTATTGGATAAACGATTCAGCAAAGTACGCTATGTCAGTCTTGTATTTTCAATCACATCAAAGATATTCAAAATCTTTTGCCTTGAAAGACAGTAATGTACCATCACAGGCGGCAGAACTGAAAACAGTGGGGTGCGTGGTTATGTAACTTCCAATTTAGTTTATGGTATAATACACGTACAATTTTAGGAGCTGGTTGCCTGCAGGTCAGTCACCTGCAGCCTGTTACTGACCGGAGGGAGACACCGTGCTCTTTCACAGAGGCTTTATTTCTGTTCCTGTGCTTTATCTCTAATCTGTAGTTACAGTCACTGTGCTGATATAGAGAGGTGTTTTTCTTCTGTGGGGAAAAATATGATCAAAAATATAACGACCTTATCGTGACTTGGTGAAAGCCCCACCTCATCAGCTGCAAGAGAAGCTAAACTGATAAAGAACTTTTACGTAAAAGGAGCTCTTCTCTAGCTGTATAAAGCATTATTTTAGATAACAACTGTGTAAAGCAGCTTCTAATAAAGGCCTGAAAGCATTTTCTCTCTGCCCATTTTCACAAACAGAAACACAAAGGTAACATATTTTACATGTTCACTATTGTTCAGGGAAGATGAAAAGCTGAAAGCAGTGGCAAAACTGTCACCCATTTGAGGGCACCACATTTCACCCATTGCTCATGTGAGGACAAACATCCCCCACCCATGAGGCCATTCAAGACTTAAAGGTCTAATTTTGCCCTAGGAGAGATTGTAATGCTCAGAATGACATTTTTCTCTATTTCTTCATTTTAAAAGAGAATCGTAACCTCCTAATTAGCTTTTGTAAATGTTCATTTGTGAAATAGTATGTAACAGCTTAAAATAATCCAGTGTGTCGTATTTGGTTTCTGGGACAGCAGTTGCTCCCCCTGTTAACACTGCAGTCACTCGGCAGGCATGGGGCGAGCCCCAGCAGCGATGGTGGGAGGCAGACATGGCCCACGCCATGAAGTGCCAGTGACTCTGCCTGCGTGGGTCCCCGGCCTGCACCCCGGCATGCCTGTGCTTTCCTGACCGCCATCTTGTGGCACAGCAGTGCCCACTGGCGCTTGGCACCTCCCACCAAAATGGCTGGGCCTCAGCAGAATTCACTTCAGTCATGAACTAAGAATAAACCCCCCTACCTTTTCTTTTTCTCATTAGAGTATCTGTGCACAGTGTGCTGGGCTTTCATGTTTTCCATACCTAACAGTAACATTTCCCTTAAAAAGAAAAAAAAAAAAAGCCTTTTGAAAAGAAAAGGCAATCTGCCAGTCTTCAGACTAGATTCCCTCTGAATACGCAGAGAGATTTCAAGCACTTAATCTGTCATCTGCAATGGGACATCTCTTTCTGTCAGTCCAGTGGCTTTTCTGTGGTGACACTGGCACACCGAGGCCAGCACCTCGCTTTGTTTCTCCCCAGTATCTATAATGCGGGACAGGAAGGTGCTGGGGACTCGCATCTGTCTGTAATGGGCACACTTTCACAGTGCCATAGCCTCACATAAAATATTCTTCTCAGAGGAGGAATCCCATTCTCTGCTGATCTTCCTAGTATAAGCTGGAAACTGTCTCCAAGGTTTTTATACTGCACAGAAAAGGGAGGTTGATAAAAGAGCCAAAAACAAGAAAAACTCAGTTTTGTTCGTAAAACATCTCTCTGTTTTGAAATCCTTTGAAATCTAAACGTTTTACATTATCATCCAAACCAAAGTAGATCCTTAAATTGGTTTTGAGCACTCCTAATACCAATATAAACACAGGCTTTTGTTTTAGTTTGTTTTCCGTTTGGGACCTATCCTGAGGAAAGAAAGGTATGGCTGCTATGCTTCCTGCTTTTGTTTTTCCACCAAGGCCAGTAAGCCGTTCTTTCTGCCTGTTTGTTAATTGTTAAATGTCATATTACTGCTGATCATTTCATTAAAGTATTAACTAGAGAAATTAATAGAGAAATTAGAAAAATAACTCAAACACTTTCTCTTCTATTTAATCCCATTTACTCTCTCTGCCACATACATTTGGTCATCTTAAGTAGGCCAAGAAGAATGAATTTGCATAAAAATCTGCTGAAATATTAGCCCAGAACTACCCAAATGGACAATCTGGCTAAGTCATAGACATGTGATGCTCCCTAAAAATCTTTCAGGACATCTTCTCTTTCTCTCAATTTTGTAAGAAGAAAAGCCCAACAAAGTGGAATAGATGCTCTTTCTTTCTGAGTAGGCCTGGATAAAATTGTACATTTAGGCTTGGAAATCTTTTTTTTTCCATTTTTACTATACAAGTAAAAAATAACGTCATATGGTGTTCCCATCATATAATGCTGAATTGTAGAGTAGCAGGAGTAGGAAAGGAATATCTGGATCTACGCTGCTGTTGCTTCTGAATCCTGACTACTCCTATTTACTTCCTTATCATAAATAAAAGATCAAGGAGATGACAAAGACAGTGGTGGAAAAAATGCAACTGTTTTGGCACCAGTTTCCCAGAATAATTGTGTTTCTGTATTGATGCTAAGGTATCACATGGGGAAGTTTTCTTTTGGTTGAGTAAGTATTAAAGAACGTTCTCCAAAGAGATGGCTGAATTAGCAGCCAGTGCTTCTGAAGGTCTTTGGGAGTGTGTACCATTGTGTTTTTTGCATTGGTGTGTACAGTATAAGTATGTTGGTCCATGATTATTATCTGCATTGCTGAAAAATCACTAACATTGTAGGCCTGCAGTGGACTGACACATTCTTGCACTGTGAAGTATGAGTGCCACCAGCACTGTAGGACATCTGTGTGTTCTCTTCATCTCTCCCAGTGGCTGGAAACTTAGAATTGTGAAGGGAAAGAGGAGTAAAAACTATAGATCTGAGGATTAGCTGAGTATTTGTAAAAGGTATTGGCCTTCCATTTTTATCAGAGATCTTAAAGAGACATGATAGACTCGTGATTCAGGGAATCTAAGATTTATATTTTCATAGAAGCCAGAGTTTGTTAATGCCTAACTCTTTGGGGCTCTTGAAAATTCCAGCTCAAGAAAAGGTGCAGATACAAGGTTAATTGCTTGATTTGATGATCACTGAAACATGGACGTACGTATGGTCCAGCACGCTGGAACGTTCATCAGTAAAATAGCTAAGTACTACTCTGTTTAAATTTTAAGCAGCTGCATCCAAAAATTTATCAGAAGGCTCTCAGATACTATTGCAGTGCACTGAACTAATGACTTTCTAATTAAGTTTTCCATAGCTTGTCTTTGGAAAACTATCAATAAGCATCCTTCAGCATTTGCTAGAGGCAATTTTTGTTTTTGTTTGTTTTTGTTTTCTGTAAAGTGTGATAAGGGGATTAAGTGGGACTTTAATAAATTATTTTAGCAAGTGGACATTCGTAAGAGTAGAAATTGCGAAACAGTTTTCTTATATTACTCAACCCTACTGCCCTACTGTTACAGAATTGTTCCCGTGATATTTTATGTTAATTTGGATTTTTCCGCATATTGACAATTAATGACAATATATCTGCCGCCCAGGTTCACCATTATAAGTAATATAAAATCTATGACATTTTAGCTGTGTTAACCAGGAGTAACATTATGTTAAAGAAATTCCATCACCTGTGGATTCACTGTAGACCACTGTCCACACAGACTTAGAGGACAGTGAGCCACAAAACTAATAATAATTAGGACTCCTAGCTGAGGTGAAAAGCTATTGCCTCATAGAACTATTTTCCAATCATCCTCTTTCCAGCTGAGCTGGACTAGTGACACTATAAACTGGCAATTAAAAGACTCAGGTTTAAAAATACCTTCAGCTTCCCAGGTCCCACAATGGCAAAGGTTAAGTGGATTATGTGGAGATAATTCACTCAGCTCCAGGGGGAGGGTGCTGATTGCCTTGGCTGTTGGTTACCTCCCTCCTCACTTGCTGAAGCAATGATTGCTGCAGGGGTGTCAACTTAGCCAAGGTAAAACAAGGGGGAGAGGAAAGGCCTAGAAAACTTTCCCAAGGGATGCAGCAATTACTAACAGACACTGAATTCAGACACTTGCAAATTTTACTTTGATACAGCTTTGAAAACTGAGCCAGGAAGTGGTCACTACTCCTTGACTAACATCTTAATGCTGCTAGATGTTGACCGTTCATGCAGATCTTCCAGTAAATACTCTGTTTGTTCAAGGGAAAAGAAATATGAATAAGATTGCTGGCCTTAACATGAATCGCTACTATCCCCCATGCTCCAGCTGAATTAAAACCACCAGTTACACCTCTAGTTGTGTGGCAACACCTACACAGTGTTTCCAATTAACTTTGTAAGTTTTTAATCAGTGACAAATGCATTTTTGTAAATTCAATTTGCCTTTTATTGCAGCACCTATAAAATGTCTTGCAGCATTCCGGAACTTTGTGAAGGTTTTACTTGCTACTGACATAACGCAGCTGTCGGACCTACAACAAAGGCTAAGGTTTATGAGCAACTTGAATTAGGATGTAGGTTAAGCAATTAAAGTTCAAGGAGGGGGAGGGGGGAGATAACTTTCCAAAATTTGCACTTGCCAATGTGAAAAAGCACACCAAAAACACTCTGCATACCAGGACAGGCAAAGCTAAAGTGGCTCAGGAGGCCATACTCCACTTTAAACTCACTATTTTGGGAGAGTTCCTTATGTGAAAAGGTCAGGCAGATTTCATTAATAAATCTGCACTGCTATTTGTTTCTTTTTTAATCAAACTCAAATGCATCCTGTTAAAGGGCTGAGTGATTAGATCGTAAATCTGAATGTCCTTGAAGATGATGAAGAAACTGCTTATCTGTAAAGCAATCATCATGCTGCCAGTTCTATCATTAGCACATTTTTACAGGTGCTGGGAAAATGGTTTAATTTTAAATCATTTTCCTGAATTGCTAGATTAGAAAAGAATACTCACAGAATTTACAGTTAAAAGAACAACTGGTTTACTTGTGACATATGGAAACAACTCATTACATCTAATTTTCTGTCACTAGATTCAGAGTATTAAACCAATCAACATTCAGCATAAACATGAATTAATATTTCATCTTAGTGAAACAACACTCAGTACATTAACTTCTGCTTCCAGTTATATGATGCAATGCTCCTAAATTCAATAACTCTGAAATTAGTGGGTTTTAATGGGGCCAGAGTATAAATTTGCCTCTCTAGGTTTTAAAAGTAAAGCCAGTACAAATAAGATTACTAACTCTGTTTTTGGTATGTTAATGTATGGACATCCTTATTCTGTGGGGTCCAGACCACTACATATCATGCTAGATTTCTTCTTTCTTCTCTTCTGTTATTTTTTATTTTCCTTAATTTCTCAAGTATTTATTCAATACTTTTGGCAGTATATTTTTCTGTCATAAGCATAATTAGGATGTTGCTGCAATTTCTCCTTTGTGCATTGTGGTTTGTACAACTGATTTGTCACTATGTTTGAAACCAGACTGTGGACATGGCTATGGCTAACACCAGCAGCATGTATTGTTGTTGCAGTGCTAGAAGGAGGTTGGGAAAGTAATGTCTCTTTGGAATGTTATTAAAACAATGAATGTGGAAAATAGATTTTTGGATTTATATACATCCTTACAAAAGGAATGAGATATGGAGCAATATTTTGAGGTGGGTAAAACATTTTGCAATTTCTTAGCTGATTGCATGACCTTTTTCCATTGTAACCTAAATCCCATCCAGTCTGATTAAATAGAGAAGTTTTCATTTCTGGAGGCTTTTGATCCATAGAAGTTAAGAGCTGCAAGATATACTTATATAGTGCTGATGCTAGTGCCAAAATCTGTCTCAGCGGAAGTTATTTCACCAACTTAGCTCTCAATGCACATTATCTGATGACAGTGGAAGTGTTGCATTATTTACTGTGTAGAATGTCTACCCTTCAAAGATTTATGTGTTTGTTTAACTTTGTTCTGTCTGGTTAATTGACTGAAGTCACCGAGATATCATATGCATAGACAGAAACATTAGTCTGTTTTATTTTCAACATATTTTTAAAATTACTTGCTAGATTGTTCACTAGTTGAAAAGACATTGGTATGAAACTTTATTGTACTTTACAAAGGTCTAAGGTTTCTAAATTATGTTTTCCCCACAGATTCTAGTGAGGAGAGGGAGGAACAGCATCATTAAATCAGATGCATCTAACTTTACTTCACACAATTTTCTTTAACAGACATTTATAAACATTATTTTTATTTTTGTTGTAGATCCTGCAATCTCTTGCTCATAAACACAAACACTAACTTAAAATTGAGTTCAGTGAGCCAGTTTTGAACTGCATGCAGAGAAGATTAAAAGAAATAGTAACAAATCCTCTCCTGGGAAAGATCAAATGGTTACTAAAATGAAAGTAACCTAAAACTGGAGAGTTTAGCCCAGAGGGGGGGAGGGGAATTGGACATTTAGCTATAATTAACACCTTCTACTTACAATCTCCAGTGTTTCAAACAGATTATTTCCCACTGTGTGCAGTTTCTCAGAAATCTGAAATCACTTTGATTTAAAAAATAAATAAATAACATCAGAAAAGTTACTGTCAACTGATACAGCTATATTCAAGGTTTCACTCTTCAGGCTATAATTCTGTAATCTTCAGACATCTATAGACAGCCGTAAATCCATCAAGCATTAAATACATATACAAATATATTATTTCTGTGTGGCTACATGATTGCAGAGAAAATCAAACTTTTCCCTACTTTCTAAGGAACTTGTACTGAAGTTTTGCTTGAGCAAGGGCTATATTAGTTTATATGAAGCTTGAGATTAGCAACTTTATCCAGGATAAATGTCTGTAAGGTTCTTGGTGCTATTTCTTCATTCCTCCATTATTTCAGCCAATGTTGCTTAAAAAAAAGTATCCCCAAACCACACTACCTGGAACACTCTAAAAGATGTTATAGCTCCTCTTTCTTTCTATTTGTCTTAAAAGCTGAAAAGGCTTCTTCTTTGGCTTTCAGAGACTACTCAGTGTTTTTTTTGGTGTACTGTATGCTGGAATCTGAAATACAGGTTAATTCCTTCTCCTCTCTTCCATCAGAAATGTATCCTTGCCAGGACAGTGACTGCCGACCATTCAGTGCCTCAGTCTGTCCCCACAAAAGTCCTTGCTGTTTCCCTAAACAGTAAATACGTTGCTACTCTGTATCAGCTGATTTAAAGAAAGATATTTCCTAGCTTTATGAACTTTGATTTCTATGTTGCTGCTACTACACTCCTTTGGCATTTATAAATTCATATCCTGTGTAGGTTCATATCCTGCCCTTCTAATGCATTGCAGGTTGTTAACATACTTTTTAAGCTTGTGGAAATAAACAAAGGTAGTAGTACATCATCTAAAAAAAAAAAAAAATTCTGGTTCATATGTGTATTAAAGAAAATCTGTGTATTCTAAGATAACGAGCCAGTGGAATTGGCTTTGAAATCCTTCTCTAGCTGCAGAAGTGCCTCAAAATCATCACTTTTCATTTTGCTTTCTCACAATGTGGTGTACAAGGAACCTGACAAGTGTGAGCAGAAAGTAATGTACCCTTCTAAGTTCACTACCTGCAGCTGATCTACCTCTGCACAACCTACCTAGTAATTTTGACAAAGTTTTATGCACAAATTTATGCACATAACCACGTAAGATTATGAATGTTTTCTGTGTTAGGCTAAGAAGACCTTGAATATGGTGGGTATGGAAGAGTAGCAGACAGCAGTTCACTCGGTGATTTCAGTGGTCTATGGTAGTGCATCATCAAAGATTTCAGTGTGTAAGAGGAAATATGGTGTTTAAGAAAGAAGATGCTAAATTTAAGATGGTAAGTTTGGCTCCCTTCTTCTCTGAGGTCTATGAGATAATTGCTTCTGGATGTTTGTTTTGTTCTGTTTCTGAAGAAAGGCTGTTCTGACTATAAACTCATTTGAAACAATTCCTTTTTCTGCAAATGAGGTTAGTGCTAACTTGCTCTTTCATGCCTAAGGGGTGTAACACATATGGTAAGTAACAATAAAAGACTGATCTGACTGTACAACTTTATGTAGTGCATGTGTGACTAAAACCTGAGCAATAAAATTTCCTTTCCTGCTCAGACAGAATTGTATATGCCTGTCATATTTTATTGGTTGTTAAATGGCACATACACTTATGTATCACAACAAAAAAACAGACAACCTACAGTATCATTCTCTATTTGTTATTTTCAATGAGAACATTGTAGCAGGTTTCTCTATATTTGGGCAAATTAAGCTATAGGGAAGTAAACAATCATGTTGCTCATGCATATGTATGCGTGTAAAGCATAAATAAACCATACTTTAACTATTCTGTATTAGTGGCAAAAAGTGTTTCTGATTTAGCTAAGGAGAGTGACACACCCAGTGATTGGAAAGCAATATTGTAGAGCAGTAAATTTTTAAGAGAAATAGTTGTCATTTCTTTTTGGAATGCAGACAAAAATAGTTTACAGATCCAACAGTTCAGACTTCTGTAAAGGGAATCCCATTTTAGCTACATTAATAAATATTGTATAATTAACATCCAGTGACAAGAACTATCTGAAAGAGAAAAACTCGATATTTAACTTAGTCCATTACAATACCGAGCCACTCTCTTGATTAGCTGTGTGAATTCTGAAATTGTTACTTCTTTTCCTGCATGGTAAACAATTTTGGTAAATGATAAAAGTGATAAATAATTTTCAAAAGGAATCAGATGCATCAAAATGGAAAATGTATGTGTCAAATATACAGAGAAAGTATGCCCTAGATTCCCTTTCAAAGAATCCAGTGACAAAGTGCTTTTAAGTATGAAGGTACATGAACTAATGATATTGCACACTGCAGACCAAACTGCGCTGCTGTTTTTGGGAATATCTTTTTGGAAAAGTGTGAACTTTTAATTGATTAGGCTAAGAAGGAGGAGGTACTGTAAGGGTAGTAAACAGAAAACACACACTCCAGTTACATTGGTAGTCCATCCTTGCCCTTTCTTCAAAGCTGGCTGAAATGATATTGTCCAACAAAATGAAGCCTTGTTCCTTTTGCTTAGTCCATGTGGCAGTACAGCACACTGAATAAGCCCTTTGGACACAGTAACATTGCCCTTTCTCATAGAAACTGGTGCGGGGGAAATATGTGTATGTTTGAGTTCTTTCTTTGCAGGTACTAAAAATCTCTGATCAATGCACAGCCCTCAACGAGATAAGTAACTGGTAAGACCGTGCTATCTGGATGCTGAGGAGTGGTTTGTCATTCTAATCTCACCTGAGGCAAGAAGATGTAATTTTGTCATAATTCTCGACGTCAATCAGTAAGTAAAGAGTACAGGAGTGACCACAACATGTAAGCAGATAGGGACTGGATGTGTAGACTAGATTTTGGTGACTAAGTATAATTTATTTATACAACACTGGATGCTTCAGAGAGTTTGTGTCCATCTCCCACATGCCAGATATTTTAACTGGATCCTTAGCAGGTTATACAGGCTGAGGGTAACTTGCAGTAATATTTCCTTGGGCACTTTCTCTAAAAGCTAGATGTGAGATAATATGGTGATGAGGAACTTACAAAGACTCTGGGATCCCCCACTTCTTTTCAACCAAGACCGCCAGCAAAACTCTGGACCTTGTCTCTGCCTGTAATATGAAGTTTCCATAGCTGCCATTTTCCCCAGTTTTACTGCTTTACATTCATTAGGAATCATGTAGTAGAAGTCAGGCTAATGATCACAGGTTTTCAGTTTTAGACATCTGTCTTTGAGATGAACCGAACTGCTAGGTTTGCTTTAGCTGGGATTATAAGCAGGTAAGGTTTGTAAAGAGAGAGAATAATCTCTCTCTAATCAGCCATTAGAGTGGCTGATAGGGCTGAAGGAGCAAGGTTTCATGTGCAGAGCCTCTTCAGCAAGTCTAAAATGTCGTTGTTAGGGTGGATATGTAGGCTGGGCATATACATTGGCTCAGCTCTGAAATTCTTTGCTATTAGGTACTTCTGCTGTTGTGAAAAAATATGGGAGAATAAGCTTAAATCCCAGCTGATGTAAGCTTTTTTTTCTGCGTATGTAGCTGTGTATTACTTTATATGAAATGGCAATAATATAGGTGTTCACATTTGGTAAAGATGATTGCTGAAATGGGTAAAACCTTATATAGCCACCTATCATGTCCTCTGGCATATTAATACTCAATGCAGAGTTCTTTAACAGAGATTATCTAGGCTGCTTTCCTCCAGCAAAAAACTAAAAACAAAACAAAATTAAAAAAAAAAAAATATCTGGAAATGAGCTAGACTGCTTTATATCCAGTCTTCTTTTACATATTTTTTCAAAAGCTGTGAAGTTCTACTTTTTTCTGGTAGATTTGATGACTGAAAGAAAATGCTGAAACATCTGTTGAGGACTGTTATAATAATTCTGACACTTTTAAATAGTGTCTGAAATTCAATACAGGATGTTAGACAACTGCAACAAATGGTAACTTTGAAATCCATGTCTTTCAAAATCTTAGCTTGAGTAACTATATTTTTCACATTTGGAGTGTGCTTTCCCACAGAACTGTGGTTTAAGTTGCAAAATAAGAAATAGGGCTTGCTAAACATCTCTGGAGCATGCCTTCAGCTCCCAAAATTTGGTGTCTGTTATTTGTGTAGCCGGGTCTCAAATCTTGTTCCAAATACCACTCCTGTGTGGTACATATTTCTCAGGGTGGACAAGAGATTATTTTGAAGAATACATGAATATTTGGTCGCATCCAAGGATCACTCGAAGCCTCGGATATCTTTCCTCAGTTCGTGCTGACAGCCCTAGAAGTTCAGCCCGGGTGTCTGCAGGCAGTTTGGCAGCGGGAGGATGCGGAGTGCATCAGCGTACAAAGCCTCCAGGGTTTGCGTAGCTTTGTCACTGGTGCTCCCTCTGCTGGTCGTGAAGGGGAAAAGTAAAATTGCAATCAACGTCATAGATTTATGACTGTTTCATGATACAAAAGAAAATATTCCCGGTTCATATACGTAAATTAGCTAATACCCCCATTTTTTTTGCATCAAAATGAACTCTGTTTCATCTGACTTGTTTACTGTGGCATAGCTACTGCAAATGTCATCTATTTTCAAAAATGATTCTTTTTATAAAATGACATACTACGTCACATAAAAAATCCTTATTTTGAAGCAACCACTAGATCAAATGCAGGATGCAAACTAGCATCCAGGAGGGACTTCTCCCAAAACTCTGTGAAAGTAAGGCCAATACCCTTTTCTGAGCAGAAACTGTTCGGGATACAGTAAGTGATACAACAAACAGCTTAATCAGGAGATATATGTACTGGAACCTACATTGTGTTCGTATGTTTTCCCATCCAAGGCCATTCCATACATCCTGCTAAATCTGCCTTTACACCATATGAATGAGGGGTGGTCTTTTCCTCATAATACGATAAAGAGCTAAAGTACTGAATTGGTTTGTTGACAACTCTCTGAACTAAAATTTTCAGCCAAGGTAAATGGATGCAATGTCATGTTATTTTAGCATGTAGTCTGTGTATGCAACTTCCACTGACTGCTATAGGAGTTGCAAGTATGTAAACGAAGGAAGAATCTGATCCTGAGTTTAGTGTTTAGCTCGCAGCTTGTAACGCTAGGCACATATGTTACAGTGTAAGTTTTGATCATTCAAACACAAGGCGGGTGTAACTGTGTTGCCCAATCATTATTCTCTAAACAGGAGAAGATACGTAACTACAGCCAAATGCCTTTAGGTCACAAGAAAATGTGTTTCCTCTCATTTTGTTTTTAATGAGTAAAGGACCTTTCAGGAAAACGTTAACAGCGAAGACAAAACTAAAGATCTGGGTCCACTTCATGCACCTAAGTGAAATAGGTTTCTTGGTCTTGCATCGGTGCGTATTACAAAAACAGTTCAACTCATTTGATAGTCTCTATTGAAGATGAGCATTTTGGACTGAAACAATACGCAGATCTACACAGCTAAATTACTTTCACCCCAAGAGATATTTATGGCTGTGATCTGTCAAGGGTACAGTTGAATACAGTGGCATGATAATAGGAGTGCTGACTACACAACTGCATGCAGGTACCTAAGGAGCCAGTCTCAGGTTAGTGATCTGAGCTACTAACATTAAAATACCATCTTCTGACAAATACAAAAAGATTTTCCAATGACTCATATATCTTATACTACTGCTCCAGAACAAAACACCAGCAGCAGCAGTGACAGCATTTTTGAAGAGGAATACAATGAAAGCGATAGCATAGTTCCAGTTTCTTGACTTTTCCTCTTATAAGAAAGAACAACATGAACCTAATTCCAATGCAATTTCCATGGGGGCAGTGATCCTCAAAGGGAGCATTTTCACAATCACAGAAGAATGGCAGACACTAAAGAAACAATAAAGAAGTTTAAATGAGGTTAAACCGTTAGTATAATGAAAGTTACTTCACATGTTTTTTTCAGGGTAAAATAATTATCAATAATAATTCAAGACCACCCACTCCAGAATTAAAGTAAAATAATAAAAGCTTGAAGATAGTCGGTTTTCTATGTAGTAGTTAGGAGTGGAATTTAGAGCAATCTTGCTGAATCTGATCATCCTTGTGTAGCAGGAAAAAAGAGAGCGAGCGGTGATGCTATGAAAGTGATGTTTCCTCTGTTGTACTCTGGACTAAGACACTGCTTTACTGCAATTCCTGTTAGATAGAGTTTGTATTTTTGTCAATCCATTAGTTTATCTCACCGGGGAAGAAATTTGCAGAGTAGCTAAGACACTGAGGGGAAAAAACTCCCCATAAATCTTCATGTCATGCACCTTTGCACACCTGAACTCTAATTAGATTAGCTCAATCTTCTGTGTACTTTTTGTAAATGAAGAAAAAAAACCAGCTTCTCCTCACTAGACTAAACAGTCCACTTCATAGTAGGAGACCACCTTATCTCTTAATTCTGGAGGTAGCGTATCTCATTTCACAAGGGAAGGTCATGAGAGACTGGAAGAAGTTTTCTCTTTTGGACAAAATGTTAAGAATTTTAATATTGAGACAGGATTTTCAGAAGTGTGTAGGGAAATCTCACATTTCGATGAAAGCTGAATTCCTTGGATTTTTAACCCTTAGCGATGTAAAATGAATGTTTTATACAGTTCTTGAACAGCAAAATTGTGCATGAGCAGATTGATGTTTGTGATGTACAGAAATGTGAGTTATGAACAGAACCCCATGCTAGGAATGGGAGGGGCAGGTTATTTTGCACTCCAAGAATGATGCTTCTGAAGATGAATCCTTGAGGTTGAAAATGTTCCAGTTCTAATCCCACTGAGTAATGTTTCCTGAGTGAAGTCATGGTATTACTTCAGGGAGTATATTTCAGCCCTGGAACTTGGTCATTTTACTGTTTTAAATTAGATGAGCCTATTTCTTTAGCACACTTTTACTGTGACTGCTGTTTACTTGTTTCCAAAATGTTAGTGGTAAGTTATTCCTGGCATTTACTAAACGTCTGTTTGTAGTTAAACACATTTTATATTTATTCTGTGTCAAGTTATTGTGGAAACATAGGAAAAATGAGAAAAAAAATGTCAGGGATATGGACTCCTCTGTAAAGAAGCCAATAGTTACATGCAACGGGAAAGGGAAGGCTGGCTCTGTTCTAACTCCTGCATAAAGGCTAGCCTGTCTTTTGCCGGTAGCTGCTTGGTCACGACAGGTCTTGCTGCAAGCGCAGCCCCTGTCTTGCACTCAGCAGCATCCTGTATACTCCTGACCACCTGTGCCAGGCAGCACTCTTGCTGCATGCTCCTTATCCAGAGAGAAAACAAGGGAGGCTAATTTCTCAAAATGGAAGAAAAACTTGGCTTCCCTCTAGGCAGGCACCTGGGCCAGATTTAGTAATTGCTTTTGCAATCTAGTAATTAAATGCAAGATGATTCTATTGTATGACATGCAGTTTAATGACTTCAGCTTTTTTCCACACTGCATGGATACGTTTGGTGAAGAGTTTTAAACACCAACAGCTTCTGCTAAACATTAAAAATGCAAAGCATTATATAAGGATAACAGGTGCAAAAACAGTTCTTTAATGTTCTTAGGCGTTCTTCATGAGTTAGGTGGGTGCAGTATAATCAACGCCTGTGAGCTTCCGCTGTAATACAGCAGTGTAACTTCCACTCCTGAACTCTGGCAGAAGCAGCGGTATGTTACACAGCTAGTCATTTTTCTCTAATGTCGTTTCTTCTGAGGAAGATGGATTTGCTTTGCTCTACTCCTCTCAGCTAGTGCTGTAGTTTGGGTTTCTGTTCCTCAGAAAAGCCTTCCGCATGAAAACTAAATGCAAATATCATTCTGATAAAGACTATTTCTTACTGTTACTGCAAAGCAGAAAGATACTATGTAGCATGGAAGCTTCTTCCATATTGGACTTGTTAGTCTACTTCTACTAGTAGTTACATTAGTGTTGGGTCTTTTTGTTATTGTTTTAAACTCTATCAGTGTGCTTGTTTATTGTATGCTTCAAAGAATGTTTTCCTTATAAACAGAGAAATGAGTTACGTGACGTCCTTAAGTAGTTATGGACAGCCAAAGGAGGTCCTTTCTGTACTTTGACTGGCAACTATAGCCATTGGCCTGTAACAGAAATAGCGCCTTTAATGTTACCTATTAAATATGTGTATTCCCAGAGCAATGTTAGCAGGAGCAAATACAGACAACAGTTTGCCTCATCCTTGCAGGTGTGCAATAAAGTGTAGTGCGTTGCTTTGTCTAGTTTCCAATGAGTGAATCACATGGTTTTCCATTGTTTCCAATTTGTAGTAAAGTCCATTGCTTTGAATTTCCATTTCCTATTCAAATTAAATTAACTGTTCTTCCCTTTTATTATAGCACATCACTGAACTTGCAGGAAAAAAGAGATTTTTTTTTTTTCATTTTAGTGATCTGTAAATCTGCATGTTCTCTAAAGCGTTCATATTTTTTCCTTACCCTTCTGATTTGTCACTTATACACTCAGTGCTTCCCAGGATGACTACCTTATCTTTAAAATTATCTAACAATTTTGGGAAGTTTTTCCTAAGTGGACATTTCTGAAGGATGCTTCTGAACTCGGATGCCCCAAACTAAACCATAAAATGAGTAGATTAGAAATAGATGTGAATATTTAGGCAACACACAGTTGTCCCAGGTCCCATTCCTAAAGTAAAAGCAAGTGCTGGTCCTAAACAGTTTGTAACTGAAGTAAAAACACAGAAAAGAAGACAATGTGGAAGGCAAGCAAAGTGACTACTATATGCAGTTTAATGAGATTGCCAAGTTAGTTAGCATTTGACTTCCTAGTCTGATTATCTTAAGTTTAGATTATCCTTTAAAAAAGATTTCAAAGCTGGAAACTGACAGAAAGAAATTTACAGCATCACAGAGTAGCCTCCAACTCCTTGAAATTCAATGTTGTAGATGAGAAGGATCTCACTAAGATAACAAAAATTAACATCCATCATTCAGGAATAAAACTATAATGTCTTATAACCACTCATTATCTGTGAATACAAAACTGATGGAGAGTGCAGACTGATGGAGAATACTTCTGGATGGCTATTATTTACCTTATTTTTTTCTAATACTCTATAGAAATATTTTAAACATAAATACTAATAATATAGAAACATTAATGTACATTTCATGATAGGCTCTAAAAATGTAAATACGTAAACATACGGTTTTCTATTCATCTTACAGCACACATAAAAATAACTTTCTAAATTAAAATAAAAACCTCACTTAGGAATTTCACTTTCTATGAAAACTATTAGGAATACTCATGAGTCACATCCATAGGTTTCTTCTAGCACAGAGCTATAATGTAAAGAAAGTTTCCTCCACTCTTCAGGGACTGGTTCTCTTCTGAAGCCTGGAGAAAATCACTCCGATAGCACCTGAAGGATCAGTAGAGGATAGCACTTCAATTACAGGCAAGAAGATGGTCCAAGAAGGAGCTCTCATAATTCTCACAGTGCTCATTACCTTTGGCTTTCTGCCTTAACAACTGGCGTATGCTCTATCAGGTGTATAAGTGTTCTGTGTGGTTGTTACGTATTCTCCATGCTCTGACTTGGCAGTCCTCTGCCCCCCCATCCCCCTGCTATGCTCCCTTTCGTCTTCTGAAATCATTATGGCATTTATATTTATCTAAAGCTGATCCAAACCACTTCTGAGTTACAGTTCCCCCGCATGGCACCCTCCTTGCAAAGGTGTCAGTGGCCACACTCAGGGCAAGGAAACAGAATTAGGATTTCTGAGCTGCAGTTGCCTCAGTTTTTGTAGTGCCAGTGTTTTAATGAAAGTTGTGCAGCTGAAACAAATGCTGGTGAGGGCTCTCTACTGCACTCTTTGCATGAGCTTATAGAATTGACCTTTGTGTCAGTTCACCACTGAAAAATCTTTTTATCTATAAATTGCACAAATCTGGAGAATTCCGAAGGATAAATTCAGACAATATTCTGTTTTTGCATCTGGCTTATACTAGTCAATAGTATATAATGTGACAGTATAACAGAAGTAAAGAGCATGTGGAGGGATTCTAACACTCAGTTACCTCATCTGTCTCTCTACAATATCATCATTAGAGTGTTTAGATGCAATTTATCTCCTTTTCCATGCGAAAGATTCATGCTCCCTCCTATGCGCTAGGCACCAGCCCAACTGTGATGGGTTGTGTCCATGGGGGAACGCCTTCGCTTCCACACCTGCTATTAGCCATCATCAGCCCAGCAAGCTCTATTCTGATCATTTGTATGCTTGCAGTCTTTAGCCAAGCACGGAAGGAAACGGTGGATGTTTCTGTGATGTGGAAACAGGAGAGGGAACGAGGGGAGAAAAAAATAAAGGTATGTCTACTTTTCCACAGCTGACAGATTTTATGGCTCAGACATATGGAAATTCAGCAAAGCTGGACTCTCCTGCCATTTTAATTAAATATAAAAAGAGAAGAAGCATGCTACTGGGTTTAAGGCCATTGGCTAAGGCACAAGAGATCGGGAGTGAGTCACTAGCAACTGCCACAATCTAACACTGGGCAAATCAACCTCTTGTGTCCCAGATTTACAAAATAGCTTGAGTATTTAGACTTCGCGTTCCTTTGGGCAGGGACTGGCTTTTATGACATTTTTCCCAGCATCTAGTACCCCGAGGCCCTGATCTCGGTGAGGTCATCTGGTTATTATCATAACACAAACAGTCCCATCTATGCCTCTGCTCTCCGTCTTAGGTCTTACCCAAAGAAGCTGCATGTAAAAAGGAACTGAGGAAAAATACTTAGCTGAAGCACAGAAAATTTTCCTTTCAGGTCAAAATTTTAAGCAAAATGTCATACTTATTTCTTTTATGTTATAACCAAATTGTTCATTGCTAATGAAGGTGTAATGGGAACAACTGGAGTTAAAGCAACCCCATTTGTTGCCCAACTTTCAGACATCCATGTCCAAGTGAAAGAGCACTAAAGTGATCAAAAAGTCCTTATAATTGAGTTCCCTCACTCATTTAAAACAAACAAAAACAAAACAAAAAAAAAAATGGGGCACGGGGTACTACTGTATTGCATACTTTGTCATATCTGGTACCCTGTTTTGGAGGTGGTTCTTAATACTTGCTTTGGAAGAAGGTGCAGGGATCACTGTTTTCACAGTTCTCCACCAGGGAGGAAACTGCAGGACACTCCGCACTTCTGCTGGGCTCGTCTTTCTGGGGCGCGTAGGTGGTGTGATGCCTGCAGCATGCGCAGGCGTTCTCAGGCGAGCCCTAATCCAGAATATCCCCTACGCAGGCTGCAGTGACACATCCAGTTGCAGCATACACAGATGTTGGATACAAAAGAAGCCTAATTTGAATCAGGAGATCTGGGTTCTGTTAGTGGCTCTGCTATATATTTCCTGTATTGCTCTAGGCAAGGCATTCAGGGCCTGATCCAGCCTCTACTTAATTCAACAGCAGTCTTTCCTCTGGCAGCACTGCGAGCTGGATTCAGCTTCTAGCACATCACTTTCCCAGGCCCTCTGTATTCCTCAGTGGCACAATAATACCTGTGCACTCCATAGGTATCTGATATGGCTTGAACCATTTGCTTGTAAAACAATTTGCTACTTAGGCATAGCATGAATATGCAATTGAATTAAATTCTTGATTCAGCAGAACACCCCAATATCTAATAGGCTTAAATCAAGTAAATACATACTGGAGAATTTCAGGCTTTGTGTCATTAGGTACCAATATGTAGTCTTAAATGTGGAAGGAGGTAAATAACTTCAGAGGAGCTCCTCGGGGGCCTCATGTTAAGCACATGCCAAGCACCTTGCTGAACACAGTGTTATTGTTAGCCATACCCATCTGCTTAAAGTTAAGCGTCTGCTTAAGTGTGTTGCTCAAGCAATCCCTAAAAACATAACACTCATACACTTTCTAGCACAGCATAAACGAACATGGCAGCCTAGAAAATACTAAAGTTTATTTGCATTTGATTATATGAATGTCACAAATTATTACTTTTTTCTTTCTAATGTATCTAAAGAAGCACAAAAAATTGGGGCTGTGTAGCCCATGCTAATTTCCAGGAATCTCGCTTACCCTGTAACCCTTTATTTTTACATAGCGCTGAAATCACAACACGGATGTGTATTTTGAACTAATTGTGTTGGTGGTCCCTTCATGCTTTCTGAACATCTAACAGTTAGCTAAGCAAACACACGTGACTGATTAAAAGAAGAAAGGGAGCTATTTTTACAGGGACCATTAAACTTTAACTACCATCTGGCAGGGAATGATTAGAGAAGATCAAAATTAAGGCAGTCAACACAAATACTGTGTGGATACCTCAGGGAATTAATGTGGATAGAAGACGGTGGACTTGTGGCTACGTTAAGAGACAGACAGAGAAGGAAGTGGTGAACACATCCTTTATGACTGCTGCCCTAATGGCCGCATTCACAGCAACAGGAGCAGAGAAAGAAGAAACCAGGAGCACCTGGGAATAATCAGACGCTTGCTGTCATAAAAGAGAAAGTTAAAGCATTATACAAGAGCCACACCATTTTTGTTCCTCAGCAAGTCAGGAAGGAAATTTTTATTGTGGAGGTGTGTTGAAGTTGGCAGGTAGTTAATATTCAAATTAGCCTACTATCTTTACACAGGCATTTTAAATAGGGTCTGTAATAAATCTTTTGATTGAATGACCTTATGGAGCATGGACCTGTGGTTGATCTGACTGAACGCTGGATGTCACTATTTATACACACTATTAGTCATTCTGGAGGCATCAAAAGCACAATGCAGCCATGAATCTGAACAAGCCAGCCATGCCTTTTCCAAATTAGCAAGCATATGTAACTCTAAGTATTGGTGTTCCTGAGAGATTAGTTTCAACATGGCAAAGCTCGGGGGCTGTACAAACACAGGTCTCTTCTTCCAGCAGGTACCCTGCCCACCCAGGCTGTGCTGCCCTTAGGTGCTCCCCAGCAGGAGTGCCATGGCCCACCTCGTATCTGGTGGGAAAGAGGCGAGGCTTGGATAGAGCGATAATGGGCATCCAGCTCACTGCAGCCTCTCACAGCTGAGACCTTCCTGGGCAGCCATAGTATCATTTATTTGCTGTTGTGGCTGGTGCTGGGCAATCAAAATACGACTTACCCAAAAGTGCAACATCTCCCAGGAGGCAGATCCCCACAAGGGACAGGTGATCTCCAAGGAATACAATAAGCAAGAGTACTGGATGGGACTCTGCTGGGAAGACCATTTCCTGATTGTGGTATCAATACCAACCCCATAGAAGGATGCAAAATAAGTAATAGCAGGCTAATTAAAAATTGAGCGTAGCATTGACCAGTATGTGAGGCAGGTCTCACTAAGAGGGAATGTAAACAACTGTGGAGAGGCCAGGTCATTACAGTACCATGAGGGAATGCTTTCAGGAGCAAGGGGAAGGAAGAAAAGAGGAGTACCTCAGAGTTCAAGTGGCATAGAAAACAGATCAGTGCTTCCAGACCAGAAGGCCAGGTTAGCTGCCAAAAAGACTAAAGACAGAAGACAGGTGAGAGGAGATAAAGATTAGGAGCAATTGATACAGCAATGTGCTCTGAAATGAGACTGGCTATTTTTGTTTCTTGAGCTCAGCACAGTATTCTGATCTTTGACTTTACACTATCATAGGAAAAACACGTTAAGTATGCTTAAAACCCTATGAAGTCTTGTTAACTGTACCTGATTTCATAAACTTACATTAAAGAAAAAATGATCAGAAATATACAGTACTACTCTGAAATGTATGCTCAGTACAAATAATTTTAGATCTTGATTCTCAATGAAATTTTCCAATATGTTCAGTATATACTTGTCACTCTGCATCCTTGGCTAGGACCTTTGACTCTTCTGCACATTCTTAAACTTGATGTTCTTTCATGGAGGTGTAAAATATAATATAAGATAGCCTTAAGTGCTTTGCTAATAATGGGTGGTGGTGGTGTTCAGCCAGAATCAGGGCGGGGGGCGGGGAGAAAAAGAAAGCAAGATGTCTAAAAGTCAGTAGCTACTGACTGGAAACATTTGGCTGGAAATTATCAGTCCCAAATCCTATTTTATTCCAAATATTCTTTTTTGAGAATTCTGGGCAAAATATTCTTTCACTTTACTACAAAATTGTATTTTAAATTTAAGAACAGGGATCTGTTGAGGTGAAGCTCAGGAACAGATTTTGCTCTTTCCTAAGCCATTTCTGGCTTTATAGAGTAATTCTGCTAACACAAGTAATCTGTTTGGTGGGGCAAACAGGAGTCAAGTGCAGCTGTAATGTATTAATATGGAATTAATGTTACATTTATAATATTATTATTATAGTATTTGTAGATCATATACAGAACCCATACATATAATGTTTACTAAGCAGCAATAATTTTTCCTTACTTATATGCCACTTTGGAACTGGGTAGGGGCCAAATATGCCTTTTGCACAAATCCATGCAGAATCTGGAAAGGCAAAAGCTGCGGTGCAAAAAGGCAATGCTCTGTCATCCTCTCCTGCGACACAAAACAATCAAGGGCCACCTGAAAAAGTAGAGCAGCTGTGCTAAATGCCTGCAGTTTGCTGCCTCGACTTTCATGCAGAGACCCGTTAAGACTGCTTGCAGTACGTAACAGCTGATGGCTCTCTCCTGTTAACAAGGTGCAGAACATTCGTTCTCCACATGCAAAATTCCAAGCACCAAGCCAAACTGAAAGAGAAATACAGTAGACATTTGTTGATTTTTTTTATTTTTATTTTTTTTATAATGCCCACAAGCATCTACAGATGTGATCCCATGTAATGAACCATGTGGCCTTAAGCTGGAATTATTTGCGAACAGCAGGATCTGCTGGCAAAAGGGATGGCACTCGCTGTGTTATGAAAGCTGTCCCTCTAAAACTGTGTTTGGTTAGCACCTATGCCCTGCTGAAATTGGCATAGCTAATTCTGAGTGGGAACGGCGCCAGCACAGCAGATGGGAGTGAGTGCAGGCGTGCCAGAAAGCCAGTGTGTTCGTCAGGTCTGAGTGCGGGGGAAAGAACTGGGACATGGCAGGCTGTCCAGAGTTTCTAGGTTTTAGGCACAGAACATAAGAATATACAATCTCCTTTGTAGCTGTGAGCAAAATTAATTATAGTAATTTAAAAATAGCTCACCTGAGCCACGCAAAGCGTGGCGTTCACCAGCTGAGCTGGAACAACTGTTTCCCTGGGTGCAGACTGGCAGTGGGTCTGGGAGGGCAGGACCAGGCACAGGCTCGGCGCCATCCCGCAGGCTTTCTGCTGAGCATGGCAGAGCGAGGAGCTTCAGGATGATAATGGATGTTCTGCATTTATACAGTGCCTTTCGGGCAGTGATCCCAAAGCAATTTGCAAGTATGTGAGAATTTAGACTCATACTTGGAAGGTACGTCATTTACAATTAAGCAGATGAATCTTGCATGTATTAATGGCTATGGTTCCATCTCGCCTCCCACCAGGGACTATAAACTGGATCTATACTCTCTACAGAAAGGGTGTAGGAAGAAAAAAAAAATCCTTCTTCCACAACCCTGCACTTGCTCTTTACATGGCACAAATAGCTATAACAAGTCAGTTATCGAAAACACTGATTTAATCCCCAAACAGAAATTGGTAATTCCTATGTTTTTTGAGCACTGGACAGCTACCTTTTTCTTCTCTTTTCAGCTTGTCAACAGCCAAAATATAGTCCCCACAAAGACTTGCCCAGATTCACTTATATGATTCTGAGAAACACAGAGTACAAAAATCTCATACACAGAGCTTTAGTACTAATGTTTAAAAACTATGAATCTGGTGTTACCATTCCCCCTGCACAAAAAGCTAGTGCTTTCCAAAGAGCCCACTGACGAAGCATCCCTCCATTTGGGGTGTCTTCAGCTTCAGCAACCAAAGCTTATGGGTGTTTTTGGAAATAATACGGCCAAAGTCTTGGCTGTCTGCTGTTTTCTGGATGTGTGTTTTATCAGAAAGTGTGTATCACGTGAATGGTGTTGTAATTGCATTGCCAGCTTTGTGCTCTAAACAGTGCAGCTCAAGTTTTCTACTTACAGCTGAATGCTGTTTTCTGTTAGAAAAGATGTTTAATGCTGCTAGCAAGAATAAAGATCATTGCTGAATTTATTCTAATTTAATCTCGGTGATATTCAGTAAGCTAGCAATGTCTGTGTGTGCTATCCAATCACCTGGCTGACCATTTCAGGTATCAGCTGTACTTTGCAACACAGCACAGACACCACCTGAACCAGCCACGGGAGACACTTGAATCACCTGAGTTAAACATCTCAGTTCCCGGAGTTCATGTTCTAAAGTAACAAATTAAGAGGTACTTTAATTCCACAGGTTCTGCAGTTTCTCTGGATTTATAATAAAGAATTTGACATAAACATAATAAACAATAAACATCAGTAAGTTGTTACTGCTTTCCCTCAAAAATCAATTTTCAAAAAATACTGGGTAGATACATAACAATGCTTAAATACATGGAAACTCACCCTGAAAGTGGCGATCGTAATGCATGTGGCCTAGTAGATGGGAAGCATAAAGTGAAACTATTTGTGAACATGTCTTGCATTTCATTTTGAGATATATTGCAAATACACATAAATTATAAATTAAAATATGGCATCAGATTTTTAAAAAAATTGATAATTTTTCCTGAAATAGAAAATGAATTTTAAAAACACAGGATTGTCTTCCACCTCATGTGATGATGGGCTTTACAAAAGGATGGCTGTATTACTACATGTTTACACTGTTGTACAACATCCTGAAACCAACCAGCAGAACCTGAATGCTGGACAACAGGGCTTTGTTATCCAGGGTGAGAGCGATTCTACCGACTTTCCTGGCGGGGCTGCTTTGGAGCCTTGGTCTCACTTTCCTCCAGAATCCAGTAGCTAGGATGAAGATGAGACCACTTCCTTCCCTTGCTCAGTTCCTGCTGTAGCAGAGTAGTTTTCCTCTTGACAACAGCCCATTCTGATGTATAATGGCTATGGTAATAGTAGGCCATATGCATATAATCATTCTGTAATTTAAAGCAGATCTTAGAGACCCAAGCATGACATGGCAGGGATTATCATGATTTTTTATTCAAATTGCACCAAAGGTCTCAATAGTATTTGCATACCGTCAGAGTCTTGCTAAGTACAGACATGGTCTGCTGTTTGTCTCTGTGGTTAATGCCATCAGTTTCTAGGACTCCAGTGTTAAAATAATCAATGGACTGTTGAGCAGACTGCTCTATAGCCTAAATTAGCCCTGCGTGGTTAATTGCCTTCAGCTCTTTACTGAACAGAGCTGTTGAGACTAAAAGAAAATGAATCTAAGCAAAAAACAGCTTGAGTAAGTACTCTGCGGGACAAAGATCACTCAAGAAACAGATTCTCCCTTTCCCCTGTAAAAAAGATCATTACAATGATGAGAAAAAGACTTCTATCATCTGCTTTACTGTAAAGCATCGATTCCAATCCAGCCAAGTCAGCGATTAAAACTTCCTGCATTACTTATAGCAAGATTTGCCAACTACTAGTAATATGAATAAGGCAAACAGGTACAAAGAGTATACTACCAAGAGAACTTCTACTTAAAGCAGAGCCATATAATAATGGCTTCATTCCTTCTTTCTAAAGCTAAATCAGTTTAAATATTCTAACGCATATTAATGCCACTCTATATAGCTTCTTCCCACAAGCAATTGCTCCAGTTATCTGGTAGTCGTGACTGGGAACAGTCAACCACGCAGCAGTGAATGGGAGAGGTGCAAGATGCTCTCTCTGTACTGAAGCGTGGCCCAGGCAGTGAAAAACACTGACAAACCCTGACTTTGTAAATCAATATCAATCAATGCCCTGCAAAGTACAGCATAAATCCGGAAGTTCCGGAGAGCTAACCCTAAGGTAATAACACCACTGTACGTTTTAAAACATTTCAAAAACATTAGGACATTCTCAGGAGGCTTTTGATCCAATTTCACCCTTTGGGGCTCTTCCAACAGCTAAGGGTTATTGGAATATATTGGTTTTCCAGGCATATCTCCTCTTCAAAACAGATTTTTTTAGAAAGACTCTTGTGAGTGTGTGACGTGCTTGGAGGTACTACTCCTCTGCGGGGAGGTAAAATTCAGCCTGAAGGAATAGGTTTTGATCCAGGAGAACTGTCTATTTGGACTTTGGACAATGGGATTTCTCCTGACTAGTCAATATTTCTCCTTCAGCAAATATAGAATAGCCAGTCATCTTTTAGAAGTTATTAATAATGAATGTAGAATACTGACAGAGTCTTTGGCGCGAAGCACTGTGGACATAGCCATTTATTCGAAATTGCACAGCATTTTACTTCTTGAATTTCTGGATACATCACTCTGAACCAGTCTGCAACTGCCAAAATTCATCTGTGTCTGGAGGAAAACCAACTTGTACATACCAGACAGAAATGCCAGTTTACAGATACTATGACCACTTTCCTTATTACATGCAAATATTGTATGTAATATGCCAAATTACATGGCAAACCGAGCAGATGGAAAGGCTTGCTAGATCTCTTCAAGAAGTCAACAGAAAAATGCCGTTTGTACACTACGTGCGTTCTGCTGATACTCACGCGTTCTGATGATCGGAGTCTGATACGTGCAGATACCAAATCACTGCAGGGCTACAAAGTGAAACCGGTCCTTCACATGGTATGCCAAGGAAATGAGCTTCTGGGCAGTGAAGATGAAACAGGTGGTTGCTTTTCTAAAAATAAGGACAAGGTGGCCAGGAGAAGTTTTTGCGGTTTGAGTGGAAGACTTAGGCTCAGGACATCTGGGACGGTCCTTCGCACTCTCCTCCCTTGACCTCCTCTCTCTCCTCTCACCCCTAAAACCATGCGGCAAGCTAGTATCTACCCTCCTGGACTTGGAGGATGGTGCTGAGCAAGCAGAGGTGGCCAGAGGCCATTTCTGCTTAGGGGAAAGGAAAAGGCCACCCTAGTGACCCACAGCTAGTGGTTACCTGCTGTTCTTGGCTACCGCCCACAGGCCTAACTGGCCCTGTCTGGGAGAGACCACTGGAAAATTGGGAATCTCTTTTAAGAGATTTTGGGAGTTTGAGATAAAATTCCCAGAAGAACTTCCCAGTAGAATTTCAGATACATGGTGAGCAACTAGAAATCACACCGTTCTTTAGTGCACCAATGCGCTTCTTTGGGGACCCAGCAGCAGGTCAACCAGATAGGAAACGGAGTGAGATTAACAGAAGTCTGTCTTTATGAAGATCTGCTTGCATTAAGCTGAATGCGGTCCCTGGAGACCAATAACCACGTCTGACTCCTCCTAAAAGCAACAACTGAGTTGCATGAAAAATATAGTATCAGCTGTTATGGCTTAAGAGCAACAATAAACAAGTGTTTAATGGTGGTTTTGATGTTGTTCAGACCAAACAGTTTGTGAATGCATTTTTGCAAAGCATTCCAGAGTGGGTATCATGACAGAAAATGTACAACACTCATGAGACCAGAGGTTGGTTTTAGGAACTGACAGGAAAATACGCGACTTGAGAACAAAAGGCACAATCTCAGTTAGGGGATGTGAGACCGCCCCGGCAAAGATGCAGAAGACAAACATAAAATGTACTTTTGCATTGATAACAAATACATTTATTTCAAGGTGAATAGAGTTTAAATATTCAGTAAGGGCAGTGCTTCATCAACAGTACTTTGTAGGTTAGCATACAGCAGCGTTTAAGGAATTCCACCAGTGCAGCATCCAGACTTGCTTTGTGGTTTTATTCATGGTGCTAGAAACATTTGTTACCACAATGGCATATAGGTGGATTTTTTTTATTATTTTTTAACCTGAGAAGCTCTGACTAACCATTAAAGATTTTGCCATTGACACATATTTCTTCTTTGGTGTTTGCCTGTGGAAGATCTGCTCGACAGGCACTGCGGATCTGTTCATGTACCTCCGTTCCCAAGCCATGGGTAAAAGTTGTGAAAAGAAAAAAAAAAAAAAGAAAAGGAAAAAAAAGAAAAAAGGCAGGCAACCTATAACTGCTTTTGCTGGCCTTCATGGACTCCCTTCCTGCTGCTCTCTTGCTGCGGGTAAGCCAAACAAGCTTGCTGTTGGGTTTGAGGCAGAGAGCAGAAATCCGGAAAATTCGGGCTGTGCCGCTGCCTCTCACCGCAGGACCTACGACCGAGCGCGACGCAGGCACGTTGCGCCCAAAAACCAGAAGGCGCTCCGCCGCAGGGCGGAAAAGCAACGCCGTCCTTAACGCCGGCGTGCGGCTGCGGGCGGCGGGC
>VXAL01016557.1:0-61151 GCA_013399475.1 Chauna torquata
AAAAAAAATAAAAAAAAAATAGTTTTAGTCCCCTGAGAACTACTATCACTTCAAATTTTCAGTGAAACTGAGTTTTGTTCACATTTACAGTAACCTCAAAGATTATTCATAAAAAACTTCAGTTTAAAGGGATATTATCAAATTGAAAGTGACTAATTTTTGACTTAGGTCAGTCACCTATTATTGCAGTCAAACTCAAAGAATACCTCCCCTCCAATTCCCCCCAAACAAATCGGTATCTATCACACTACTAATAGAAGGTTAGGGTTTTTGCACTCACAACTCCTACTAGAAGGTTGTTCCACAGTCTCAGTCATCAAGTGGTTAAAAACTGCCCTTTTTTTTTCTTCTCAAATCCACTGAAAATGTACTGTATATACTGTATTGAGGTGATACTGTAATATAGTAACTGGAAAGCAACATTACAAAATTAAGATGATATATTAATTTTCTTCCTACTTTGACTAGGTCTCTTTATTAAATATTACTAAGCTCTTAGTAAATAAGAAGTTTTCTCCACTTGGCCTTCACCTTCTGCCAAATTCTCTCAGCAATATCATAAATCCAGGGTCTATGACACTAACAACCTATAAACGAGTACGTGGTAATAACACAAGTGGTACAGCAGGTATCTTCACACCAGATATAGAAACTATTGTACTCACTGACCATCAACAACTGCATGTTCCCAAATAATTTATCTTTATCAAACCCTGTCACTTTGTCAAGTTCTTTATTACTGGGAAAGCGTTTTAAAGAAAGCAAGCTCTATCTGGAATCTCTGAAGGTGCTCAAGTGCTTTAACACAGGTGAAGTTAGGAATATGAAAGATGTGGAAAAAGTGAGGGAGAGAAGTTTTAGAACATATAAGCAAACCACACAGGGCACTTTGGATGTAATATCCAAAGGTGGAATGTACCACAATTTTTCAAAACATGAGAATGCAAATTCTTTTAATCACACCATGTAAGAATTGGTACACATTTACAGTTCAACCACTTTCTTCAGTAAAGTATCAAAATGTCATGTGGGTAAAATGCTGATACCAATGGAGACTTTGGGAGCTTTACTACTCCATTCCTTGTTACTGAAACAATTGTTGGTCATTAACAATAAAAAGCTAAACATACATAATTCTAAGGGAATTTCTTGAGCAGAAACACTTGATTAATTATCAGTCTACTAGGGTATTTATACAACACCTGAGACAATGCCATGCACATAATTAATATATAATCACAGAGTACTGGCAAGAAAGGGTCAGGTTATTAAGGTTTACTCTTTTTATTAAGCAGAGGGAAAACTCCACAGAAGAATTGCTACAAAAAAGTAGCAAATTATCAAAAAGAGCCCTAATATACTATTTGATAAAGCAGAATTTATGTTTAACTATTACCTAATTCATTGCATTTTATGGAAAATACGCTATTTTCATCAAAACATTATGTAAAAATAGCAAAGGTAAAACACAGCTTTTGACAAAGCCATCAGATAGGAAATGCATTGCACCCACTAACCATAATTAAAAACTATTATTCCCATTTAGTAAGTGAGGACAGCTAAATCCATTCTGGGGAAAAAACATTTTGTTACATGAAATGAGAGATTATTTCTGCTGCTAAGAAAACAAATGCACTCTGGACCTATTACAGATCTTTCTCTGAGTAGTATTCTGCCTCAGAGAGTGAATTAAAAGACTGATTGTACAAACAGCTACCATTCGGCATAGCTCCTACTATCCTAAGTAATCTAAACAGATGCTAATCAAGTTACAGTGCTGCTTGTCTTAAGTAATGCTTATTGGTAGTGGTAAAATAATACTAATATTTATTTCCACTGCCATACTGTTTAGGAGCCACAGGACACACTGTGCTAGGTAGCGGACAAACAGAACAGAAAGGAGCTTATAAACTCTTTGAGACAGTAATCCAAGTAGAAAGTTGAAATGATAGCTTAAAAATACAGTTCTTTAACTGATTTAACTTGGGATGAAAACACAGCTGGGTCACCCCCGCTGGCCTACAGCTTCCTCACAAGGGGAGCAGAGGGGCAAGCGCTGATCTCCTCTCTCTGGTGACAGTGATAAGATCTGAGGGAACGGCAGGGAGCTGTGACAGGGGATGTTCAGGCTGGGTGTTAGGAAAAGGTTCTTCACCGAGAGGGTTTTCAGACACTGGAACAGGCTCCCCAGGGAAGTGGTCACAGCACTGAGCCTGCTGGAGTTCAAGAAGTGCTTGGACAACGCTCTCAGACATACGGCTTGATTTTTGAGTGGTCCTGCGTGCAGCCAGGAGTTGGACTGAATGATCCCTGTGGGTCCCTTCCAACTCAGGATATTCTATGATTCTATGACAAAGCTGAGAACGCTATGGATGAGATTTTCTTACTCTATTTTACCTTGGCAACTTACACGAAGTTTGCAGCATCGGATACGAGGGGACATAATGTGATAGGAAATGATCACATCAGATGTGCCCCCCCCCCCACCAAAAGAGAACGTCTTCTCGCTCTCGTATATTGGCTGCAAATTACACAGAATCCTGAACCTCCACACAGCAATTCATGTCCTCATTTCTTTTAAAAGTTTGGGCAGTTCAGGTATATTCTTATACCAGGTTCTGGGTCTGCAAACAAAACTTGTCTGAGTGTGCATTTAAAATAAAAAGCCAAAACAGTTCTCTTATCCAGAGGACTTCCTAGATGAATTTATTATCAATGATGTGAGCTATTCTGTTAAGGAATAAAATTTATTAAAAAAAAAAAAAAACCACCTACGGCGTGCCCAAGGAGGGTACATTTTGCAGTTTTGCGCTACTTGGGAATTCACTTTTATTCTAGTCCTTCCTGTATGACAGGGTTTGTCTCTGAAAAAAAATATACATGATTCCCAACTAAAACTTTTAGAGAGGAGGACCCATCAACTGTATCACTGGACAAAACAAAACAAGCTATGCATACTAAAAATGCAATTTCAAAGGAATCCAATGAGCAGGACAAATTCTAGTTACAACACTATTATAAAGAGAGCAGGACTTCTTTTATTAGAGATAATTCTCTATTTCCACAAGTTTCAAGAGGAAAGAATACTGTATAGCTGGTCTTGGTGAATGAGAATGGAGATTTTTGTAATTACTATTGTTTCAGATTAAAAAATTTAGTTTACACTTTCCTCTATGAAGTCTATGATTAATGCAATTTTAACAATCTTTTTCTTATCGAGAAGTGCCCACAATATTTTATGTAGTTGGCACTTAAAATTAATGGATTTTATCTAACAGGTGCAGCAGTCATAATACATTTAAGATAACTATTTAAATTTTGGCTGTAATAACATTATAATGTAAAGAATCCTAATTTTATTGGTCTTGATAAATCTAAGACTAAACTTGCTCAGACATTTTATCTTGCTTGCCCTTACAAAAGTTAAAGAAATTCATTTTAAATGTAACAAATTATATTTCTTCACTGTGAGCCTTGATCGTCTCCATAGGTTTAATTTGGAAACAAAATTATTTCTAGTAGTTACTGAAATACTGATAATGAAAGTATTGAATGCATTTTTTTCTGTGTCTATAGTAAAAATCATTTGAACTTATTTGGAGGGATTATACTCTTAGTATTGCATGAGATACTGCCTCAATTTACATTCATTGCTATGGCACACAGAGCTATAGGAATCATTACAGACACTCAAAAAATAAGATTCATCAGAAATTTACAGTTTGTCACAAATTCTCAGTACTGGTCCCTTGAAAAATCATGCACAGTATTTACTGAAGTCTATTTCAAGACTCAGCTTCAACAAAATTTTGCATCCCACAGCAGATTTCTTTTCAGTTACTCCTGGACTTTTAATTCTGTTACAGTTAAGTATCTCACACGGATATTATTTCCAAAACATATTCTGTATAACATGGCTCTATAGATACTGTCTTAACCATCAGAAATACCTCAAGGTCACACACAAACTGGATAACCCTAATGGATAAATTTGGTGGCTGTACAAATAGACACATTTCAGTGGAACTGCACATTTGCAAGCAAAGAACCAGGCCAATTTAACAAGAACATACAGTATACAGGACAGCAGATCAATACTCTGGAGGAAGATCACTGTACAACAGGCTTTATTTTTCCTTTGGTAGGTGTGATGGATCAAGGGAATGGTTAAGAGGAGTTTATAAAGCAGCACTGGAGGAAATACGCATTTGCTGATTCTACTAATATAAAAAAGGTAAGAGCCTAGAAAGAGATAGTGGCTGACTTTAATACTGGCAACGTTTACTACCTCAAACTAAAACTCCTCTGACCTGAACAGAAATGGTCACAATCGGTACAGCTGCATAAATGTAACAATCAAGTATTTCAGATGTTGTCAAACTTCTTGATAACCTGAACAGTCCTATGCAAAGCAACAAGGTTCCTCATAACAAGAAGAAACATAACCAGAACTAAAATCAATTTGCAGAACACGTGTTCAAAATTGTCCATAACAAATTTTAATGAACCTGAATCAAAGTTCACTCAAGTCAATTGGAATCTTTAGTATTGATATTTGGGTCATCACCTAAAAGCCCATCTTATTTTCAAAGATAATTCATGTAATACTAAATTTTACCCAAGTAATTTCTACAAGATAAGAGCTATAAATCTAGTTATGTTAGATATTTATCTTACTAGACTACGTTAGGTACCTAAGAACTGTATATGTTTCAAGCAAGTTTCAGTATTTAATCTCTCAATAGCCTTACAAAGAATAGGAACAATATTGCCTCAGCTTTACAAAGAGAAACTGAAGCACAAAACTAATGTGCTGCATTTTAAATGTATTAAATATTCAGTTATTGTAAGCACCAAGTACCTAATTACTGTTAAAAATCTGGGCATACATGCCTTAGACCAAGCTACTAAGGGAAAAAACAAAAACAGAAACAAACAAACAAACAACAACAAAAAACTATGACAAATCCAAATGGAACGTAGAGCTTTAAAGTCATGAATTGCATAGAACACTACTGCTGCCCGTCCGCTTTTTCGGTCTCTCTGATGGTGCTTAATTAAAAACCAAACAAATAAATCTATTTCAGATATCCTTCTTTTACATCCAATTGAAATACGGTAATTAGTATTTCCTTATTACACACACTAAGCTATTCAGTTTTCCAAAACTATACGTAACATAAAGCAGAAGTGACTTGAAGTAAAATTCCTGAATTTTCCAACAAACAAAACATGAACTCAATTTTCTTCATGCTTTAACCATTCACTTCCATCGTATAATCCATAGATGTAAAAGTAAAATAAAATGGAAACATTTACTGGCCCTGTGGCATCAACTTGTTCTAATACTTTGTCACTACGAGCCCTGTTCAACATTCAGTCAGTCTTGAGATGTCCCTTTTTTGAAAATGCAGTTTAACACATACATCAGCCTCTCTGGATATAGTCACCTGTAACATACGAAAATGTGTGGGCTGATGTGGAAAGAAATCTCTGCTTTTCTGATGCAAAGCTGTGAGCATTAGATAATATTAAAGTACAGACAAGTCACAGAGGAATTACATATTCAGATAGTTTTGATGAATATGTATACATTAGTCTTATTATTTTCCTTAGGGGAAAATCTTACATCAAAGCAAAGCTAGTTTGGCCTACTACAGAAATTATTTGTTGTGTATATTTCAGTATGTTTCAGAAACATTTTTCCTTAGTAGTATTTCTTCCTGCAAGGAAGAAATTTTTAGTTCATTATTTTCCAAATAAGTTACTGGGGGGGGAAAAAAAACACAGCCAAAATCTTACCTCAAATTAGTTATGCTATTGCATTTTAAATCAAGCAGTGAACTAAAAAAAAATCACCAGAGAAAAACTGAATGTTTTCCAGGGCTAGCATCTTACATAACTAGCCACAGGACCATGCATATAGAAGAATCAGGACTGTCTGAGTCTTGCATTAACGTCACCCTATTTCTAGTTCTCGCATACTCCAAAACAACTCCAAGACTGTTCTAAGATATTCTCTCCTTTGTCTTTTTATTCCTTCACATCTGTTCTAAAGACACTTCGCATTTCAGCTTCTGGGAGATACTGCAGAATAGATGAACAGCTGCTCAATAGCAAGTTGAATACATCCTATTGCTCACCATTAAAAGCAAGGTGTAACTGTTCACAATATGTTCTAGACTGTCTCTTGTTCTTTCCATATCCGGATCTGACTTTCAGTGTCCTTCTTCTGTTGTATATTTCTTCATTAAAGATTTCCCTGATGCATGCATTATAGCGAATGTTCTAACGCTTAAAGTTGTTTCTATGATAAACTATGAGGAACATATACCGAATTTAAAAAAAAAAACACAGAATATAGAACATTCTTGATATATAGATATAAAATACAGAATAAAACATTTTAAATATAAGTTCATAAAACTAGTTTTGGGTATTGATGACAAAGCAGATACTAATATGATTACATTTAAGCGTAGCAGATGCCCTAGAAACCTAATATAGTTGAACCTAATATAGTTGCATAGAAACCTAATATAGAAACCTAATATAGTTGCATATAAGTGTTAGATATAACTATATACAATTACTTACGATTGCATTATTAAGCATATCAAATAAGAGATGTCTCCTAAATTGCACATTTTATCTTGTGAGAGATGGCTAATCATTCCCTCTAGGTTAGCTTAGAGGAAGGTGCAGAACCAACCTGCTGAGATGCCTCAAACCACCTGTAGAAATTCATGTTTAATTCAATTTGGCTGGACTGAAGACAATACAGTACCTGTACTGAGAAGGGCCACTGTCTAATTAGGCTGCCTTCTGAGAGACCACTGCTGTGTTTTGCTGTCTGCTGGATACTTCACATCATATCATTAACAATAATAATTTCTGTAGAGAGCTCGACACATAAAAAAACAAAGCGACATAACTGATAAAAACTGCAGTAGTAATCAGGTTCTAGTAAAAAATTTCTGGGTATCTTTTTGGAGAAATTCAGAACTATTTTTTTTTTTCATTGAACTTCTGTTTCTAAACAAGCTTAGTTTTTCTTTCCATTGCAGAGACAGAAATGTCCCATAAAATCAAGCTCTGAATTTCTAACCCAGGAGTTAATTTGGATCTATCTTATTTTCATCTGTAATAGCTGTCTGCTTTTCTTCTGAGTGCTAGAGGAGTGCTATAGTGGTTTGGAAGGGACCTTAAAGACCATCTAGTTCCAAACGCCCCTCTATGGGCAGGGACACCATCCACCAGATCAGGTTGCTCAAAGCCCCATCCAACCTGGCCTTGAGCACTTCCAGGGATGGGGCATCCACAGCTTCTCGGGGCAACCTCTTCCAGTGCCTCACCAACCCCATAGTAAAGAATTTCTTTGGCCTCTGCTTGCATACACTATTGAAGCAGTAGCTCCAGAAAGGGGTGGGCTGTGCACATAATGCTTATCTTCCCATAATTAAGACTATCAAATAAAATGTCCAAATACAAACTAAGTAATGGAAAGTAAACCTCCTGACTGCTCAAAACTAGCATCTTACATAGCCACGCTTTTCAGGTTAGCTTTTTAAAGCGAAACAAACAAGGAAAGAGAGCCTAACCTCTACCTTAAATAAAACAGAGGTTTGCTACCTTTCTGGCTAATCAACTAAAATTTCCCCTGAAGTTATAACATATTTAATGAAGTTCTTTCCTAGACTGCCCACCTCCACTCCTGAAAAGAATCTTCCTCTCCTGCCAGTCCCAATTAAAAAGATGGGGAAAAAGTGCTTTGGAGCTAAAATTTCCCCTTGGGTATACTTCAGTGACACAGATTACACACAAAGTTGGAGCTATTTTCTTTTGGACTCCCAGATCTGAAATTCTGCAGGGTGTCAGCTACTGCTGTTTTGCACGCATCCTCCATCCCCCTACTCCCCCCAGCCCAGGCTACATCCACATCTAAGGCATATCCAAAATCTAAGTAAATTAATGTACACAATCTTTGACGTTTTGCACAAATACAAACACTCTGAAATTCTACAGAATCTCTCAGCATTTATTTGCAACAAAAAAATTAAATTGTTCTGAATTTTAACCTAGGGGCTTTACTCACAATTGCTGCTAGACCTGAGAGTAATTAAACATGACACAAGGTGGTGTCAGGTTGGATTAGCTTTAATAAACTGCAGTATCAATGAAAAGTTTCTTTGTTCATGTTACTGGCAACCCTTTGTACTACAGCATTGCTTACATAACTCCAAGATTTAATATCTATGAACTTGAAAAGATAGGGTCAAATTTACCCCAGACTTAACGTCTTATATAACCATATTATATCAGGTACGATTTCACCCTTCTATAGAAAGCAAACATCCATAAATTAACATTTACAAAATATTCTCCCAGCCCCTGCTCCTCGCCTCCCAACTTTTTGAGTGACAAAGTATTTCAAGAGAAAAACAAAGACTGAATTTTCTTACCACAAATGTTGTTTCTCATCTTCAGTGAAATTACTAAAGACAAGGAACTATAATGTTTCAACAACTGCAAATGCCAAAATAGACTTTTAGATAATCCCATGAAATCTGCTCATAATCCCATCCGTCGGTGTTTGGAAATAGCAAAAACTCCATGCTCTTTTCTTCAGTAAATATTCCAACAATTTAAGTCACTTCAATTTTCAAACCAAGGACAGGACATTTATGTAATGTCTGTCATCATGCATTGAATGCAGCAATTAACAGTTTAGATGAAGTCATGAAAACAAATTGAAGTTTACATTACAACAGCCAGCAATTGTCATTTGCTTTAAACTTCATATTTGTAGCATTTGTAGCACCAGTTCCATTAGTAAGCAGTTATATAGCTTGACAGTCATCTCTGGTTTGCTCTCTCCTATTTATGTTCTGCATTTGAGGGCAATCATGAAACCTTGGAACAGTAGAGCTCAATATGTACACCCAAGTCTGGGTGCACCCACAATGGGTGCAATCAGAAATACAAAAAGAGAGAGAGAGAGAGAGAGAGAGAGAGAGAGAGAGAGAGAAAGATATAAGCTAACTCTGAATGAAGTGCTAGTTCAGAAATAAGGGAAAATAAATTCATTGTTAAATATTAAATTTAAATATAGCTAGCAAGATACTATTTCTACCAAGAACAAGTACTCCTAAACAAGGCACATTAAAGTTGTGTCCTTCTGTCTACTTTCCTTCAAAATTAAGAGAGAATTGTCTGAACAATTAACAAGCTGTCTAGTGGAAAAGTAGCTATTTTATTTTTTTATGTGCTTAATGCACCATGACTGTATATGTGTTAAAAATTCCAAACAAAATTTGCAAAGCTCAACAATGATGCAAAAGTGCAAGTTCTTTACCAGTTACTTTTGAGAGCTGAAGTAGGAAGAAGCAGGTAGTTGCCTTTATCGCTTTTGCAGCTCTCAGTTTTTCTTGTGCATAAGGAATATTAAAGGAGGTATTTCAAGAAGCTTACTTTTGTGTAGCAAAACTACAGAAACAAAAATACTACCACACAGAACTTGAAGCAAATACTACAACACCGTATAACAAAGCAAGGTAACATTTATGTTTACTTTCTACACTTTGCACAGACAGATTTCCAAGAAACTGATCGAGGACATGCCATTTTTAAATTAGATATATTTTATGTGTACATTACACGATAAACTCTCTTATAAAGAGTTCGTTAACAAAACTAAATGTCCCTCTCCCAGGCCTTACTGTAGTCAGCATGCTTGTCTGTTCCCTTCTAATTAAATCCTCACTTCATTTGTAATTCATTTGTACTGAAACATAAGACACATTAATCTCTGCAGAGACACAGGGTAACTGTTAGGAAATCAAGAAGAAGAGTTTGAGGAGATCAAGTTTAATCTTAAATATCCATTATATTTACAAAATTGGGACCTATCGATGCAAATTAACAACGTAAACCAAGGCTATACGATTTAGTGACATTCTGATCTGCTGTAAACAGGCTGTTCAATGAATAAGCAACTATTTCAAGGGTAATGTTTGAAAATACACCAGAGCAACAGATTTATTGATTTATAACAATAAAAAGGCCATATATAAACAACCAATAGAACCAAAGCCCTCTAATGTCATAAAAAGTATTCTGTTTGGCTTCACTGGGCTCTGCTTAAGGACATAGCTGAAAATAATATAAGGTAATTCATTGCCAGGACCATGTAAGACCAAGAAGTTGAATACGGCCACTGTCTTTTAAGAGGGCAGATGTGGTATGGTTAATATCAACTTTTGCACTCTGCAAGTTGAGTGAAAGATTATACTAATATGACATTTATTTTGATACTGAAATTAGAAGGATTATATTTTGTCCTGAATATTGAGATATTATGATATTGATATCTACAATATGAGATATTATATGTCCTTATTTTGAGTTATTTTGTCCTGAAGTCACAGAGGAGAGACATGGAAGAGAAATCTCTTCAAAGACATTCTGGCTTCTCACCCATACTCTTACCTCTTAAAGAAGGGAAGTAGATTCTTTCTTACTTCATGGAAAAGACGCCTACTAGACCTGAATATAACAAGGACTGCTGAAGACATTGTGTAAGTCATTCTCAGGATTTTTATCAGAAGACATAAGAAGGTATTAGTACTGATTTCCAAAAGCCCCACCACCTGGAGGCTTGCTACCAGACTGAAGTCTCAACTGCCTTTTAAAACAAAGTATTTCATACTCAAAACTGTTGAAAAAAAATCAGCTATAACTAAGATATACTGTGAACAGCAAAACAGAGCCACAGACAAATAAAAGTTATACAAATCTTGTATTTAAGGATCAGAAATTTATTGCTTCAGGTTCTGCAGAATCTCATTTTGTGAAACAATCTATGCCTCAAACATTTACAACACAAGCAGAATTGTTGATAAAACAAAGTCAAAGCAACTCGCTGAGTGTCACAGCAAGACAGGGGCAAAGAGCTTCTAAGACTGAATTCCTAGCATATATCCAAAATGTTTTATTCATTTGTTACAGTCCTAAGAGTATTTTTACCAGGCACTGCATGTTTATACGTGCAGCTTCAAAAATAATTACTGGACTGAAGAGCTTGGAATTCTTTTATACTTGTGTTATAAAAAACTTATCTAATCATGCTCGTTCTTTTATAATCACCACAAAATTAGAAAGTTTACCTACAAATTTGTTTGGCACCCAGTCTATTTTGACCTTCTTAAAAGACTTCACCTGTGCATAAAGATGCACTGAGACAGCTCTATAGCTACTGGTCCTCAAAACGTTTGATGCAGGATGTGGGGGTTAATTCCTGCATGGTGCTGTAGTGTGTAATGTAGACCTACCAGTGCATCTGGAGAGGTAAACCAACTCGAGTACGTTCACATACCAGACCACTAACAGACAGGAATAGAAATCAGGTCCCTAAGTCCCACAATAACATCTATTCTGTGAATTACATAGCTACCGGAGCAGCATGGAAGTTGTAAAAAGCTAAATACCCTGACTGAGCCAAGGATTAGGAATACTTTATAGATAAAGACAGCAAAAGGGATCTACATGTGGTCTAAATCAACTAGCTAAGTCTAACAATTCATTTGATTTTTATTGCCACATAAGCGATATGCAGCACACTTCCCATGCTTGCTGCCTATTTCCAAAAACAATACTGTGGCAGAGAGATATTTTCACACAAATACACTATTTAAAATAAAAAAAAAAGATAGAAAAGCCTCCATCACCTACTCAGGATTATAAGGGAGAACAAATACATAGTCCAGTACAGCTGCTGCACAAACCCAGGGCTATAGCTCAGCTACAGTAAATTCTCCTGCAGTCTGTTCAAAGCTCTCTCTGCTGACATGCAGGAAAAGCCATTCAGAAAGAGAATGTGTGCTGTTAGATGCCTTGTCTTCTTTTCCTTTAGTTTTACAAGTTTCTACCCTCATCTTCAAGTAGGTAGCTTCCTGCTGCTTCCAACAAAACATCAAGGGAGGAAGACAAGATAGTTTCAAAAGCCTTAAAGTGGGTTCATTAGAACAGTAATCCAAATAAATTAATGTAGGGTTTTTAAAAAATTTTTAGCTGTCTCCCTTCTGTTACTGAAGGTAATAAAATACACTACATAGTTCAAGAAATGAGCAGCTTTCTTGCATAGTCAGATAGAAAAACATTTTTCACTTGATATTTAATCTCTTGTAGTGTTCCTGTATTAGAAGAGTTCCAAACATCACAGATAACTCTCCAATGACTTGTCTTTACCTAATATACTCACGATGTCACTTGAAGTCTGCATGCAAACAAAAGCATATCTAACACCAAATTCTTCAAAAGACAAGAATTCTCTTAAGTTACAGAAATTATTTCTTATCCAAGTACTCATTTAGGCATCTGAAATAAACCTGAGTCAACAGGGATCAGTAGCTTTTTTACCCTTGTAATGAGGAACTCTGCAACAGAATTTAATATTCCAGTTCACATCCACTTCAATAGAATTTCCTGCATAGTAACACATTTTTAAGTTCCACAGCAGCCAGCTTTACTAACAGCACTATAAGGAAGTCACAAGAGTAGATCTGCTTCCAGTGCTGCCTTGCAGTTAGAAAAGCACAAGCATCAAAATGAAAGAAATTAAAGCTAAACATTATTTAAATTGAACAATATCATTGCTAAAAAATAGCTGTCATCTTGGACTGTTACAGTAATTTATATTTTTATCCATTTTCTCTTTAAAAGATACAGGTTATTCTATTAGATTTTTACTGATATTAAATCAATGCTATAATAATTTCAGTACATCTGTTTTCTCAATTTTATTTCTGCCCTAGAGTTTGAGTCATACAGAATTTCTCAGAAATCATAAATATGCATTTCCAAGTTAGTACGGGATTTAGATCTCAAGGACAAAAAAAAGACATTTTGTTTCAAGAGTTTTTTTTTCCCCCCCACACTGTGGCTAGAAACAAAAGCAGTATCATTCTGCTTCTTTTAGGTGTCTGTCTTTCTACTGACACAAAACATTGACAGAACTGAGACAAGGTAGAGATGTAGATCTGTAAGGAGAGAAACCAAGTACAATAGAGTAAAAGGACACTCAAGTTTTCTGTCAAGCACGAAAGTGTCTAAAAACTATAATAGTTTAAACTTACTTTCCTAGAGGTCCATAAGTGACATTTGTTACTTAACCAGATTTTTTCAGTACAGTTTTTCCAGGTTTCAATTAAGAAAAGCAACACTTGGTATGGGCTGCCAACAAGTGCCATTTGAACACTACTTTCATGACAATGCATCCTGAAGAGATGATATAGGACCTATTAAAAAGCCACTAACCTAAGACAAAAATAAAGAAAGGTGACCCTTAGGTTGCAAGGTTATTATAGAATCTTCCAGGTGCTTAAAATGTATGCGAGTTTTACAGACCCTGTGAATTTAAATGTCACCTTAGCCTCAGTTTTTGATGCTGTGTCTTCTGAGTCATCCCAGCATCCCAAAGACAAAGCCTCAGTTCAATTCTTCAGCTGATGATTGTGTGGAATCCTTTTTACGCATCAGACAACTTCCCAGTTACAGGCTACCTTTGAGAAATGTGTCCATTTACGTGCCATGAAAATCAACTGCTTGATGCTTTTTACTATCAAATCCTGCTCATTCCAATAGTACTCATTTCAGCACTTCCAAAATACTGCTTTAGAATGAAGACTAATTTAAAACTTGAGCTTGAGATACAACCAGCACCTGCAATGACTAATGGAACTCAGCACGTCACTGGATTAGGTACACAGTAAGTACCTGACTTCCGGGTAATTAGAAATAACCATGCAACATCTTCATAATGCCATTCAGGAATACGCTTAATGGAATTTCTCTGTTTAACTCTTTCAGTACTTCCCTTCCCCATTTTTACAGCAGGAATCTTTTGTTCAATTTAAAGTAGGCCAGAAACCTGAGCCACTTTCAATTAGACAATATTTATGTAGTCCTGTGTGCAACATTTTATGTATCCTGGAGGCATTTTAAATTGCATGAGAAGGATGAGAATAGGAAATGCATACGTAGCCAATCATGCCTCATTACACAAGTTTCAGGTATTTTCTACTGTAGTCATTTAAGAATATCATAGAATCATAGAAAGGTTTGGGTTGGAAGGGACCTTAAAGACCATCTAGTTTCAACCCCCCTGCCATAGGCAGGGACACCATCCACCAGATCAGGTTGCTCGGAGCCCCATCCAACCTGGCCTTGAGCACTTCCAGGGATGGGGCATCCACAGCTTCTCTGGGCAGCCTGTGCCAGTGCCTCACCACCCTCATAGTAAAGAATTTCTTCCTTATATCTAATCTAAATCTACCCTCTTTTAGTTCAAAGCCATTACCCCTTGTTCTATCACTCTCCCTGACAAAAGAGTCCCTCAGCAGCTTTCCTGTAGGCCCCCTCTGGGTACTGGAAGGTCGCTGTAAGGTCTCCCTGGAGACTTCCCTCCTCTGAGCTGAACAACCCAAACTCTCTCAGCCTGTCTTCATAGGAGAGGTGCAATTCATCATGTGTATATTTAAAGGCTACTGAATAGGATTATTGTGCATATGATTGCATCTGACTTGCAAGCATTGAATGTGGACTTAGGAGGACGAAGTATGCAAACTGAGTCAGTTAAGATGCTTTTAATAGCACTGGGGTGTCTAAGGTTGGGAGTGGAATTGTAAGTAGATCAGCATCACAAAACAGGGAAAAGCAGGTGGCATGCTGAGTGTAGCTTTTTGTAAAAGTTGGAAGCCAGCATTTACAAACATATTAAATAATACACAAGTTTCCAGGACATTGACACTCTTTTGGTATGACTTGGAACCAGTATTTATCTGCATCTTTTGGTAGGTCAGCTGTCTTTGACATCATAATCATGACACTCTTGAAGGGTTTTTTTTTTTGGTTGGTTGTTTTCTGTTTGTTTGTTTGTTTGCTTTGTTTCAATTCTTGATTTCTGTAACTTCCTCCTTTACTTGGTCTCCATCTGTGACTGTACTTTGTTTTTCAGAGATATGAGATATACAGTCCTGGGTTCATGACTGAATCTAGGCATTATAATGGTAAAAAAGCAAACAAAGTTGCATATATCCCCAAGGCCCTACTCTTAAATTTTAAAGTTACTCTGCTCTGAAAATACACCGGCAGATTCAATAACTGATTTAGGGTGCTACTTTTTCACATGTACTGCAGTATTGCAATATGGCACTTTGTACCAACTTCACTGGCAATTCTGCATACTGAAAAATCCTGGAATTCAAGTCCTAAGCCTTTTGAACTTTTACTCCTAAATTTTCCTTGTACTTCTGATTTTAAAATGGAAGTGCTGACATTTACAGTTGCAAGCTTTCCATTTTGCCAATATCCACTGCCTACCTGGAGACAGATAGGAACACAGAAACTGTGCCAGCAGAGATTTCAAAATACTTCAGTCAGAAGCCCTCCTGGAATAAATTAAACGGCATTTCCTGCATGTTTCCTCCTACAACCATAAAACAATCACGCTAAATCCAACCTTCAGAAATACTTGCCAATGTGAGATTCCTTCCATCAGCTGATATAAGCATAATTCTCAATCACAGAATGAAATAAAAAAAAGATTGTGATATCTACAAACAGCCATTGATCTGTAAAAAGTGTTCAGCTTTTCCAAGATTAAATTCACTGTCTTCTACAGATTACTAGCTCTGTAGAATTAGTCTGAAAGAATTTGCATGCTACTGCACTTGCACTGCATTAATTATGAATCAAAGCACTTTCGTAGTATCTTCAACTTTAGAAGCTCATGTTTTACTAGCAATGGTTTCACCATGTGCACAATATTCCAGGAGCAATAACATTCAAATTTCAGAGACCTCAGCTGGTGGAAATCAGGTTATTTTTACCTACTTCTTTCATTGCTTTTCTGTAATCACTTTCTAATGATTCCAACCTTCCAGCTTTGTTTTACAAAAACGCAAATCCGGTGTATTTGATCACTGTCCTGCCTCTGGCAGGAATCTGATAAAAGGTTTCTTTACAAGTCCTGGTAAACCTCTGTTTGCTTTTATGTCTAACAAAAGCTTGAAAAAAATTCCTTAACCAGGCCAACTTTGTCTAATTTCTTTAAAGCTTTGTCTTTGGTTCCTTACAGCCCTTAAGCCAATGGTGTAAAATGATTAGTGTTAACCCTACTCAAGGCTTATTTCAGAGACTGAAAGTCATAAATACATTTTCAATTTGATTCATCACTGGCATGCACATTCCATACTTGCTTACACTTGGACATAAGGGTTGGTGAACTGTACAGTTCTGCATGTTCAGGGCAATAAAGTTCCTTAATTTTATGCTTGTGACAAAATACAGTTGGTGTTTATTTTACCTCTCCTACACATACATGGATCTTCAAAACATTAAAAGCTTTAATCCTGCATTATCCCAGCATCTTATCTAGTTCCAATTCTATCATTAACACAATTATACTGAATATTTCAAATACAATGTGGCTATAAAAATTACCAGCATTCTGTAACATGGAGAAAATTTTTCCAGGACCTCAGCTGGCTTGTAGATTATAACCTGAAGCACAATACTTGATAATTCATTCAACTTCATATGCACTAGTATAAATGCCAACAGCATTTTATTCATATATATCTAGACTCTCTTTTAAATCTTAAAGAATTTTTAACATTAACAACATTGTGTGTCAAAAATTGCAAAACAACTTTGTAGTAAAATTTTGAATACATGCTTCATTTAACACTGGATTGCTTGTGAACTGGCCCAGGTTGTGGTTTTCAATTACAAATGTTTTTCTTTGCATACTGGGCAAAAAAGGATTTCTATCCATTCATGAATTTATATCTGCTGGTTATTATGCCTTTTAAAGTAGCAAACTCTCATTTCAAATTTGAATTCCAGATTTTCAGACTTTGTCAATATTCAACACGGTTCTGATCTAGATTTCTTGTCCCTTCCAAAAGGAAATTTAGCAAAGGATTTTGATAAGCACAGGAGGGAATTACATCTAATTTTAAGAAACCTCTCCCCCTGCAGAGAGAGAGGAAAAAAATAATGAAATGTTAAACCCAGTGTTACACTATCAAAAAACTTTGTAACCTCAGGGAATTCAAGGGAACAGTAGGAATACATGTATACAAGAAGCTTTTAATAGAGAATACTTAATGGCTTTTCACCCATTCTGTACAAGTTACTTTAAACTCAGATATTGTGCATCTGAACATAAAAAGCATATGTGCAAAGAAAAACTTATTTTGAGAAAAAAATTATTCAGCTACAGTTAAGCTGAAGCAAGAAGCCTGGTAAAATAGAGTATTGCATAAAAAAGTAGATAATGATAAAGCGATAGGCATCATTTATTAGGATTTTAAATAAATATATATATATTAAAATGGTTCCAAAACACTTATTTATGAACTAAAAGGAACAGAGAAATGAAGTAGCAGCTTATTAAAAAATTATGCTTAAATATAGTGCCACAATTACTGGCATTGTAGGGTATAGGAAATTTAATAGTGAACAGCTTTTTGTTTTGGTCATTTTTCAAACATATTTTAGTCATTTATAGGAGAATGCAAAGGGTATCCAGGTAACCTGGATCCTAATGTACTTGCAGTTGTTCGGTCAGCTGTCAGAGAAGAGTAAAACAGTTAAAAACCTACACAAGCCTTGTCCACAAGCCCAAAATAGATGCATTAGCAGTAAAATAGGCATCTCTGACAGCCAAATTGTCACAATCAGGTTTCAGAACTAATATTCCACTGACAGCTCAGAACATATCTTAAATTAGCTTTCTGCTTGAACACTGCGAGTATGAATACAGCCAAAAATACAGATATTGTGGAGAAACAATTTTGGGGAGCAACTCTGGTCATGGGGAAAGTACTGATATTGCTTATGCTATCCTTTTTATGCTGTTTATGATACTGTATGTACAGAAAATTACTGCATTTGGCCAAAGAAGAAAGTAGACTGTCAGACTGTTATCTTTTTCAGAAAGTGAAGCCACATATTAGTTTAAATGGAAGCATTTACAGTAAATAGTTATACTAGTTATAGTAAGCAATGAGCCAAGATCTAAAATTTGCTGTAGCATCTGTTACTAGTATCGCAGATACTTTAATATTTAAAAGTAAAAGCATCTATATGTATTTCTAGGCACACTGCGTACTGAGATCCCTGAGTGTACTTCAGGATTCTTCTGTTCCTTTGGCTTTCCTGGCATGTCAAAACCAAGCGTGCAATGCCTTCCCAAGCGTTCAACAGAATGCAAGCATTTCAGACAAAGAGGTATCATTTTGCAAAAAACACATGGGCAGATCTGCAGGGATAGTACAAGTGCAAGGTTCTCCTTCCATCCAAATAAGCTGACATTCTTCATGTCTCTGAAAGCTCTTATGAGTTTATCTCTGAGATATCAGAAGTATCAGTTTGTTTTTGTTTTTTAAGGATTCCCAGTGTGGAGATTTAGATTCCTGAATTAGATTACAGTTGAGAACAGAATATATCTTGTCTGTGGAAACAATATAGTTACATAATGCAGCACAGGTAACAACATCTGTTTCTGAAGGGTAAAGTGACACACTCACGCAGCAGCTCTACTGCTTTCAGGTTTTGTGCAACCTTCCTCAGTACTAGTAAGTGTGCAACTTGATCAACCCACAGCCATAGGGTTTTTAATATTGCATCCAAAAGTGGCAATATCATTGGTTCATTCTGGTCCAGCTCACATTCCATGGCTTCTGGCCTTTGATTTCCATACACTACTTAGGAATAATTTCTGACATTAGCCCTGATTACTTCTAAGAAAATCTGTAAGTGATTAAAACAATTAAGAACACATTTTGATTTTTCAAAACTCTGTATCTGCTTTTAAGCTAAATATGATCTTGCTATCACGTGACGTAGCATTTGGTTGCAACTGAAATGCAATCTCGGCCTCAATTATCAAAGCCACAAAATTACAAGCAATTAGAAAATAACAAAAAATTACAATTCACAGATTTAACAAGTATTACGGTAGTTTTTACTAGGAATAGAAATTGATACTCAAATGCCTACTGTGGGTCTTAGGTTGTATAGTCACATCTCCCTCCTTGAGGCACCTGTGTAATTTTATTACAGACAGCACCACTGATAGGTAGGTTTATTCTGCTGATATAGTTAAGCTGATGAAGGTGAATTTGGCCCTAACATTAAAATACTCTTCCAATTCTACCCATTACTGGCCATTAGATATGCTTCCCCAATGATTCACTAAAACAAGTTCTTAGTGATTTTTTTTCCCTACTGCAGATGAAGAGAGCAGATCTCTACCATAATTCTCTGAAGCAATACATTTACATATGTAGCAACTCTCATTAATTTTCGTTTTCATGATTCAAGACAAACTGACATTTTTCTTTTCACTAGTTAAATAAATTCTTTCCACAGTATTTCAAAAGCTGTTTTTAGCCCATGTTTTTGTCAGCAGATTAAAGGTTTTCTAGTGTTTGAGGTTGACAAGTATGAGTACCCAGACATTTACATTGCAATCAAGCTATTCATAATAAAAAGTTTCAAATAAAAACTCAAAAGCAATAACAGTGTAATTTTTATCACCAAGCCAGACTTACACAATCAGAATTCAGGGCCTAGGGAACTTTTTAAAAATGAATAGAAAACCTTATTAAACTCAAGGAAAATTCAACTACTACTTTAACTTTTTCATATTCTAACAATATGGAAACATGAAAAATGAATGGAGAATCATACAGAGTAAAAAGAAGACATACAAGGTGAAATACTTGTTGTGGCTACCTGTAGGTCAACTTAGAGGTAACTTTAAACTCCTAACCCAAAATTCGCTAACATTCACTCTTCACATGGGGTTTTCAGCTTGATATGTTTTGCAAAAATCAGGTCTCAACAGAAGCAATAGGAAAATGTGCCCATTTACAGATGGTGAGCCTTAAATTAGATAACACCACCAAGGTTACCGATTGAGGTATTTAGACTTCCGTATATCTAAGTTTTACTATGCAATTCACTTAAGATTATCTTGTTCTTTCTATTATGTTCTTTTTTGTTTTTTTAATAAAAATGTATTACTCCTCCCAAATACTTGCAAAAAAAAAACCACAACACTTAACCATAAAAATATTAGACAGAGGAAAATATTTAATTATTACCCTTTATTTATTTACCTTCAGAACTGGAAATGTTACCCTAACATGGCAGAAAGCTTGGTGATTCTGGAAGTTTCTTAACGTATCAAACTCTTCAGAAGTGCTCACTGTAACTTTATAGGCTTCAGGATTCAGTAAGAATTCAGTACCTCAGATGTGTTCCAGAAGCAAATCCAAAACAGGCACAGCTGTTGCAATAATAATGCTACTGTTACAAGTAGTATCTAATGAAGCCATCTTTCCCCTTCAAGGTTAAAGACAACAAAACCAGAAAATAAAAAAAACTTCCAAATTTTATACCGTATCCCACATGTGAACGTCCCACAAAATCCACAGCCTCTCTCCTCATTACTTTTTCAGTCAGGAATAGGAACATTGCCTTGTTTTGTGCGAAGGCTTAGACTCATTCCAAACATCTAATGCATGCTCACAAACCTATAGTGGGTACAATTCATTAACCGGAAGGGCAATTATGCCTGCTTAAACTTTGCAATCAATACAGCTGCTGTGTATTAGTTATTGAAATGCCTGCTAAGCAATGAAATTAAAAAATCACCAGAAAGTCATTTACAAACTCATGGGGTTTTTTGAAATTTTTTGTTATATTGATGAAATGTTGCCCCTATTAATAAATTAGCACAGGGGATAATAAGAATAAGAATAGATATATAAAATAACAAATAAAGAAGATGTCCATTGGGAAAGGAAAGATAGGAAATAGACCGTTTGTTTACAAATGGAGTTAAAGAAATGTTCATACAACAGCAGTCTACCTCTTTCTTTGCATGCCCTACAGATTATCGGGTTGATTATAACTACACAGTGTAACTAAGGTCTCACTGATTAAGACTCGGCAAACCTCAGCCAAATATCTACAGAAGATTAGAAAGAGAAAAAAAATTAGAGGAGTTATGATTTGAACCTAGGCTGCAAAATAAGGCCGATGAAAAGCAGGCCTAGTATTGTTACACATCTTTTACTGCTTCTATAGCTTCTCTATTCTCCGCTCCCCTCTATATTGAGGCACCTATCAGAGACCTCTGACTTCTCCAGCAAATTTAAAGGCACTGTTGGTCACAGTCTAATAGACTGCGATAGGTTTCCTAAATCAAAAGGCCATGCTCTGAATGAAATATGAATAGCAAAGAATTCCCTGTCACTCTCCCTGCCAGATAAAAACTGAACTGGTAAGCTTTCTCATTAACCAAAAGAGATTTTAATTTAAAACCTTGGAGACTAAGAAATACTTAAAATGAGCCTCTTTTCCTGATTTCTCCTGGGACTTAAGGCAGGCTGTGTAAGCCAGCTGCTCTAATTAGCACAAACTGCCGCTTTGCTTGTAAAAAGAAACAAATTAAAACTTTATGTTTCTGTTTCTCAGTAAACCTCATTTCCATCCAAAAATAAATTCTCATAAGGGAGGTGTAAAGGTAGAATATATTTCATATAAGTTTAGTTTGACAAAGATAGGAAAAATGTTGCTAACTTTTCTTAATGGACCAGCTTGATTTTTTTTTTATTAACATTAATTTCATGAGACAAATACACATGACAACACATGGCAAATTCTACCAGTAACTGGAGAGTACAAAGCAAAGACTCAGTGAGAAACAGAGGGGAGAAAACCTTCTGCAACCTCACCATCATCACTTAGGTCTGTACATACGTACAAAGCTTAGAGAAGTTAAATGAAGTCAGGAGCTGCCCCTCAAAAGACCTGGAGCCCATTATCTCTCTGGAGTTCACAAGAACCAGACTGACTTTAAAACAGGAATAGCTACCTTCACAACTGTAAAAATACTTCCATTTAGACAAATAAGAGTAAGCATGTATTATGTACTTAAGGTAGGTAAACCCACGGCAGACTGTTTTGTTTGTTTTAAAGATAACTAGTTCCTGACATGCAGAAATGGTTTTAATAAATCTAAAATTCTAAGTATACATCATAGCTCTACAGGCTGAAATTGTTTTAAAAGTTACACTAAAACCCATTTTGCACCCAGTAGTCTCCATTTAATTAATCTGAAGTCAAACAATACTAATTCTGAAACTCAAAATTGTGTTCACACAGTTTTTGACATATTGCCTTCTTATATTCAGATCTCCATGTACATTTGTGAAAATGAAAGAAAACATGACATTCAAAGAGGATGTACAAGACTTCACTCTCAAGAGCACATTTACATTTACATTTGGTGCTGGATAACAGCCACCATGAAAAGAGGTGAAAGACTGAAAGACTCATTTTTCCCCACAGTGCTGGATCAGTAGTGTCTACCAATAACGATCTTAGTATATGTTTTTTATATATATATACACATATAAAAATACATACAACACAAAGAGGTGGGGTGGGAATATCATTTCCCCTTCTCTTCTCAGCAAGCAGAATTAAAGTAATTAGCAAACAATATTGATTTAAAAAATAAGCATCATTTTCAAATCGAATGCAAGTGAAGACTTTTTCAGAGTCTAGAAATAGCTGTTAAATAAAGCCTGCAAGAGAGACGTTAAGCATTCAGCTGAATGTCAAGTCATGCCCTGACAAAACCAAGAACGAGACAAAGTAAATTTATAGATCCAACTTTCCTTTACATTCTTTCTTCAAATAAATTGTCAGCTTTTGATTATGTTTCAAAATACAAGAAGGAATCTGTCAATACAACAGAAAAAAATTCAGACTATGCCATCCTCAAGCAAGACACTTAACAGGCTTCTTGTCAGTGCCTAGCAGGTAGAAATGCCCAGCTGCTGCTTATCACCCTAACTCCCTTCTCCCTTTGTCTGTTGTACCTATTTTTCTCTGTCTTACATTGGACCCAGCTAGATCCAACATAGGATTTACAGTCTTAGAAGTTAAGTTCCCTAATATTTATTTAGTCCCACACCACCCATAAGGGGAACACAAAGTCCTAGGCCCGGTGCCTGCATGCAAGTCCTGCAAAGCATCTGCAGAGTGTGAATCCAGCCTGGCCAGGAAGCCCAACAGATAGCCAGTTCAGAGTCAGCTGCCTGCAGCACGCACATGACCAGATCCAAATAACCAGAGAGCTGTGTTTAAGACTTGCATATTTGGACACCTCACTCAGAACTGCAGTCTTTCAGATCAGACGTAAACTCTCTCTCAGAGCATTATCAAGGGGTCCCAGCAGGACCCATTGGCTGCCTCCGTACTACCTGCTGAGACTGAGCTCACGCACCACCCCAGCCATTCCCGCTGTTCGCACATTCTCTGGTTTCGGTCATTAGCCAGCTGGCCTCAGCAGGCAGGAAGTCTCAGAAGCAGAACAGACTAGCTCACAGTCAGGGATAGCGTGGATGCCTTCCAGCCCTTTTACCAGCTTTGTTGCTCTCCTCTGGACACTTTCAAGGACCTTAGCATTCTTTTTATATTATGGAGCCCAGAACCGCACACAATATTCAAGGTGAGGCTGCACCAATGCTAAATATAGCAGGAGAATCACCTCCTTTGGCTGGCTGGCTATGCTGTGTTTAATGCCTCCCAAAATGCGGTTTGACCTCTTGGCTGCCAGGGCACTCTGCTGACTCACATTGAGCCTGCTGTCACCCAGCACTCCCTTTCTGCAGGGCTGCTCTGTAGCCAATAAAACCAAAGTTATGGATTTGTGATTCCCCTCACTTCACTCTTAAAAGTTAATGTTCCTGTTATATTATTATCCTATATTATTCTAATGAACATGACTGTTAACTGGTGGAAATAAAAATCAATCCTTCTGTTCATTCTATGCAAATATAGGACATCGCCCTTACTTGAATGCTATACCAAACTAAAGCAACATACCAGAAATTCCAAGCCTCGCTGCATCACCTTTTTAATCTCTCCCTGTTCTCTTTCTCTAATAGGAAAGTGAATGTGAAAATATGGCCTACACCATCATTCATTTTCAGCTGACCAATTCTGATATTTTTGGTTACTAAAGCCTGTCCTAAACTCCATCAAAATCAATAGCAATCTCGCCAAGTCACATGCATTGGTGCTTAACATATCAACTATTTCATTCAGCTATGTTTAAACTGTTGATACATGACATACTGGAAAACTGCAGGCTTAACTAGTAATTTGTGAAATTTGCTGATTTTAAATGCACCTTGTTCGGCTGATAAGTTACATTTGATGAGCTCTTATTAAAGCAGCAGCTAATGTAGTACTAGAAATGGCAACTTTTTAATTTCCTTATTGATTTTTCCTCTTCCAGCTTTCAAGCACCTGGTTTGAAGTATGCTGGATTTCCATATTTGCTAAGTCAATTACCATCTACTTCTCGTTCTTTATGTTAAAGCAGAAACACTGGGGAACGGAAGAAGTACTGTAGTTTTGGTGTTGCCCTTTCTTATAGAACCATTGAAATAAAAAACAACTACTCAGTGTCAGCAAGGATACAATCAAAATCTCAACTGAATTTCAAATCAGTATAGGCAGAGCATAATATATATCTATACCTCATTTACCTTATACATATCAAGATCCATTAGTCAAAACACTGGTATCCAGTTGTATGCCACACTATACAGGTGGTATATGCTGCCACTTTTGACAAAGATACAAAAAAAGTAACAGTAGAAGTTGTTGTAGAACAACTTCCTTTTCAATTCTTGTCCCTTCATAGCAACATAATTTCTCTTAAAAACCTGTGTTCACTACTCAGTTTAAAAAAACAAATGCTGAGACATTTCTTTCAAAAAACAAAGGCTGTAACATATCTCAAGAAAGACAAACTAAATGCTAGCACTGTGTTTTATTAATTACAATAAATAATTTTAAGAGCAGGAATAGACTTCTAGCTTTCAAAAGTACTGCAAATTAGACAAAACATTCCATGCGTAGCTCAAATTAAATTTAACACATCTGGCAAAATTTGAGATAGAAATAAATGACAGATTTTTACTGTTGTGTACAACAGAAAAGTATAGCTTGCTCCACCAGGAAAGACTTAAATTTTCCTAAAGCTAAGGAATTTTTTTTTAAATAAAATATCAACATTTTTGCCTGTATTATTGAATTATTGGATTCATCATTAAAAAATGCCCATGTCTCAAACTGAACATATTTCATAATAAGGATAGTAATTTGTATAATGGAGATCAGTAGTAATCCACATACCCAAATTCAACTTATGCTGTTTGTGTCTTGTATGTAACAATTTAAATCAATTAAAATGTTATTGCTACATACTTACAATTTATCTTAAGGAATTATAGTGTCAAAATAATAAACTACAAAATCTCAGAGGTAATTCACTTCACAAGAGTGACATACTCCAAGAAACAGATTTGGTCTCCTGAGTCCTTTTAGACATCAAATACCCAGAAAGTAAGAGAGGTTCCGCACATCTAAACATCTAAAAACAGTGGTGGTGTATTCAACATGGCCTCTAAAGAGGGACACAGAAACAAATACAATTAGGTTACTTCTTCCATCACTGCTAGCTCACGCCCACACAAAATAAATTACATGCTTTTGTTCTGCCCACACATCAGGCTATGAATGGAGGCACTCTTCAGAGCCTTGGTCTCCAGTGCTACAAAAGTGAGAAAGAATCTGGATATTATGTAAAAGAGTGTAAAAGCTGAGCATTTATACATTATTTAATAAAGTATTTGTTGAAACTACTCAATATTTTCACAGAAACCCACCTTAAAATGTTTGGGGTTTGGACTTTTTTTTTTGAGCAAGATTTCACTTACGAAGTTTTGTAAGAGAGGCTTGCAGTCACTCCAGAAGTTGCTTGAAATTAAGTATTTCCCCCTTTGGTCTTCAGGCACAAATTGTTTTTTGTTTTTATTTAGAGAAAAGAAAAGATTTATGTTTGTACAAACACATTATCCTTCCCTCCCTCCCTCGGTTTTCAATTATCTGTAAAGCAATTAAATATAGCTGTCATTCATAAAAGTCTAATTAACCATAATCTAATCTCATAAATGTTAACCTGAGCAAAACCTTTTAAGCTTTCTTCCACTCCGAGAAAAGGTGGAACAGTTTCAGGTTTTGATTCAAACTAATTCTTAAATTTGAGAATCTTTTACATACAGGCTGAAAAAGAAGAAAGAAAACGCAAAGATGAAAAAGCTTCATTTCACAGCTTGGCACTTAGGGAATGACTGGATGTGCGCAATAAACAGGTTTAAATCCTTATACTAGTTGGCTTTAATTTCACTGAAAGTTTTTTGAATGGATCTTGTAAAAAGATCAATAAAAGTGAAGAACATTTAAAGAAACTAGAAAACACTTTGGAAGAAATCAACTTTCTTGTATAGCTTTTTTGGTCCCACTAAGCCTTGTGACAGCACAGTGGTCACCAAAACTGCATTTCTACTATATCCCTCGTTTTAGTAACCACGTTTTCCATAAAGAACAGTTCACTGATATATTTCATTATCTGAAGAAAGGACATAATACATGTGTCATGGTTTTGGTTGGGATAGAGTTAATTTTCTTCATAGAGGCTCACACAGTGCTGTGTTTTGGATTTTTGATGAAAATAGTGGTGATGTTTTTGGTTGTTGCAGAGCAGTATTTACATAGAGCCAAGGACTTTTTTTTTTTGCTTCTTGTGCTGCCCTTTCAGCGAGGAGGCTGGGGGTGCACAGGGAGCTGGGAGGAGATATAGCCAGGGCAGGTGACCCAGACTGACCAAAGAGATATTCCACACCATATGACGTCATGCTCAGCTATAAAAGCTGGGGGAAAGAAGGAGGAAGGGGGGGCGTGGAGAGTGATGGCGTTTGTCTTCCCAAGAAACCATTACACATGATGAGCCCTGCTCTCCTGGCAGTGGCTGAACACCTGCCTGCCCATGGGAAGTAGCGAAAGAATTCCTTGTTTTGCTTTGCTTGCGCGCGCTGCTTTTGCTTTACCTAGTAAACTGTCTTTATCTCCAGCCATGAGTTCTGGCACCTTTACCTTTCTGATTCTCTCCCCATCCCACCTGGGGAGGGTGAGCGAGCGGCTATGTGGCACTTAGCTGCCTACCGGGGCTAAACCACAACAACATGGAAAGCAAGGTGGGAAATGCAAAGAGGGATACTTGATATGTTCAAGTAACTTTTCAAGAAATAGGTCCAGTGGGACCACGACTATCTTGTTCTGGTTCCTTGTCCTTTACAACTGTCCAAAATTTCACATCTCTTTTGCAATATTAGTGTGTGGAAGATATTGCCTCTCCAGTCTGCAAGCAGAGAGTTTGGTCCCCTTAAAAGTTATGTCAAGGACAAAGAAGGCTCTTTCTTCCTTAAAGCCTTTCTGATCACATCCTCTACATAGAGTGCATCTTGCAAACAACACAACCTATCATGTTTGCAGATTTGAGCTCAAAAAACATACCATAAATGATTTAACCTTAATTCAGAATTTACCTGCACCTCAGAAAAAAGCTGCGCTGACCACAAAACACACCATTCCAAATTACTTGCATGAATTTGTCAGTGTTAGTTTCAATTTTACATCCACTGATTCAGAAAACAAAAAGCCTAGTCTAAAGAATCAGAGAAAAGTACAAAGACTAAATCATAAAAACAAGCAGTTCTTGCCTACATTTATCTAAAAATTGCTGCTAGCAAAGGCCAAATCATAGTTTCACTTGTCAAAAGATATATAAGAAAAACAGGCCTAAGAAATTGGTCACAACAGTGAAGGGAGAGCAAATGCAGGGTGACCCAACTTCCACATCAAAACCTCAAGTTGAAAGAAAGCAATTTTAGACACACGCTGAAAGCAAGCAAGCAGACAGGAAGCAAAATTCCTTAGGGTCTGGAAGAGAGGGTTGAAAATGACAGTTTTATCAGCCTATATACAGTTGTCAGTAAATCACAGACACAAAATAATATTTTGACAATCCAATATGCATGAAAAGGGGAAGGGGAAAAATATGCCATATAATAACACAGCATCAAAATTCAACAGCTCAGGAAAAAACTGATGGCAATTTGAGGCCCCAATCCTCAGAATTCAAATACTCTTTCAAGTATAGAAAGTCACATCATGAACATGTGCTGAACATTATACCGTAAATTATCCATATCACAAATGTAACAGAAGCCATAGTGTAAAGTAAGCAATTATTAAATATCTTGGATTATGCAAACCAAAAATCAGGTCCAGTGAAATTAGGTTGATATGTATGAAGAATTAGATGGCTGTAGCTCTCGGAAAGTAAACTCAAATGAACTTTGCAAGTTTTGGCAAAATATTATATTGTTTCTGCAGTGGTCAACACCTCTGCTAATAGTATTAATCACTATTAGCATTTACTCAGTGTAGGCTACAAACGATAGTCTGTGAACCTATTCATAATGAGATTAACTACAGTGACAGCAAATAATCAACCTTTACCAGGGTTAACTTCTACACTTGAAGACTTCTGAATTCATTTTTTCATACCGTCACAACTAACGCAGTAAATTCTTTGCAAAGAAACTTTTATCGTCAACTGACTTATGACATACACTTTTGTCACCTAGCAGAATTGCTCTGAATTATAGTTCTCACGCTATCCAAAAAAGTTTAAATGTTGCATTCAGCATTTGCTTAAACTACTGCAAAAATATTCAAAGCATTCAAAATACTAGGCACATTTGCTAACATATTCCATAATTAAAACATCAAATGAAATATCTGCTATTAGCTCATTTACAGATATTTTTACCTTAGACTACTACTTATCTCATCCTATAGTGATCTCTATTTTTTTTTTTTAATTTCATAAGCAATTACTCTTATCATCCAGTTACTCTCATTTTCTTTTTGGTTTAGTTTCAATTATATTTTAAAACAAATATTTATGATAGTACAATTTGTGTTAATAGACTTGCAGTAAATGATTGAATGTAGACCCAACAAGAGAGAGAATTAACAAACAGTATGAGGACTTCTACTCAGTCAGTCAGTGCTGATTGCTTTATGTGGAGACACCCTGTTGCTTAGCCAATTTTCTACTGTGTTGGTGTCTGTGCGACTACAGTGTTGAGGACAAGGGCATGAATTAATCAAGAGAAAATGAGCTCTGCTTTGTTCTCTGGCTCAGAGTATCAATACTTAAACAGAAGCTAGGGAGTTTTCACCCATAACTCCTTCAAGATTACCCAACAAGTGCTTTGCACAGATGCAAATAACTGAAACAGGTAACCTGCTCAGGATAGAAGCAGTTACACGTGTTCACATCAGTGTTGTCCCTTAGGCTTGGCTCTCTTTCCAAATAATGCTGACAAGACAACTTTATTTGATAATTACAAGATGACATCTTGCACAATGTTACCAGAATTACAGATGATTTAGATAAATAGACCATTTGTTTAAATTTTGGTTAATTTCTAACTGTACTGTAAACATCTTTCAGATATTACCTATTCAGTTGAAAAGATTCTCTGGCACTCCAAGCCTATGTTACTCAGGGAGTAAGCTCTGTCCCCTGTGAAGCCCATGAACTCCACATGAATGTGTGCTGCACCCCACCCACTCCCATTTTGGGGAAGTAAGATGAACACTTCAGTCTACCTTCTTCCAACTGTGCCACAGTATTGAAAGTAATTACCCTCCCAACACAGACTAAAAAACAACTTTGACATCTCTATCATGCAACATTTTCAGATTTAGTTACTGGCTTACAATATTGGTAATAGCTACAAAGCGAATTTCAGAAAGACGGTAGATCAAGTTTGAACAGACATTATTTCAAATCATTGAGTTACAGGTTCCAAGCTTCATCAAGTGGCAAAATAAATAAATAAATAAATTTCCATTGACTTAAAGGAGCATGATGCAAATTGTCAGACAGTGAAAACCCGACAAGGATGTTTTTATGGAATACAGCTTTGCATTTCTTTGGTCAACTGAAAAGCTTCTGTAATATCAAGGACAAAAGCCAAGTTTCAGAAATTATAATGTAAGCACCTAAAACTCATTCATTCTTTTGCTGAAAACTTTAAGTTTCAGTCAATTTCCTTTTGACAGTCTAAATTAAGTTTAACTGTCTGGATCATTTCTCGATTGTCCTTTCAAAGACATGTCAAAGTGCTTTGATTTTTTCTTCCTTTTTTAAACACTTACTAGCAACCAGATACTTGGGATTCCCTCTTTTCATGATTTAACAACAGAAGATCCTTCAGAATGAGACAGTCCTATTTGTTGGGGGGAGGATGGCCGCTTTTATTGTTTTGTTGTTGTTGTTGTTTTTCTCTCTCCATTCAGGCAAAATAAATAACTAAAGGATCTTTCAAGTGAATTGGTATAATTCCATTAAAATCAGAGAGATCTCTCAACTAAGAGAAATCATTTGTGCTTGTCTCTACATATATACTCACTTAGAGCAGCTGCTGCAGTCTTTATTCAGAATATTGAAGCTTATGGTCTGTTTAGAAATAAATACTATCAGCTTGGAGGTTGATACAAAACTATATGAAACAATAAACAAAAGATTCCTGAGACAGCAACCTTGTGGCAGCTTTGACAATTTATCAACTCTGCATTTAAATAGTGTCATTGAAGTTAGGTCTGCACAGAAGAATGGAATACATTACAGTAAGAAACATTTGAATTATCATTACAGAATTCACAAGCAATAAAGCTGAGTGATTAGTCACATCTGCCTGAACTGGGGCTACTTAAAAACAGACAGTTCATAAGCTGTGCAGACTTGGGTTCTATTTGTGTAGTTGTACCTTGTATGTCATTACAAGTCCTTCTTCCCAATATGCATTAGGGTTCTGATCTTCTGAAGTGAACAGATGGATTTACACCAACTCATCTGGATTTTGGAGCTGAATCTATACAGCAAAACCAGAGTAATTAAATGAGAGCGTGATTCAGAATCACAACACATGATGTTCTTCAGAGAAGATAAAGCTTGTCATGGTTTTGGCTGGGACAGAGTTAATTTTCTTCATAGAGGCTCGCACTATTTTCATCAAAAATCCAAAACACAGCATTGTGTGTTTTCTTCTTGCTTTCAGAAGTTTTTCCCAGTCATATGCCCAGACTGGTAAAAGCAGGGTGTTCAAGTTCCCATAACCCACACCATTCTTATACAGGTGCGAAATGTCAGATTCGGGATGCAAGCTACAGGTTCCCCATTTTGAAACTTTGGCTGACAGACTGAACTGTATTTGCATAGCATGAAAAATGCCTCATCTGTCTATCACATTTACAAAGTATTTCCTGACACAGTGCTCTTTTCCTCCCTTCCAGAAAACAGATGCTGCTGCCTTAAAGCTGAATCTAGTAATAGCCCCTCATATTCTGGTCAGTTTTGTTTAATATTTTAATCAGCCATCTTGATGATGAAATTCAATGCACCTGCAGTAAGCTTGCAGATGACACAAAGTCAAGTGGGAGTGTTGATCAGCTTGAGGGTAGTAAGGCTCTGCAGAGGGATCTGGATAAACTTCAACAAGGCTACATATGTTGGATGCTGCACTTCGGTCATAACAACCTCCTGCAGCAGTATAGGCTTGGGGAAGAGTGGCTGGAAAGTCATGCAGCAGAAAAGGACCTGGAGATGTTGGTGGAGCCAGCAGTATGTCTAGGTGGCCAAGAAGGCCAAAAGCATCCTGGCCTGCATCAGAAATAGTGTGGCCAGCAGGACCAGGGAAGTGATTGTCCCCTTGTACTCAGTACTGGTGAAACTGCACCTTGAGTACTGTGTTCGCTTTTGGGCCCCTCACTGCAAGAAGGGTATTGAGTTGCTGAAACACGTTCAGAGAAGAGCAACAAGGCTGGTGAAAGGACTAGAAAACAAGTTGTATGAGGAGCGTCTGAGGGAACTGGGGTTGTTTAGTCTGGAGAAAAGGAAGCTGAGGGGAGGCTTCATCACTCCTTCTAACTATCTGAAAGAAGGTTGTAGCAAGGTGGATGTTGATCTCTTTTCCCAGGTGACAAGTGACAGAACATGAGGAAACAGCCTCAAGTTGCACCAGGGGAGGTTTAGATTAGGTACCTGGAAGAATTTCTTCACAGAAAGGGTGGTTAGGCATTGGAACAGGCTGCCCAGGGAAGTGATGGAGTTGCCATCCCTGGAGGTATTTAAGAGATGTGTGGATGTAGTGCTTAGGGACATGGTTTAGTGGTGGACTTGGTAGTGTTAGGTGACGTTTGGACTTGATGATGTTAAGGGTCTTTTCCAATCGAAATGTTTCTATGGGGAGACAGGAAAAAAAAAGTAGCAAACTGGCACACAGATTCTGTGGCCTGTTTGGCTTCATTGCAAAAACTGCTGTCTCTTGAATGCCAAAGATTATTTCTAACCTTTGATGAAAAGCTTTTTTGAGACAGTATGATCACACTGTTACTTCTTATGGCCAGCTGATTGGAATTTTCATCAAGGAACTATTTAAAAGGCATTGCATCTCTTTCTATATTGAAAAATGTGACCTTTGATGACAAGTAACTGTAATTACATTTGTTAACTTGACTTCAAAGCTGAACTTCAGAGATATTTATGATAAACTCCGCACTGCCAAAAAAGCTAATACAATATATCATTAGTAAAAGTAGAACTGGTACTCTTCAAATGCTGTGAACTCTTTGGAAAGAGTGCTGAGCTTTCCAAACAGCTTGTGTCCTTTGTGCTGTGTATCTAATTAGTAATTTGTGGGCTCGGTATTTTCCTGACAACTGGTGTATGGATGGAAGATCAAAAACTATAGGTGTAAACAGCGTAAGATTTGCTAGAAATGAGATTCCAGGAAAACTACCTCTGCAGGAGGAAAACTAACAGCTTACATTGCAGTTTGTGTTTGTAAGGTAAATCTTGCTGAATCTGCATGAATTCATTAAAACCTGTATTACACAATAATGATTTACCCCTCACTGAGCACTCTTTACACCTTCCCAAATTAAACACCACCTTTCAAGTGCGCAACAAAACTGTCATAAAATGTGTTTCCTTTTATGCTGCTTGGGAAATTTCTGCAAACTATGCCTTATGCCCTGCTTTTTCTCATTGGAAATCCCCGTTTCAATGCTTCTTTGGTCAATCTTTACAGCTAGAAGTAACTAAGAGGACAAGACTACAGAGGCAGATAACAATAAAACAAAAACAGAGGCATGTAGCAGGCCATCCCCAGGGACAAAATATGGTTACAAGAAGAATGGAATATAACATAGCAGTGACAGAAGAAAGCAATAATGATATCCAGTCTGTAATGTCTTAAGAAATGTCTTTACAAATAGTAAGTTTTATGTCTTACATTCAGTAAACAGGATTTCATAGGTTTCCTTCAATCAGTTGTTGCAGATTTTAGACTCAAGAGAACATAAACCCATACAGATTGCTTTGATTATTCTTTTGATCAGAAAATGGCAGCAAAGCTGTTTTTAACCAAATATCTAGAGAACTAATCCAGCCTGAGCTCATCAACTGCAATGGAATAAGTACAGTTAATCCATCGTAACATGTTTTCAGTACTGCTCTTACTCCTGGTAACAGTATTTTGCTTCAGTACTTCAGAAAGTATGTTAAGATACTACCACTACCTGTGCCTCTACAACTTTCTCAAATGGTATCAAATTAGAGTTCTTTCATTAAAACTTTGTTTCCTTAATTCCAGTAGTTAGGCAAATACTTTGTAAGCTCTTAAAAAATTAAAAAAATAAAAAATCAAAGACTTTCCATCACATCATTGTTAACTCCAAGAGATTTTTCACCTCACTGCTCTGTATTTTCAAACAGTATTAGGCTTGTGTTTCTGCTGGGAAAAAAAAAAAAAAATCCACTGGACGGAGTTGAAAGCATTAATCTCACTAGAAAAAAATAATATTACCAGAAATACCAGAATAGTGCTTCTGTTTGTCAAACACTGCTCAAATTCTTACCATTTCTGCGTAGATAAGGACAAAGACAGCTGATAGTCACCAGCAAGTCAGCCAGGCAAACAGCTCATGTAACGCAGAATGCAACAGAACTGGTCAAGAGTCATACATAAAGCTTGGTTAACCACAAGGCCTTGCCTAACAAAGAACTTTTTCCTAACTCTTCCACATAATTTACATTTATTATATATGTTAGTATTCTAAGAATGTCAGCAATCCTCAGTCTGAAAGAGGCACATGAGCTACATAGACCAGTGAGAAAGTCCAAAAAAAGATTATTTCTCAACGCTGTAATATCCATAACCTGACCATTCAATGAAACTGAACACTTATCAGCAGACCCATATTATTCAAAGACATTTTCAAAGAGACACTCTGTTGCTAGTTTAACCGAATTTCTAAGCTTTCAACATGCTTCCCTGAAAACCTTATTAGTATTCATTTTAATATTGATACAGAAGTTTTCACCTCTACAAGGCTAACTTAAACTTTGACTTAGTATTAAGATATCAAATGTATTTGGTTATATCTGAGTATCCTGTCACTACGTTTTATGAAAGTCAATAGTGTACAAATATTAAGTTTGGTGCTAAATACTGTAAACCTCACAAAAAAATCATTTATTTTACAAATTAATACAAGCTAATATAGTTTTCATAATAAATTTCAACTACTGCATTGAAAATGAATGATTACAACTGCAATATGGATTCTGATCTGCTATTATTTGATATTGGTACATCTATTCCTTGATGAAACCATGATTAACATTATTAACAAATTATCATAAAATTTCCCAAGTATTAAGCATATACATGAAATTAGTAGAACGGAAGAATACTCTGACTTTGGAAGAAGGTGGATGAGTGAAAGGTGCTTTTAGTTTGCTTTTAGTTCTTGCTACTCTATGCTGTTATTAATCAGCAATAAATTAATCTCCCTCAAGCTCTGTCTGTTTTGCCTGTGACAGCAATTGGTGAGCAATCTCCCTGTTCTGATCTCAGCCTATGAGCTTTTTCATTATATTTTATCACTCTGTTCTGTTGAGCAGGGGGAGTGAGAGAGCAGCTGTGTGGTGCGTGGCTACCTACCAGTGTTAAACCGCAACACCCATCCGCTCTTGTATCCTCTAAACCACATTTCCCACATAGCCACATTTCCCACATAATCTGACAGATGTCAGTCTCAGCTCAAGATGGAAGCAGAGATGTTTAAACCACAGCTGAAATATTTTGACAGACTTGTCTCCAAAAGACTGCATGGTACCTATCTCACTGAGGCCAGCACTACTAAGGTACAAATTACTGAGCTACATCCACACTTTACAAAAAAGTTTTAAAGCTAGCACATGGTCAGGTGGTTTTAAAAAACAAAGTCAACTGACTCCATCTCAGTACCTACATGATCCCACACTGAGAATGAAGTCATAATACACCATAATGGAATGTCTACAAACAAAGTCCTTCCTCTGGGTAGTGTCCCTCCTGTGTGTCTGCGGTTCTGATACCATTCCTCTCAGTTCCAAACTGTGTTTTCATTTGTCCCAAATACTGTTCTTTGTCTATAACTTTGCTTCCCGTTCTCTCATTGAGCTAACGTCCAAGTGTTATTTCCTTTACCTAAGATTCTGATGAATCGTCCTCCTGTCTTTAGGACCACCAAAAAAAAAATCTACATCCTCATAAACGTTAACAATTTAGGAATCCAAACAACTTTTCGCTTAGCCATAATGTCATTGCAGAAAGGAGGAACTTGGCCTTTCCCTTTATATCCTACAATAACTTTCTATCCACTACTAAATTTACACATTTTGCCCACTAGATTTCAAACCAAAGAAAGACTGCCACTACTCAGCGCAGATCCGCTCCTCTGACTTCTCTTTTTCATTTATGTGCATGTTCCACTATCATCCCGATACATCTTATTGGCTTTTCACTGTCATCTAGCACAGGTCAAAACCTTTTCTATCATCCATTGTAAAACACTAAAAAACCTTGTCTGTCACCCCTTTTCCTATAGCTTAGCTCTGTAGTGAATCCAGCGAGTATTAAAAACACTGTGGAAAATAAGGCACTGAATTGTAGTACTGCAAACTTAAAAATACACACATTAAGACAAAAGCTATTGCTAGTAAAAACTCTGTGTTCTCCATGTTTTTTATTATGTCATTATAATATAAGCTTTGCCAGCAAAATACATTCAATTTAGAAAACAAAACTTAGGCAAGTGGGAGCAATTGGCTACATGATTCCAACACATTGTTTTCACCTTAAAACATTTGATGTAAAGGCTTCATACGAAGAAAAAGAAGCTATTTAGAAAAGAGAACAAAGACTTCAGGCAGTTATTCTGCTTTTCTGCTTTTTTTGCCCTCTTTGTAATGACCACATTTTCAACCAAAAAAGCTTTATGAATATTTCTTCCTCTGATGTACACTTTTATGAGAAAAAGCTAACTACAAAGCTAGATTTTATACTGTTGTACAAGATGTACTTTGTATCCACACAAAGAAAAACAGTGTTTGATTAAATGCATTCCATGTATTTAAGGATAAATCTTTATCATACTTCCGTTACACTCTTTGAAAATGCCTGTACTGAGATTTGCTGCCCTTAACAGGGTAAATGCAGAGCGCCATGGACCAATTCCAGTTATCTGCTGGTAAGAAGAACAGTATGCATCAACAATAGCTCAGTAGCATCACCTAAGCCTAAGTTAAAGCTGCATATACATTCATTCTTGGCATTCTTTACACACGACACAGGAAAAGAAAGTCTCACTAAGTACAACACGGACAAGTAACTAGCACACATTAAAGTATAGCACTTGTCTCTGATTCTAACAACATGGAGAAACGTTCAAACCATGATATTAACGTTAAGTGGAGGGAGCTGTCACTTGGTTAGAGTTTTTTTGCAGTCTCGTGTAATAAAATCTTGGAAGTGGTAAGAAAATCTATGCAGGTGCAGCAGAAATAGAAACAACATTATTTATGTAGAAAGTAGTTGGAGCTTCCACTGGTAAATTTGTGCCAGATTACAGCTGTTCTTTGTGTATTGAACTCATCATGTTTTTCACCCTTTTCTCCTGACCTTCTAAGTGGCCAAGAAGAGCAAGACCATGTGAAGGATCACTACTTAAGTACAACAGAGCTCCTGCTAGGTTTAGAAATGAGAAATGAGATTTCTCCTCTAGCACTCTGGAAAGGAACGAAGACAGATAGACTGGCCTAGGCTCTTGTATTTATTATTTATCATTGTTCATTTATCTGAGGTGTAACAGTCACATCTGGAAGCACATATTTGCTTGAAAAGGTTGAAGACTATTTGCATACAATGTAAAAGCATTACACCTAGTTAATTTGTAGTTTACATGATTTTACAGAAAATATCACTGGTCAGAAAACACAGGATTATTAGCATCCATCTCACGAAGTGCGATTTATATTTTCAAAGGTAAATAGTTAAAACAAACTGTCCACAGGTAGCTGTAGTACTGCAAGGAAGAATTTCTCCAGGTTCGAAATATAGTAAGCAAAGCCTTTATAAAAAATGGGAAAAAGACCAGAAAAAGCCAAAATAACATACTCTCTTCATATGGAGTTCAAATCTGAAGAAAGGAACCACCCTTAGAAACTGGATGATTTGAAAGACAGGCCAGTACCAAGGGATGCACTTAAAATAATTAAATACTTTCCCTAATGTTTGTTTGAAGTCAGCAATTGCATTTTAGAACAGGTAATGAGTGCACAGACTCAATACGCAGCAGGTACAATGCTGTTCTAGGCTTCAAAGCCTAGTTTTCACATAGCTGCTGAAACCTCTCTAACCTTACACCCAGCAAAGGCAAAAATTTGACAGCCATTTGGTTTGACAGTTGGGCAAAATGTTAGGGTTAAAGAAGAGGGAAAAGAACCTTGTTACAAAGTCATCAGTTTACCCCTACCTGCTCCCAACCTTATGCAATACTACTATAGGACAATCACTTATATTCCATTGTAAATAGATACTCCAAAACCTTTTTTTTTTTCCCCCCACTTTTGTGTCCCAATATTTGTTCAGCAAATGAGGATTTGCAGACTACTAGGGTTTATTGCATGTTGAGGTATAGGCCTGGCACACCTTACTCAGAATCATTGCCACAACAAAGCTTGGAAGCCACATCTAAACCACTGTAGAGAAAAAAAAAACACACAGTATGGTACCCAGGAAGAAATCAGTTAACTGAGACCACAAATACGGCCTGACAACCTACAGACTACATTTTGCCACATGTTTCTCCTAATAACCAAAAGCAGCAGCAGCAGCAATCTGATATGTTTTGCTTTTCTTCCATGAAGGTTTGCTGAAGCTGGCATAGAGGTCCTGATCTGTAAAGAAGGCCTTCATACATAACAATAAACATGAGCATTCAAGATACACGGATTTTTTTAATTTACAGCCCAAAAATGCTATATGTGCAATGTGATGCATTAAACCTTGTCTTGAAAGTGAGTTGGAAAATCAAGTTTAATACAGTTTTATAACTTGTGTTGCAAATAAAATACTAAACTCATTCCCACTATATGCAGCATTTTGAAAAGTTTGCCTAACATAAATTGTTTTAATCACATTTTGACATCTAAACTGAAGACAGTGATGGATAGACAGATTTTCTTGTACAGTTTGGAGTAGCTGGTATTTACAAAATCTTGGCAGAAATAAAATTGTAAAAGTGCTAGGACAACTAAGATATTGTCTATTGAGGACAAGCTGAAGTGTCATAGACTTGATCAAAACATTTCTGTAAAACTTAGGATGCTGGTTTATTCAGCAGTGACTAATTCTCCTCAGGGGCTTCCAGTACAAGATCATGAGGAATATTTTCTGCATAGAAAATAGAATGTCTCTTGGTCTATTCATCAAGCCCTTCATCTTCCCAATTACAAATACTTTAAAATATAAAAGGATGGCACTTGAGGCTATGCAGTTGCTTCCTGCTTGATATCCTTCGATAGTTAGGTACCAGACTGATATCACTGTATTAATTTCTGATACCATGCTAACATTTGGGTGTTTGGCCACAACATCACTTTGAAATGAATACCATTTGGAAACTGTCAGCTAGCTGCAGTATGGGCCTCTTATTTATGAGCACTGCTTTAGCAGAATTATTCTACTAGTTTCTTTCAAACAGAAGAGCAAAAAAGACCATACACAAAAATACCTAAGCTAGCTGCACAAGAAATGCAGGTCTGCCCATGGAATCCTCCCAGAAACATCAAGGCTGGCACATGACTGCACACAGCTTACCTAAAAGCACATGCACGTATTCCCTGGCTGTGAAACATGACAATAAAAATATTATATGAGACATTACACAGTTGACTCTGAACTGATGGAGATTTGTATGGTTTAGGACTGTTAATGAATGAAGAAACAGTGGGGAAATATACCATACATTCAGCTCCTGTAAGTCCATTCTTTATTACATATCTAACTTAAAGAGGTTCTGCAAGACTTTACCTAGCCCTGAGATTTACATAAGAGACTGAAAGCCACTGTCACATCAGCAGAATCACCCTACCTGACTCCCTCCTTAGCTTCCAAGCCAAACCAATTATTTACTAGTCCTGTCACTAGCTTCCAAAGGAGATGACCATTTTCTACCAGGGAGCACAGTAATACTCAGAAATAGTAATCTCACTCAATTTCAGGCTCAATATAGCAAAAGAGAAAGGGACAAGGTCTAAAATTATTCTCACAAATAAGCTTGATTCTATGTGACAAAAACACCAGTTTGGGGAAAAAAAAAAAGTGGGAACACCTACACAAAAGCTGGTTTATTTCAAAATACTTAACTCATATACCCAGAGACACTAGATATTTATTTTGAATAATGACTAACTTCAGAAGAATCTTAATCCAGCTTTGAAATTCTGAGTGTTACTCACTTTAAGTAGTTACTTTGAACTTGAAACTGGAAACTGGTAAAAGAAGTACACACTAACACCATTTGAACCTTCCAGTCTCCGTAAAATGGGACTTCATGACAGTAGTAGCTGAATTGTTGAGCCCTTGTATAAACAAGAAAATCTGTATTATTTATCATTTCATTTAGCACACAGAAAAACAATTGGTTTTAAGATAAAACATTATGTTTCCTTACTACAGAGTCTGGGGTAAAGTTAAGATTTCTTAAACAGTTACAAAACTTTCATTGTGGTTAGTTCTGTCACCTAAGTATATTTCATAATACCTGGAAAAAAATGGGTACACTTCCACTTGTGCCAATGTTGGTTCCTACTTTAAATAAGCAGGGTTGGTTTTTTGTTTGGTTGGTTTTGTTTTGTTTTGTTTTAAGTGTGGTCCTTACAACACAGCTGTTTGTTTAGACTAATCAAATCCACTCTCATCCTTTGTTTCTCTACATTAGATAAGCAAAACATTTCTCCACAAGACAAAATTGGTCATGGTTCTTGCCCATCTCTATTTCAATTCTACTTTAGGCTCATTTTTCATTAAAAGGGATGCCCAGAAAACTGACGACTTAGGGCTTATATCATTAACACTTATGCCAAGAAAAATACACAGAGCTGATAATTCCTAAGGTTGCATTTTCATGTGCAGATACCCTGCTAACCTTGAACAGTTTAAAAAGATCTTTTTATTCCTGTCTGATCATCTCAGTTTCAGGCAGAAATTTTAGTGTCTAAGTGCAAGAGCGCTGGGGCTCTTTTTGTTTGGTGGTGGTTTTGTTTTGTTTCAGTTCTTCGAATCATCCAGTTTTGTCTACACAATGTTCCAATCTTTTACTTAATTAACAAGAAGAGCTCTGACCTGTAGTACACCAGTAATTCCAGTCTGAGAAGTCCCACTAGTAGATAGCCTCAGTCACAGTGTAACCGCATTCCCTCCTCTTCGCACATTCTTTATCAATCCAAAAAACTTTTACAGCAGCATCTTTACAGGTAGAATCCCTTAAATGTAAGGTTGCTATATTGGGCATAACCAGCAGGATTTGGGTGGTGAGGGACGGCCAAGTGCCCTCTGTGGGGCAAGAACATGGCCCTGTGCCCAACAAAATGGCCCCCAGAACCGCAGCCAATCAGAGGAGCCCCCTGCTCTGCTGTGGGTTTATTTAAAATGGCGGGAGCCGCTGGGGTGTGCCCAGCCCCTGGGAAACATATTTCTTCAATTTGAGACATCAGAGCAAAAACCCAAAATAACAGGCACAAACAAGACTCCCACGGTACGCGCAAAGGTGGTTTAAAGAGCTTGGAAACACTCAAAGAGTATTCAGCAATCAGAAATTAAGAGAAAATTTGATCACTGTATTGATGGAACATTTGGATTGCACCATGGAAAGGGAATTATGTCTATCATATACCTAGTGTATTGGCAAACAGTCAAATTGAAATAAAAATTCATGAGTTTGAACTTTTTAGCGACTCATTCTTGTGAAATGAAGCCTCTCAAAACTGCCATTTCTTAAAAGTGTTTTTTGCTAAACAAAGCTCATGGCTGTAACAAGATTTCTTTCCATGTGACAAAGAATATTATTCAAATGGACACAAATTAATGTCATTGCCTTGACAGAATATGAAACAAGAACAGGACATGACATTGCCAGTGATGCAACAACTTTCCACTGCAAAAATAAGCAGCAAGTAACTCACAGGGGACCACGAGGCGATGCTGCAAAGGCACGCTGCAAACCCACTGCCTTCCACATGGCTCAGGAACATTCACATTGCACCGTTTCACTGAGTTTGCCTAACCTTGAATGCTTACAGCGTTGCAAATCAAAACTTTACTTCAGTCACAGGTAAATATACAAAGAAAAAAAAAAGACAAATTCTATCAACCTAGTTTTAACCAAGTCCTTTAGTAAAATAGAGGGTATTTTAGAACACTAACGAAGATGAACTTTACTTTGCATACATACTGCAGCAACATTGTTTAGATTTTAACAGACTATACATGGACATTTCCAAGTTTCAAATACAAGATTTCACCAGCTTCTTAAGCTGAGACAGGACATTTGCAAAAACACCAACATGGAAATCTAAATTTTACATTTCCGAGCTATAGCTACTAGTCTTTGCTCCTCAAAATGAAGTTTCCCACATTTGGAAATAGCTTGCCATTTAAACTGCCATCTAATTTATCAAAGATCTCCTGTCTTAAGTGGACAATTAGTCCCTCTTTTTGTGCTAGTATGGAGGGTAATATTTTATCATCATTTTTCTAAAGCATTAGTATTCTGTGGTGTTTATTTGATTCAAAAACAAAAAAAAGAGCAACAGAAAGCACTGAATTATAAACAAACAAAAGCTGAAGAGAATGGGAACAGAAGTAAAAAATAACTTCCTCCTAGTCTCATCTCACCTATCCATTAAAAATCAGATTTCCTACCACACTAGAAAAACTAGGGAACTAAACAGAGACATTTTCGGAAACCTTTGGATGAAGTGTGAACAATTCTCTCCTAAAAGGCAAAGCTACCTAACAGGAACAGCTGACACAGCCTCTTTTTCTAAGCTTCAAAGATCTGAAGTTTGCTTCCTAAGGGCCACCAGAGACAAGAGAAAGGATTCTGAAGGCAGAATCTGCAGATATAAGAGAAGATGGATCAGAGCTGGAATTAAATGAAGATTAAGAAAAACAAAATTACTTATATTACATATGTACATGATAGAAATCCTTTTTATTCATTTCAGATTGGAAGCTGCAGGGATCCTCAGAATATTTTTTTATTATTAGTTCAGGAATGTAACTATGCACTTGCTGAATGTTTTGCACTGACATTCAATAAAACACTTGAATCTACTGTAGCACATTTCATTAGTTTGTTTAGCTATTATATTTAGTATATTTAGGAATGACTGCAGGATCATGAAACAAATAATAACCCAGTGCTCCTTTTTCTTCAAAAAAACCAAAAAGACTCCGCTCCTCAAGGGGCTTAATTATTTACAGCATTTCGTTTCTTGTTTCTCTGACTCACAGTTAGAGGTATTTATTAGATCAAAGAATCTGAGCACTTCATCTGATCAGCTATTACATTATACCACATAACAGTTTTGCAGAGAGTTTCAGACTAAAACAGACACAGTAAATGATGAAGGAAATGCACAGTCACAGCTACAACTATGTTTATTTCATGTTACCACCTTAATAATCCTTGATCAAAGAAAATGAACTAAGGAAATCCTTAGTTTTTTCTTTAAAAAAAACAACTGACATACATGTTAAATATTTGCTTTATTTTATTTTCTCTGATTTTATTTTGACCATGATACCTTGGGCTTTTTCAGAGTAAAAAATGATCATTGTCCTATAGAAAACAGTGTTTACATGGTATTTTGACTTTCAATTTATAACAGTTATATATATGCCCCATTGGGCATAATTAAAAATAGAGTAAGAATTACAGTAAAGTGAATAGCCAGTTAGCATTTCTGCATTAATATTTGTGGAATATTAACACCTAACAGCAAGGGTATAGCCAATCATCAGAAGAACCAAACAGCGAAGAGCCTGAAACAAATCAGACAAGTCAACCCTTACCAGCAATGTTCAAAGAAATTACTCGGGACTTATGAAAGTAAATGAATTTAACCTAGTCTTTAGACTAAGATGATAAAGATTTCCTGGCGACAGATGGGAAAATGAATAAATTACAGAAAGCAGACTTAATGAACTAATAAATACATCATTGGGAAAAAAATATCATTGATGTTAGCATGGGAATACAACAGATATTAGATCATAAACGATGAATCTAACTCTTCCTTATCTCAGCAAGCAGTTAAGGAGATCACCTACAAACCCTGTGATTTTGCATGAAGCAATAACCAGTGTCAACTTGGCCAACATGTTTGCATTCCTATCTTTTGAAGCTGCCCTGTTGCATAAAGAGGATATGGATATTGAGATCTGACCTAAGAACACTAAAATAAAGGTTTGACTGAAGGTAACTCTCCAACTGAAATTAATTTTTGAGTCTGTAACAGGTCAGTCTTGTAATTAATTAGGATTGTAATATAATTACCCTTACAGGGTCAGCACATAGAATCATAGAATGGCTTGGGTTGGAAGGCACCATGAAGACCATCCAGTTCCAACCCCCTGCCATGGGCAGGGATGCCACTCACTAGATCAGGTTAACCAGGGCCCCATCCAGTCTGACCCTGAACACCTCCAGGGGTAAGGCATCCACAACTTCTCTGCGCAGCCTGTTCCTGTGCCTTACCAACCTCTGAGTAAAGAACTTCCTCCTAACATCTAATCTGCATCTCCTTTCTTTTAGTTTAAAACTGTTTCCCCTTGTCCTATCACTATCTGCCCATGTAAAAAGTTCCTCTCCATTTTTTTTTTTTTATAAGCCCCCTTTAAGTACTGAAAGGCTGCAATGAGGTCTCCCTGGAGCCTTCTCTTCTTGACGCTGAACATCCCCAGCTCTCTCAGCCTGTCTTCATCGGAGAGGTGCTCCAGACCTCTGAGCATCGTCACAGCCTCCTCTGGACCAGGTCCATGTCTTTCTTGTGCTGGGGACCCCAGACCTGGATGCAGCACTCCAGGTGGGGCCTCACAAGGGCAGAACAGAGCGGGGACAATCGCCTCCCTTTACTTGCTGACCATGCCTCTGTTGATGCAGCCCAGGATACAGTTGGCCTTCTGAGCTGCAAGCACACACTGCCGGCTCACATCGAGGTTTTTGTCCACCAGAACCCCCAAGTCCTTCTCTCCATGAGTTCTTCTCCTAGTCTGTGCTTATGCCTGGGATTGCCCTGACCCAGGCGCAGCAGCTTGGACTTGGACTTGCTGAACCTCACTAGGTTCATGTGGGCCCACTTCTCAAGCTTGTCCAGGTCCCTTTGGATGGCGTCGCTTCCTTTGGTTGTATCAACTGCACCACTCAGCTTGGTGTCGTCTGCAAACTTGCCGAGGGTGCACTTGATCCCACTGTCTATGTCATTGATAAAGATATTAAACAGCACCTGTCCCAGGATGGACCCCTGAGGGACACCACTCGTCACCAGCCGCCACCTGGACGGAGTTGTTGACCGCGACTCTCTGGCTCTGGCCATCCAGCCAATTCCTTGTCCACCCTTCAAATCCATCTCTCTCCAATTTAGAGATAAGGATGTCACGTGGAACTATGTCAAAGGCCTTACAGAAGTCCAGGTAGATGACATCAGTCGGTCTTCCCTTGTTGACTGATACAGTCACTGCATCACAGAAGGCCACTAGACTGGTCTGGCGTGATCTGCCCTTGGTGAAGCCATGCTGGCTGTCTCAGATCAACTCCTTGCCTTGCATGCGCTTTAACATTGCTTCCAGTAGGATCTCTTCCATGATCATTTGTTCATGAAAGTCCTAGCAGCTATTCTGCAGTAATATATTCAATCTTTATATTTATCATTAGTTTGGGTCTCCCTCTAATTCTGGCTTTCAAATATTAAGTACACTATCACATTAAAATGTGACCAGCACGTTAAAAGATTGAAAAACTAACAGAAAGTGAATGAAAAGTGCAATTCATTTGGTCAAATTAAACAGCAAAACAAAAGCGTATAACAGCTATAAAGAAAAACACAAAAAATGATTTATCCACATTTTTTCTGAGTTGCACTCATTTATTCCACACTGAGATCTTCTATGTTGTTTGTGATTTAAGTCAAAGATGTTTTGAAGTTCCTTTTTGACCATCGATACTGTGTATAAATGTTCATATGATGCATCAACTTTTTGCTAAACCCAGATTAAGTAAAATGATTGATGATACCCAATACTAATGAGTGTATTTCTATGAAACATTATGTAGTCTTCCAAGACAGCTTTATTTATAATGCATTTAAGATATGCCAGTTTTTTTCCTATTGGTTTCCTCTACTAGGTATGACAGGTAAGCAGAAGCAAGTGTTGTCAATGCTATTTGTTTAACCATATGGGAATCCATTGTGCTGAATACTTTGTTATTATAAAAAAGATAGTTAAAGGGTGGTCTAATTTTTAAAGAGGATACAACAAACTACTAATGCACTGCAATAACTTTATAAACAAACTTCTTGTTTACTTTCTTAAACATAATTCCCATTTATCTAGGCTGGAGACAAATCTTCAGGGTATTGTGAGATATGGAGAATATAAAGATACCCATTCCTGACTTTTTTTTTCCTCCTCCTATTCTCATGTCTCTTTGATCTTGTGTTGCTATATTTCCCATTTTAGAGCTACTCAGTTTCCACACTGCTGCCTCAAACAACTCACATTAAATGCAAGCTTAATTATTTAATGCATCTTTCATACACAGACTATCTATGCCATGTTATCACCTGATTTAACATGATTCTTCTATTCAAAAATTGTCTCTTTTACCTCTTAAAGGGAGTTTTCAGATTTCACAGAAGCCACTGGAAATCCACACAGATGCAGAAGTTGCACTACTACAGCTTATATTTCACATATTCATTGATACTCTCATTAGTTCATTCAATCCATCTTCCTTTGCATTATGATTGCTCTTAAAAGTAGTCTTTCCTGCCCATTGTTCCTGTTAGAACCACCCCCACTTGAAGGCTATGATAAGAGTCTGCTGCTGCCCTATGCTACCAAAATGGGCATTAGCTAAACACTTCTTGACTAGGTGGTGAGCGGGTAGGCCTGGCACTGTGCTCGTGTATGCAAATCACCAGTATTGCACTGCCCTGGCCCTGCCAGTGGAGCAGCAGGACTGACCGTTGACAACACAGACTGGAGGAGAAAAAGGACTCATGGTTCCAACCTTGTTGCTAGCAAAAGCAAAATCAGTACATTTGAGACTATTTGCCATTTATGAGATAAGATGGAATCTTTCTTCATTGCTGAATGGCTGACAATATAACAAAATGATGTTGTAAAATGTAGTTGGATAAAAAGAAGTTGACTGACTTGAGATACCTCTACTTGCACACTGGCAGATCTAATGTTTCCATATGGATTATCATTTAAAACTTGGTATGCCACCCATGATGTGAGAAGTGTTTACACAATATCCCTAAACATGTCACCTGTTTGTCTTGAAATTCACAATTTCAGCACAAACAAGCTACAAGCAGGTCTAGAGTCTCTTAAATGCTTGAATAAGCATGCTGATGGTAAGTCAGATCACTTCATTTCCTGCAGCATCTGCTGGCAGCATTACATGAACTGCTCATTTCCAACCAATGAACTTCACTGTGATTTCAGTCAAAGTGGTTTTAATTTCAGTAGTAATTCTTGATTACCACTGTGTAAATCAAAATGCAGGGGGTTGCATACAGAATGAAACAGAAGAATGCTTTTATAAGGATCAATAAGGAAAAGACACTATTTTTAAGTTTTCAATAGCAGTTGCTGTCAGCTGATACTGCACAGTATTGTCACAGATGTTATCCCTCCTTCCCAATCTTCCTCCAGTTATTTTGATAAATATGCTCAGTACCGTAAATATCACCATTAAGCATCTAATTCAATTGCACTCTATGTACACTAAGCATTTTAGATACAGGAGAGGAAACCCAAACTACAGAAATCACATTTGTTTTTTGTTTCTTTTATGATCATCAGGGTGTATCAGCTTCCTTCATCTGAACTTAAACAGCTGCAAAACATCAGTGTGCCTGAGAGCACTTGGAAGAGCTTAAGCTTGTATTTCATCCACACTTCTGCAATAAAACTAATATTGTAGTGAAGGAGCTTTTCTCCCTCCTCCCACAGGAGGCAAATGCTCATTGCTTACAGACTAAGACTTAATGACTTTTAAATGCTTCCAGATAGAGCGTATTTCAAAGAAACTGCTTCACATGGTTTTCATCTCAGAGCGTGTCATGGAAGAGAGATAAGGAAAAGAAGCTTTGCAGACAGATTGTTCACATTAGTTATGAAAAAATCTTAAATACAAATTAGCACTTTACTTGCATTAAAGAAGCATTATCAACATGAGAAAGACTTTGTTCCACTACTTCCTCCAACTTTCATAGAACTTACAGAACTACACAGTAATAATACTACATGCTGTTTAGAATAACTGCAGAATAACAGGCAGTTGTGCTGTCCAACACGTGAGGATCCAACCACAGCAGACGTTTCAACAGCTTGTATTAAATATCTTTGTTTTACATTTACCAAAGTGAAAAACTGATACAAGGACAGTTTTGAAACACCAGCACTGAAAAGTGTTTGGACATAATCAATGAGAATGGATCAGACTCATCCAAACCGACACAATGTTACATTTACTACAGAAAACCTCTTGTTCAGTTTGCCTACATTTCCAATATCACCTCTATGGCTCATCAGCACTGCAAATAATTTACTGTAGAAATACCACTACCACAGGACCAACACCTTCCACCTCATTGATAGTCTTCCTCTGGCATGTCTTTTTTATTAGCTGCCATTTTGGAGTTCTAAACTAGCAAGAACTACAAAGGATTAGCCTTTTCTTTTTTTTTTTTTCTTTTTACCTAAATCAATAAATAATTCCAGACAACACAACTCTAAATTTCATTCTCGAGGTGATCCAATGCCACACCTGTCTCAAGTAAAATTGCCACTGCTTCAAAATGTACCCTTAAATGAGAATGTCAGAGCATGAGCATTTTTTTTTTCCTTCTCAAGCAATTCTTTTTATTGTTAAGTGCCAGTTAAGCTTTCACAGAAGAATTTTCCACATCTAGAGCCCATTTTGTTACTGAGTAGCATTCATCATTCAAAACATCCTCCAATCCAAACAGCTGCCTTGTTAAACTACTGAATGCTCAAAGGAGAATACTCTAATGCTTCTCATCCGAAATCTATTCACAGAAGGCCATAAACTAACAGATAAAGGGACCATCAAAATGGCCTAGGTACAGGGTACTTCTTTACTGCCACACAGTGCTGTGATTAAATTCTAATCCGCAGCAATAAGAAATGAAGAAAAGTCATACATAACCCAAACTTCCTCTAATGACTATGAACTATCTGAAGGGATATCTTTGGTGACAAGTATTTTTCTTTTCTTTATTTGGTTATGCCAATTTTTTCCCCTCTATTTGGAACATAAGAAAAAAAATCAATTCCTAACCATAAAAGGGGAACTAAACGATTGCTATTACATAATGACCTTCAACACAGGGTTATGAATGATGCAACAGAAGCCGCACTTACATTTTCGTTTGTAACACCATGGCAACCTCACATCTCAAATTTTCAGGATTTCCCAAAGCAGATATGCCCTCTTAAAGACATAAAATAGTACAGTATGACTACCAGTTTGGGCACCGAAGCAACTCAAGGATAACATGTAATCTTCTAATCTTCTTGTGCAGCATTCTGTAGTTCTCTAGTTTTGTGAGCTTCCCGGTTAAATGCACACTGTTGTAACAAGTTCAACACAAAAACTAGAAAACCTTGGCTTCAAGTAAGAAAAAAGGTGTCAGTTATGGCTGGCAGCTGGTCATTATTTGTTTTGTTTTTAGAGCTTGACCAATTTTTAACTTTTTCCCCCCCCAATGGTGCTGACAGTCTTTGACTAACCTTGTTGTTAAGGTATATTCAGTACTGGAACAGCTGGAACCATTATTTTTTAGTTTCTCTGCCTATGCGTCAGAATGATGCAGTATGCCAAACAAAGGCCAAGGATGTTAAACAATTTTTTTTTTTTGGTAGTTTATATGAGAATCTCAAAATTTTTACCTAACTTTCCCATTTTATATACTAACAGTCAAAAAGTGCAAGGCCAAGATATCTAATTTTCAACACTAAAATAGCATATTCCTCTCAGTGAAATGGTCTCACTGCTCAAAAAATTAAGACATCACAGAGGTTGGGAGGATTATTTTTTTGAAAATTCTTTTCCCTTCTTGTCAATTTTCAATCTTTACAGCTAAAAGCAATTTTACTTGACTAAATTCATAGGACAAAATTTCAAAAAAAAAAGGTGCTGTAAACTCAAGTTGTGGTGGCCCTGTCACTGCTTCCTGTGTTATAATTTCTTTTCCACATACTAGATAAAAGGCTTATTTTATTTCCACTTACTAGCTGAAAAAAAAAAGCACATGGAAAGATGTGTTGTCTCTTCCAGAGATAAGACTGTTTTTGGAAGAAAATCAAGGTCAAAAAATAAAAGAGCATGCATATGGCAAGTTCTGAACATACAAAGTAATAGCAATACAGAAATAACAATCAGCATTTAGGATTCCAACCAGAATTTGTTGACTTCAATTACAGCTATTTATTTCACCCAGTAAGATCAGAGCAGTCTCAATATTTAAGTTTCAAAGTCGCTGGATATTACAATGTTATTTCCTTTTATCTAAAGAAGAAAGATCCATGCTGAAACCCTGACACCCATGCTCAACAGCCGTATTGTGTTATCTGTCTTCAGAGCAACACCTGTGGATGGCACCAACTTCAGCTACCTGCAGAGCAAAGGTGTTGCAGAAAAGAGTCACATACTCAGGCTTGGCAACACATGCTCAGCATCACCCAGCCACCACTCCAGCTCCTGCAACTCTTCTCTCTACAACCCAGACCTACCCTTCCCACAAGAGACTTTAAGCCTCTAAAAGAAACATGAAATTCCCATGTAGTAGTGACTTTCCAACACTTGTTTACTCTTGAAAAATTCTTCTTTACCACTTTATTCAGACTACTCTGTGTTTATCTTCAAGAAAAATCCCCAAAGAATTCAAACGCAACTTCCCAGGCCCTTCTGAACTCCCCTAGATCCCTCCTCTTCCATAATGCCGACTTACTTTCCTGAAGCCTTGCACTGTCCTTCCTGTACATAATGCAGTTGATTTGCTCATCTCAGCTAACTCACTCATGTTCACTCTTGAAACCACCTGCCAGATGCAATCTTCAGGAAAAAAAATTGAGGTTTACATGCTGACCAACTCTTTTCCCACTGAAAGGTTTGCACACCCCTGTGTAAGCTAACAAATTAACTCGTAGATCTGCCACTTGAAGGAAGTACTACTTTGTAGTTATACAAGATATGTTATTCCCAGTGCACCACCTGAACAGATTCGTGTGATTGGAGAAGACTGAGTAGTTTTTTCAAGAAAAGACTAAACTAGATAAAAACACAAATCAAAATTCCATATTTTAAGGCCTATAAAACCTAGGAAAAAATGAAAGTTTTTGTATGCTGATGTAAATGTTTAAGACAAGTCATTAATACATATGCACAGACACACACTTTAGTGTTATTCCTGTTCAATGCTCATTGTTTCTGAAACCCAATTTACCAAGTGGAAAAGATATTCCTATGAGATTCTAGATACAAAAGTAATACTTATTTCTTCTAAACAATTTGCAAGGCATAAGTAATAGTTCCATTTATATACAAGTTACATCTCGAATGTGAATCCACATTTCTAATAGGTCCAAACTTTAGGAAGGATGGGTATCCAGATTTCAAAGGAAAATGTCAGTTCTTGGCATGAATTTGGAGTGGAGGTCTTGGTTCCACAGATTTCAAGAGTACGAAAACTTTGTGAATTAAGTGCAGACCTTTAGTTAATAACCTTTATTAAGCTATGCCAAAGGGTAGTTAAAAGGAAAAAGCACGATAGCTGCATTCCTGTTTGGTTTTGAAACATCAAAAATATTTCCAGTAAAAGACATACAATTTAATGTTATATAACCAAATACAAATGTGTAAACATGTCAATCAGCTGTCAAACAACACATACCTACATTAAAAAAGTAGAAAGAGAGAAGCAGCATCATTTAATAAAGTTTCTATAATCCTTTACATTTCATACTATGGCCCAGCGATTATAGGACTGGAGCGACTCAGACTGAAGAGATTAAAGCCTGTTCTTGCATTTCCATTAGTCTGCTGAGTAAACTCTGGCAAGTGTCTTGAATTTTCTATATGTCAACATCCCACTATGTCAAATTGGTGTAAACAATACTAATTCCTTTATAAATCACCTTGACATCCAGTGATAAAGACAAGCTTTCCTGTAACAGAATTAAGTTCTAAAGCATTTAGTAATAATTCTAATCTTCCTTGCCAATGTATAACAGTTTATTTTTTCCCCCTATCTAGAACAGAATGAGCTTAGAAGTTCAAATGTATATCTTATGACTTAGATGTTCTGTCTCTGTAATTGTTCCAACGCTTTCAGGACAAAACAATTGTCAGAAAATCTTTCAGTTTATTTTTTAATGCCAATATTAGATAAATATAAAGTATTTTCTAATGTTTTTAAGAAATATCTCCTTGGTTCTAACCTTCCACAATAACTGTCAAAGGGCTAAGAGCTAGCTATAGATCATTCTGTGGAACATTATTTCTTTTACTCTTTCACTTTAATTAAGAAAAAATAGGCCATTCTTCTGGCATTGCAATTATAAGTAGGGTTTACCCTTTTTTTTTTTTTTTTTTTTTAAAAAATTTTGATTTTGCACAGTAATATCATCATCACCTGAGGTACAATTGAAATGCTTTTAAAATTCTCTTGTATGATACATTGAGCTTCTAAGGAAAATGGAAGATTGCAAACCCATTTTCACCTCAATTCTATTACACAGTGCAGCAAAAAAAGCCCTGATCTCTGCTCCTAGAAAACTTTTGCACAGTTAATACAAAAATATTCCTTTTCTCTGACAGTGTTTTCAGCTGCCCCACTAAGGGTTACGCATCTTCTAACTCATCGCCTTCCAACTGCTTTCATTTGCAGATCACATTACAGCACAAGTTTGTTTCTTTTTTTTTTTTTTTAACAATTCTTAAGCATTACAGGTTAACAGAAAAGCTTTTCAAGCTTTGATGAACCTGTCAAAGAATCTATTCCAAGTTCTGAAGAAACTCATCGTCAAAAGAGGAAAGATTCTAAGGAGGAAAGAAGAGGCACAAGAGACCACTAGATATTTGTATGTGCTGAAAAATGCTGTTTCAATCTTGATAAAAAAAATCTGAGACTTGAAAAGACAAGTAAAAATCTTCTGACTGCCTCTCATATTAAGATAAAATCAAGATGTCAAATAGGTACAGTGTTTACATTCTGAAAGTGTGGTAGCTGTACCTTTCCAATTAGACACAAAGTGTGAGGTAAAAGCTTCACGTACACATCAGTAACTTTTCTGAGTCTATAATTGCATTGGATTGCATGAAATTGGCTGGTGCTGAACACTGGTCCAAAAACCTTTAGGTCTTTTATGAAGTTCTCTCTTCCCTCCAAAAGCTTTTAGATCTGTTATTAAGTTCTCTCTTTCCTTCTTTATACAGACCACAGGTACAATTATCAGCAAAATAAAAAGCATCGTCTTTTCTATTAGAAATACCATGCTTTGCAGAAATAATTGGCCAAATTTATGTTTAGCAGATTGTATATTCCCAGTAGTTGTTACAACACAGACATTCAGGGAACATTAGGTGCAAGCAAATGCATCTAAACTTTAAATTAACACAGTCACATTCCCACATAGACCATTCATTAAAGTAATTTTTATGTTATGAGCGTCTGGCATGCTTCCCCAGTAATAAAGCATCTAATATTCTGAGTAAACAGCAGCTTACCAAGAAACATAAATTAATCTTTCTAAATATATAAGATGGAACCAACTAGATTTTAGGTTATTTGATATCCTCACAGATTTTCAGAGGGTCATTTTGCAAAAGAAAGGTGAACCAGTAAGAATTAGGCAAAAAAGACAAAATGCAAACACATACACCAAGGCTAAAATGTTATCATCTTCATTAAAGCAAGCTAATCTGAAGTGTAAATCAATATACCCAAACAAATACAGACCACAATAGTCCAATAAACTTGTAAGTAGCAAGACTCACTATGGTTGTTTTCTCTAGAAACAGGCTGAAACTAAGTCTACAAGAGAAAAATGAGAGGCATCTGCCTCATAAAAAATAAATACAGCAAATCACACCAAAATAATTCAAAATACCGGCCTCTGCTACATGTACTCTCTTCTGACAGTTTTCCATAGAGGTCATTTGGTGCCTCAGCTAATACAGTTCACAGCCTTGTGCAAACAGCTTAGCACCAGCCCCTACATTACCAGAGGTTTAAGACAAAAGACAGAACCAGAGCAGCGGAGGCACCGGGACTGCGCTCCTGTCTGCTTCACCTAAAGGTGATGTCCAGCATAGGAGCGGTGAGAGCCACTACAGTAACAAACACAACCTCAATTCATGTTACTAATCGCTGTGGCAGCTCAGCACCCTGAGAAACTATTTTGGCATATGCGAAGTCTTCTAGCTGCTTGAAGAGGTGTGCGGGTCTACCTTCATGTTCCTCTTCTAGTGAGGGAAACTTTCATGTGAACTAATGAATCTGTCCAGTGTTTTTCTCTTCCTTACTTGCGTCCTGTTTCCCTTCATGTCTTAAACAAGGCATGGTATGAAATACAGATGTTCCTGGAAAGCAATGTTTTTCACATTATCCGAAGTTATTGTTTCCCTCCTGTCATGTTATTCTTACATTAGACTAATATATCAGGTTAAGCCCGAACTGAATGGAGAAAACCAACACCAAGTAATTCATCAACTATCTACCTGTCCCCAGTTAGCAAAAGCTGACATAAGAGAAGTGATAAGCTAATGGACCCTCAGATAAAAGCAAAACAAAAAAGCAACGGACACCAAGGTGCAGGTGCAACACGTATTTTTATGTAGCATGTGGTACAAAATGGAAGTCTCCAGTCAGACAGTCGTTAGAAGAGAGTCTTCTGTTTCAGGAGACACATGGGGAAGGAGGTTGAAATCAGAGCATTAAATGGACTCTATGATCTCATCAATACTTGCTTTCCTCTCTTTTCTCCTCCAGGCCAGGGCTCCCCATCCAGAGCTTCTGCAGGAAAGCTGCGCGCTGGCTGGTTACGTGTGCTATGAAGGCTGATTCACTACTGTGACTGAAGAATGACTCATGACAAAGCTACACAGGAGGTTTTCAAGATGTAATCCATTACAGATAGATAATGGTTGCATACAAAATACAAAAGAAGAGAGCAGTCACTTCCCTTGTACTTTGAAGAACGACAAATGAAAAGGTAAGCCCTTTAATGAATTTGAAATCCCACAAAACAATTTGAAGTTTGTACACAGATTAAGAAACCCACCCACCACCTGGTCATTTGTTTGCTAGCATACACTACAATTTTAAGTAGCAAGAATGAAAAACTTTTAATGCAGTAAGTTATTTGAGTCACAATGAAATATCAGAAAAGATGTAATGCACACATCTGAAAAACAGATACTCTGGCATGAGTAGGACTCTGTGACCTGTAATCAGCAACTTTGTTGGTGTGGATACATCCACTGTCTGTCTAATGGGGATACTGTTTTGTTTTGTTTTTTTTTTATCACGTATGTAAATGTTATTTCCCACTGATCCAAATCAACACCACCACCTTAGAAGTATATTACTGCAGCAACTGAGCAGAAAAGTCACCTCTTAATAATGAGATCTGTGATATCCCTAGAATAACAAAGCAAGAAGGAAACATCCAGGGTTTTGTTTCAATGCAGTCCACCTAGAACTGAAGCTCACTGAAAGAAACAACAAATCCAGAACAAAAGAAACAGAAATCTGTGCCTCAACAGTGCATCTCACCTACTAGAGAAGGCCCTTTAGCCATCTAAATGCATGCTAGAGTTTGGCACTGAAGCTCTTACATAGCACTTAAATCAGTCTTGAATGTTATTGTAGTAACAGGCTAACTTGAGCTTGCTGTTGTTTCTTCAGTAGTTGGCACAGGAAAATGCTCATAATGGCTTCATGCATTTTAGATTGTTATACATATTTATATCTAAATACAGATATCTGGATATAGAAATATGTGCCAGCTAGAAAGAATGGAAGATGGAAATGATTTTTGTGAAATATTTTGCCTGACAGAAGTTACCTTAAAATGAATCAACATTTCAACAAAAAATTTTGACTGCGCACAATATTATGATAAACATAATGGCTGAATTCACCAGGCAACCACCAATTATCCACATCTAAGGCATTCATTTCTAGGTATTTATAGAGCTGTATCTATGCAGAAGTAAAAAATATCCTTATACCACAACATACAGATGCTTCACTAGAGTCAAGTTGGATAGAAAGTGATTTTGTTGTTGCACTGATTTTTAAAGAGGACAGCAAATGGCAGTTCAAGATAAGAGTATCTTACAATTTTTAAAATATAAAATATTTTCTTTTAGAATAAATTAAATGCTTGGTAACCAGCTTGTCTCTAATGGATATGATCCAAGTATTTTTGAGCCAAACCCTACAGCATGACATTCAACTGAATATTATGCCATTTGCTACTCTTACTGAAGAACTGCATGCTCGCATGATAATTACATGAAATCCTGTTCCTTTGACCTCTAATACCAGGCATCAGTCACCACAGCTTTCCATTTTGAACTACTCATTACACCCGAACCATACACTGCTTGAATTCTGAACCACTTTAATGGCTTTCCATCTCACTTGTTAATTTGACTTCCACATTTATTATTCCCGATATTGTAAAAGGTTAAGAACTTCATTCCCCACTGCCCTGCACATACTGCATTCATTTATATTTGTGTGAGATGCGTATAAGCTTTCCAGTCGCATTTAACTATATTTTCATTTAGATTTTCTGCATAGGTATAATTGCTGCAAGTGCCAAAGGCACAGAACAGCATTAAGAGTCAACTCAATGTTAATTCAAAAGACTCAAAAGGAGTACCTAATTTAACATTTCTTTGAAGGTGACTGTGATCTTACAACAACTTCAGATAAGGTCTAGAGTAAGGTGCTAGAAGAGAAAACATAGTATGACACAGTCATAGGACTGACCAGATAGAAAAACCTGCTACTAACAATTCTTACAGTACAAGAAATATAAACAATATCCTGTAGGATAAAAGGGGAAAGAAAAACACAGGTAATACAAAATATAAGAAAGCTAACTGAACAGAATCACAGAATAGACAGGCAGAGACCACTGCACAAATTTCCTTGTAGATTGATAGACACAGAAAGTAAGGTACCTCAAATATCAAAGGTCAAGGATTATATCTGCAACTGATGTTCTGACCACCTAAATTTAAATATGATAGCAATAAAAATGGTACATGTTCTCTTCATTTTGAGGGAAAACAGATGCATTTAAAAAAAACATTTTAAACTTACAAGGCACAAAAAGGAAAAGTTTATCTATATGCCAGGATTTATAAAGGCATGAGAGTAGTTATGGGGGAAAACACTGGTATTTTCCAAATTTACTGCCTGTCCCAGTTGCCCAGCAACTTGACATCATCAGAGCTCAAGGCTCCAGACTAGACCCAGCAAGACACTTGGAAAGCCTGAACTTTAAGCACTTAATTATTAAACACCTGACTCAGAAAAGAATTCAGAAATATATTATCATCCTTATTCAATTCCTAGGGAAAACAAGGCTCCAGGGAAAGCAGTTCTAAACAGCAAAACCTTGCAGTGAGATGCAAATACAGGAACTGTATAATCCTGCTTTTCTCTGAGGATTATGTATATTAACTACAGCCAAAAGCAAAGGCTTCTGTTCATTTGCTACCTACAGTGGAGAATCCATTTGTGGGTAAGGCAGCCAATGCTCTCTTAGGGAACCTGATTGTGCTCAGTAGGGAAGGGGGGTGATGATCATCATCCCACCTGCAAACCCACTATCTTAATGGATAAATTAATCACAGGAAGCAGATCTTAATTCCGATCTTTCCCCAAAGCATTTAATGACAAAATTGCAGACAATTCTGAATGCAAGTCCCCAACTCTCTGCTAAAGTTGTGCAGAGAGATGTTCTTCCACTTACTCTACTTGAACTCACTGCAGCTAGAACACATCTATCAAGCCTTTCAATTGTTAAAACTCACCACCAAAAAAAAAAATTAAAAAAAAAAAGGTTGTATTTTACTTCTATCCCTGCTGGATAGCATTTTCAAAGCCCTCCTTCCACAACTACTAGATGAATTTTGCTCTTCGCCTGATCTGCTATTCTTCATAAACCTTAAGTTCCAAATAAAGCCAAGGCAACATTGCTCCTACAGATCAACATTTTTGACAAATGAAATCCTCTTTCTGTTAGTTTACTCCCCTTTCCTCCCTCCAAGTCTAGGCATATGTGAGTGCTCAAAGGCCCTTCCAATCTCCATTACCCTTGCACTTTCACACACCATCTTCGAGTCCACCCCACATTGCTCTATGCTAGAATTCTCTCCCCAACAGGATGACAAACCCTGATGGCAGCTAAATTACAAAAACAAGCTGCATCTGAGATTACAAGATGATGATGATGTACTTCCAGGGTGGCACAGTACTTACAAGATACAAACAGCATTTACCAACAGATTTTGTCACTAAGCAAGTGACTCTGTAGAGTCACACAACAGCATTTAAGTGACCACAAGTTTCCATGCAGAACAATCCCCCTCACACCCCCCAACTCACCCCCGGTTTTTGGAAGGGGAATATTTGCATAAAAATGAGGAAAACTGGAGAAAAACACACCTACTTTCTTTACAGCTTCTCTCAATGAGCTCACAAGCCTGACCACCTCGATGACCACAGCCATCAGTGCAAATTACACAGCATTAGCTCTAAAACATCATATACTTGCAGCTAATTTTGAACATATTGTTGAAGATGAACAGTTTTCTATAGTGAGCAATGATGATTAATGCTATGCAAGATTCTACCATTAGCACAAGGTATGCTGCTAATGAGCAAATTTAGCAAAGTTCATTTCTAAAGCTTAAAACTTGCTTGAGTGGTCAGTTTTCTAAACACTCACTACCACAGCCATTGCTAATGCCTAAATGATTGCCCAGATACATGCACAATCTATGTTAATTAGTGATGCTTAAAGATTTATTTTTATCATAATATTTGTAAGACTTAGAAAAAAATATCACTTAAGAATACTCCCTGGAGGGAAATATCTAAATGACAGGAATTCTTGTCATCTCAAATCAATAGCCACAGCAGATCGGGCACCCAAAACTGAATCAAACACTTTCTGATCTGTTTTGCTGAAGGAGGAAAGCATGTGAAAGAATATCAAATACTTGTATTATTAAAAGCATTATGCCAGCAGATGGCTCCTGTTCAAAGAGAGTATGATTTGCATATAAAAAATGCAAACATTCAAAAAACCTTCTTCTGATTTAAACTTGGAGTCTAGGATTTATTTTATCCTTCTCCTAATACCACATTGATGGTAAAAGTAAAAGGTTTCTTTATTCTTAACTGCACAATGTAAACCACTCTGGCCTACGTTTGTCAAGGCTCAATTTTCAGGGCAAGTCCGTGAAGGCTATGTTAAGGTAATTACCAGCAATCATTTTATTAAGTTATCGCAATAGAAATACAAGAACATGAGACAGTTACTATGGTTTTGACAAGGTCAACAACATTTCTTTAAATTGGTCCTAAGTTTCATCATAACATAGCAACTAATTAAGCTTGGTATGAATGCAAGCAGCAGCTGTTCCAACATTACTGCTTTTCTCTTTTGCTACCATATGAATGGAAAATGAAGGCTTTCTGCTCTCTACAGGAGTAGAAGCGGTGGTAAATTGAACAGAATAAGAGAACAAACCCTCATGATGAAAAGCTATAAGGCAGGCCGCATCACAGCTGACCAAATAAAAAGTTCCCATCACTCCTGTCAGCTCTGGACACAGAAATAGCTTTCTAATCTCAAAGGGAAAACATTCCGTCCAGATCACACCAAAAGCATATGAGCACAGCAAACTTACTTCTGCAGCATGGGGCTTGCTTGTCATCAAGTAGGAACACCCTGTGCTCACTGGCTATTTTGTTTTGCTATAACACCATGAACCCAGGTTATTCCTCAGTTAAAACAGAAAAGAGGCAACCATACCAATTTTCAAGGCTCTGCTTGGTATTAGCAACTTACTTGCTTCTACCAGAAACTTCTGCACTACTGTTAAACCTCGTTATAATAAGGAAGCCACTAACTGTCGTAAGAATAAATAGAATAAATGCCACCAGTGGCTTCCCCCCCACCGCCTCACCACAAGCATATCAAGGCTTGGAATTCAAAAACAAAAACTTTCTCCAGCATTTTTTTCCTTTAATTTGTTTTCATCTGGTTTTGTAAGCTTTACAGTAAACAGCAGTAACTGGAGACAGCAGATGGGTGTTTAGCTTTTGTCCAGATAAGAATCCTGGTTCTCTTACAACACTAAGTCCTGTATAACCAATACTTTTGGCATTTTTGAGCCCTGGATCGACCCATTAAGTTAGCCTGCATACCAAGATAGCTTAATTACACATATTTGACTAAGCATACTTACATAAATATGCAATTATAGCTTAAAACAACACTCAACAGGCATAGCCATCTGTGATTGAATGTATCTGTTGTTAAGGCATAATGGTATGCTCAGTTTCTTCCTTTCTGAATACATTAAATAATTTTTGCAGCTATAGTGAAGAAGCACTGGCATAACAACTGTTTGGAGTGCGGTAATGCATTATCTTGACAATTTAAAACATGAATTTACAAGACAATCTGCCATTATTCTCTAAATACCCCCCACATCAGTGAAAGGTTGTTTTTTTTTTTTTTTTAAAACTAATTACAGATAATACTAGAATTAAGCACTTGCCTATACATAAGCAAAACAAAGTGGTGGTTTTTTTGTTCTACCCTTTCTTTTCAAAATAACATTCATTGGCATTTTCATTCTAAGATGAACTACCAGCATTTCTGCAACTGAAAGAAAATGTCATTTAAACATGTCTCAGAAGAGTAGGAGTCAATCAGAGTAGGAAAAGATAAATGCATGATGAGACATATTTAGAAAGCTCTGTAATGACATACTGTTTTAGGTGGGAGGCATTAAAAACTCCACTATTAGTCACTTCTACTGAGCAAAGAACTGTGATACCGCTTGTACCAGTGTCAGATATAGTACCAACTGCAATTACCTGAGGATCTGAATGTTCAGTTGCTGATGACAACCACCGTACACAATATCCCAGGACCCAACAAACATTGGCATATATACCCACATTATCTTTGAATATATCTGTTATGTTTTAAATAAAAAAAGGATTTCTCCCTATATGACGCTATTTCCTCCCTTAGCAAAGTCCTCTGTGGCCTGCAAAGGGTCAAACAAATTAAGTATTCATGTTATATATCCAAAAT
>VXAL01016561.1:0-20328 GCA_013399475.1 Chauna torquata
GTCCGGCCCGCGCTGCCCTTCGGTGCGGCTCTGCGGGGAGAGCTGTGGGTCTGGCGCCGGTGAAGGCCGAGCCGCAGCCGCCTTTGAGCTACGCGTCATGACTCGGAGGCAGGAGAGCCGCCGCTTTCCTCCCCGCTCCTCGCTGCGCCGAGAAAGTCTAGAAACAACGAGCTTGCGTGCGGCGGAGGCTGTGTGCAAGTCTCACAAGGCGCCCGCGCCCGTGCGTTTCTGTTCCTCTTTGGAATTCGGTCCCAAACTGTGCTAAAGCATTTATTTTTCTCTCGGTCAGACCACTCGTAAACGCGTAGCTTCTTCTGAAGGCTTTCCCCTTTTCACTACGCATCGCTCTTCACAGCAAAACTGTCCCGCTGTTTCTAGGGCTCCGTGAGCAAATCGTTCTGGAGGGAGTTTCACTGTCAGACTGCATGGGCGTCTGCAGGGCGGTTCTGAGGTGGGTTTGGTACCAGCCATGCCCACCGTGATGTTCAACTTCCCGGTAAACCCGTGAGATGTCCTACAGAGAGATCCTTCCTTAAAGGAGAAATTCTCAGAGGTCTCGGTTTTCTTTTTTTCCTTGTACTGCTGCCTACACTTACTACGTGTCTCAGAAAAGGCGTCTCCATGACTCACAAGAAGGAATTATCGGAAATGTAAATGTGTCCAGATTCTACCAAACAGAGATGTTAGTTTTGCTATCTTGATCTCTGAAAAAAAAAAATATATATATACATATATATGGTTCTGTGGGAACTGCCGCTGCCATACAAAATATACTTTTTGTATAAAGATACAGATCTATGAGCTATGAAAACATTACATAAGACTGTTTCTGTAATTCATAGATAATAAACCAGGCATAAAATTATTCTGATCCATTGGGACATAAACCATTTCAGTTTTCTCAATAGTCAAAGTGTTGTGTTTTGCCTCTTTGCTTGGCTGGTATCTGAAGCCCACCAAGTACATTTATTTTTCTAGGTCTTCGGCAGATTATTTTTCATGTTTTCTGTGAAGCACATGAGTCCATGGCTCATCATAATATTTTCCTAGTAAATATGGTTCACAGATGAAATTATGGGCCTGCTGAGGTCTGTGAGAATTTTGCTGTACATTTCAACAGAACCGGGATTCCATCCAGTACTTTTACACAAGTTGCTTTGTGCTGAAAATTTCAGTGATCGCTTTATGACTCTGCCTGGAAGCTCATAGGGAAGTGCTGTTTATAAACTGACATTTGGAGGTCCTTAATTTATAGCAGAAAATGTATAAACTAAAAAATTACAGCTGACTGTGTTAAGTAATAAACCTGAAAGGGTTTACACTTCTATGTGAACGGTTGCTAGTATTAATCCGTGGAATTCCTCTCTGCCGTAGATGATTAGATCCCAGGCTCTAGATAATCCACATATGAGGTGATTTGAATGTTAGGGTCCAATTCTGCTCCTGTTTGAAGTCAGCAATAAAACTGCTCTTGGCTTTAGGACTGAATGCTTACAGATGATGAAGAGTAGAACTCAGCTCAGCAGTGAAAAAAAACCCAGATTTTTGAAGTATTTTGTTACTTTTTAAAAATAGCTATTAATGGTATTGGATCTCTCAGTGGATCTGAACGAAGTGGGACTTGAACGAAGTGTTTCGTTTCTAGCCACCTGTTTGTTCAACAGATTCTCAAATGGATTCTCAGAAGGATTTCTGATTATGCCAATGCTTCTGTAACAGCCCCTATTAAGCCCTGAAAATTTTGCAGAAATTTGACGTATAGGATTTTACAGCCTGCTTCCTCACAGCACCTGCCCAAGCTCCAGAGTTATTATTTCATCAGAATTATGGCTGTGACAAGGAAAAAAAAAATACTTCTGGAGAGACTTCCTTTGGGTAAAACTTTGGATATGGTGACGCTGATTTAGCTACTTGTACTGTTGCACGCTCTTTTTTTTTTTTTTTTTTTCAGTAATAAAAAAAGCTGTTAAGGAAACATTGCACAAACACTAATTTGCAGATTGGATGAATCATTCTAGTTCCTAACATAAGCAGGGGTGTAATCTTCTCTCACAAGCAAATGCATTCATTGGGACCAGAGATGCAGGCGCTGCGTTTTGGCTGGTTTCCTTGCTGAGGTATAATACCTCATTTTCCTTAGTATTTTGCTTTTCTTCTCCTTCTTCTTCTTCTCCTTCTTCTCCTTCTTCTTCAAATAATCTTTTTTTTTTAATAAATATTTAGTAAGTTACTATTAAAGTAATGCTCCTGCATGAGGTGCTGTTGGGGGTCATGAAGTCGACACAGCCTCTTTGGTGTGTCTATGTTTAAACTGCATTTAATACTAAATGTTTGGATTATTTTTGTTTTTAGATGTGTATTTTGGAAGTGACCATATCAAAGGCTTTTGCTGAGTTGCTAATTTTCATTTGAATCACAATCTCTTTTTTCAGCATATAATATAGTTTTTGCCTTTAAGGTTGTAAACCAGCTCAGTGAAAAATTTATAATCCTCCCGTTTTAGGATTATATTGAAACACATGCTTGCATTTCCTTAGCATTAAGCACATGCTTCTTAAAGATGCATGAATCTGGGATGCATCTCTTGCAATAGTAGGCATTACCATCAGATTTCCCCCGAATTAGCATGCCAAAGTACACTTCATTTTCACATGAGTAGACCTTACATGACTGTGTCATCAGTTGCACATTTATGGTAAAAAAAAGGTGAAGCAGCATGGAGATGATCAGTTCTAGAAATAAAAGTAGTACAGGAGTATGCATACTGGTGAAACAGCAACTCAGTTATGGGACACTAAACAAACACCTGAAGTTTCCTGGCACTGCTGAGATACTAGCAACAATTTATTTTCGGTTGCATGCAATGACTATTTTTTTTTTCTTCTAAGGCTCTGGCACCACGTTGAGTAAATAACATGCATATTAAAATACTGTCTAAATACAGTGTGGGTATAGTCACCAGAGAAATAAGAATAATTTTAGGAGGAGTCATTCTGGTCACTTGAGATATAAGCAATGTTTTATAACTGTTTTTTAAAAAATATTTTAAAAGACAGAGCGTGGAAACTAAAACAAAACATGTTTCAGTAACATTGAGGCTGCAACAGAAACGGGGAAAAAACAGCAAATGTGAAGTCCAAGATGACACTTGAAATTACAGTACATTAGTCTTCAGTTAGAATTCCCAACTTTTTTCTTTTTGTTCTATGTCAGAGCATTAACGTTATTAAAATAGCATGTTCTGTACAATGTTTCATCTGGATATTTAAAGCAGCCCTTCCAAGTTGTCTGTTGGAGTTGGTAGTAGTGTCACTTTTACACCCCTCTCTTGAAGGCTGAAGCTTCTTCCAAACATACGACATACCAGTACATAAGCCTAAATGAATAAAATGAATGTGTACTGGTAAATAAACCTGAATGAATAAAATAAATGCATATATTTATCATACATATTATAAACTCCAGGTATACTAACAGTCTGTAGACAAACACTTAAAATATTAGCTCCACAAGCAAATCCCTAAATATAATGGAAACCTGCTACGAATCCCTAAATATAATGGAAACCTGCTATGACACTTTTCCACTCCAGTACTTCCTTTCCCAGTCCATTTGGTGAGAAATGCTTTTTGAACAGCATAATACAAAATTTACTTTGTCCGTGTGACTAGGAAGACCTGGTAACTGAGAAATTAACAGATTGATGATATGCAAGATACCTTCTGAGCCTCTCCTGAGTCTCTAGGTGGCCCTTCCAGGGCTGGCATTTGGCTGCTTTTCTGCCTAGCTGTGTGGCCGAGCAGATAAAGCAAGTCAGGACAGTGCCGTGGTTTCCCACATGTTGGCTGGGTAGTAATACAAGCAGGAATCTTCAGTTCAAACAGCAATTCATCCCTTACTGATAAAATGAGTTAAATAAGGGACACGACCTCAGCACTCCAAGCAGGCAGAAGACACCAACTTCCCCATTTGTTCTTCACAATTCTTCCCCTTTTTAATGCGTGGGCCTCCCATTTCTGGTGTCTTCTCCAAGCTCCCCATGGGGAGGCTCTACTAGGAGCCTCCCTCCCCAACCCATCTTGCTTGCTGCCACATGCCTTGCTTTCCAAAACAACGTGGAGACCATGGTAGTTGTGGAAGGGGGAGAAGCACGACAGGTGATGAGTTGCTTCCCAGCTGGTTGTGTCTTGAGCTGACCGAGCAGCCCAAATAGCTCAGAGCTTTGGGAAGCAGCGGAACTGGTGGAAGGCAACAGGGTCATAAAGACTAAGGAAGGCAAGAAAGGCTGCTCCTATGTTAGAAACTAGGTTTGGAGCAGGAGTGCAGTTTTAAAGAGCCTGGTTGTCTCCACGTATTGCACTTCTTGAAGTCTTTTTTTGTTTGCACAATCAACATTCTTTTGTGATACTGCTGTCACATGATACTTAATGTCATATATGAAATTCTGCTGTCCTCACACGTCCTTCCACTGTCATGCTGGATATAATGAATAAAACTCAGAGATCTATGACTGCATCTGTATAATCTATCCATCAAGGATTCAGAGTAACGTGTGAGAAGGTGTAATTTGAGATTATAGATGCATCTCTTTCAACCTATACCTAAATATCCATTTGTGTTAGTTGCCTATCATGTTGCACATCTCTTACTCACCTTAGGCTTCATTACATTCAGACTCAGTGGACCAATTCAGAGGTGCGGTATGGCAGAGCTTGGGATGCTGTATTCAGACAACACGTGGATATAGTCTGCACATTATATTTTGGACACGCGTTATGCAAGAAGCTGTACAAAGCTTCTGAGTCTGACTGAGGAACACGTAGCTAGAATGGATGCCCTGAGTCAAAGAGTTCAGTCCTCTGATGTTGCAGATAACTATATCATGTAAATCCTTGCATAGCATAAAATCTCTTTTTCCACCAGTGTAAATCAGGAGCAGCTCATCTAATGTCAATAGGCTGTAGAAAGGGAATGAGAACTCTTCAGTAGGGTAGTATACATGGAGAAAGGAGCTGGAAAAAGGTGCATGCTACACAAATGTTTTTTGGACCTATCTTAGCCTCTGACTTTCAATGAAAGCTTTTATCACATGGTAATTTGGAAACAGCTTTCCAGCTGGTGAAGGCAAAGTGCTCATCTTTTATAAGTAAGTGTGCACCTGCGCATGCGCACACACATTTCTGTTATGGAGCAGAAAATTTTCTGCATACCTGATTTCTGTTGATATCTGAAGTCCACAACTGTGCTTTATTTCCTCACCTTCCTCTCTATAGGATGGTCCGCACGCTGTACGCCGTCGGCGCTGTGTTTCTTCTGATGGGATTTCTGCTACCGACAGCAGAAGGGAGAAAGAGGAATCGTGGATCCCAAGGTGCTATCCCTCCTCCTGACAAGGATCAGCCTAATGATTCAGAGCAAATGCAGACGCAGCAGCAGTCGGGCTCTAGGCAGCGAGAACGTGGAAAAGGCACCTCGATGCCTGCTGAGGAGGTGCTGGAGTCCAGTCAGGAGGCACTGCACATCACTGAGCGCAAATACCTAAAGAGGGATTGGTGCAAAACTCAACCCCTCAAACAAACTATCCACGAAGAAGGCTGCAACAGTCGCACCATTATCAACAGGTTCTGCTATGGCCAATGCAATTCCTTCTACATCCCCAGGCACGTCCGCAAAGAGGAAGGCTCTTTCCAATCTTGTTCCTTCTGCAAGCCCAAGAAATTTACCACCATGACTGTTACCCTCAACTGCCCTGAGCTTCAGCCCCCTAGGAAGAAGAAAAGAATCACCCGCGTGAAGGAGTGCCGGTGTATATCTATCGACTTGGACTAAGCTGAGAAAAATATTGTACCGATTGCACTCTGACTGACCGCAATCATTGCCAGTGTGAGAGTGAGTGGCACGGACTAGCAAAGCTTCAGGGCTGGACAAAACTGAAAGGAACCCAGTGAATTACCTAAAAAAAACCCCACCAACCAACCAACCAGCCAACCAGAAAACAAAGAACAAAATGGATGTAAGGGAGGAACAGGCATGCATTTGTGTGTAAGAGAGAAAATGGACGTGAATGTTCACTCTGACAAAAAGAATGTTAACAGGGGTATGAAATATTAAAAAATCTGTTTACCGACAGTCATGAATTAGATTTCCTAGTGTATATTCACATTTTTGCCACTCACTGGGGAAGTGGAGCTGTGGCTTTTGCTAATATTCACCTGCCATGCTATTTGCTTTTACTGTATTATGAGAAACATCAAAGTGAGAGGACAATATATTTGAAAGCATGAATCTATTCTTAAATATGAGGTACGCTAAAAGCAGTTATGGCATAGCAAAAACATCACTGAAAATAGCAGCTCTATCAAGAGTTTGTAACATGCTTCTTCAAAAAATAGCTGTAGTCCAAAAGCCGCTTTTGGAGAACAATGGGGGAAGTGGGAGTGTTGAAAAGTCAGTATAGGTGGATGGAAAACAGAACCACAGCAAGTTAGAAAGCAAAAGGCCAAAGTAAGTAGACAAGGGGAATACAAAAGGGAGTAGAAAAAGGAAAGATACATAAATAGGAGGACACAGAGGAAGAGATATTGTCTTCTGTTTACGTTTTGCTTTAATTTATATACCTAGTCATATATTACATAAATTAAAGAGAAACTATATACAAGGCTATAAATACACTTCTGAATTCTGATGGCTCTCTACATCAATCAAAACCCGTTCTTGTGCCACTAGATCCATTTCATGTCTTGTATTTCTGATATCAGTTATTCCTCATATTACATATATATGTATATGCAGTATCTTTTATTCATTGGTATCTATACATACATACAATGAGTATGCATACTCCATTGTGCGTATCTGAACTCTCTCTTTCTCTTTTTCACACGCATACATAAAAACATACTTACCGCAGCACAAAAATCTTGCTAACCAAGATCAAGTACAGAATGGCAGTAATTTAGTACATAAAGAGCAAAGCAAAAATTAAAACAAGCATCATGTGACTGCAAATGCAATAACCACACAAGAGACAAAAGACACGACATTCATGACTAGTAAACATTGCATTGTTATTGTTATTTTAGCTTTGCCACAGGCATGCAGTTTGTTGAAAAAGAGATGCAGAACTTTGCCAGCAATAATCCTCTTTTTATATCTTTTACCACAGACTTGTATTTAAAAAGGATTTGGACTAAGTAAAGAGAATTTCCTGAAAATTAAGGGCTAACTGCCCCTCTCATCTGGGGGGGGAAAAAACACACGAAAGGGGACACACTGCTTCCGACAGCTCAATGAATCTCACCTGGGAGATCAGCCTGCATCTTCTTCCCTTGGGGATTAGGAGCTCAAACTAGCTCAGGGCGGTGGCTCTTGGCGAGAGCACGGGAGGTCCACGGGAGGTCCTTTTATTTCTTGGTGGACCTGGGGCCACGGGACCCCAGAGGCCGCGCCGCTGTGCCGCTGCCCGGGCCCCGGGGCCGGGCGAGGAGCTGCTGCCGGGCCGGCAGCATCCGAACCAGCCGGTGTGCCACGCGGTGTTCCCGGGCGCTGTCTTGGCGAGGGCGCTTTCTGTCCAGGCAGTGAAGGTCCCACGGTGCTGCACGCCCTCCTGCCCGCACCTATGCCTGGGGGGCCCCGACAGAAAATCCCCATCTGGTTTTGCACCTACAAAAAGGCACTTTCCTGTGGCGGCTAGGTCCAGGTTAATGGTGCTGTGGGGCTTGTGTGGTCCAGGACTCAGTTTCCCCTTCAGCAGCAATACTCTTCTGTCTCCACTGCCAGTGTGGCTGTTCTTTCTCACACCAAAAGCCTCTCTCAGCCACAGGGAGATTATTTTGATAGGATTTATGTCCATCAAACTCTGAGGAAGACAATTCTGCTCTTGTAACATGTCCAAAGGGAAGAATATACAGTGGCATGCCACAGATGCGTACAATGTGTAGTCATTATATTAGAAGCCACAGCTATTACACAATGTCTCATGCAGTTATTGGTGATATCCTGCATCTCTGCAATTAATACATTTTTCCTGTAAAATCCACTGCTATAAGGTCTGCACTTATAAGATTAAGAGATTACAAATCATTGATTCATATTGTTAAAATGCATTTCACCTGAGGTACTCTCACTCAGCAGGTTTGACACATTTCTTCACGGATTTTAAAATCCAGTTTTAAAATCTGGAATTACAGGAGGTAGATTTCCACTGTGTGGAATGTGAATAGTTAAACGGAAAGATATGGATATTTAATGTTATTATTAATATGAATTCTCTTTCATTGATAATAGGCAGGAGTTGTTTTCCTTTAAATTACTTTTTGGAGCAGGTTTGCAGGTGACAGAGCCAATCTCAGTCTTTGCTGAAAGTTTTGTACTAGCTAGTGTTTCTGTTCAATAAATGGGCATACCTTAAGAATGAATTTTTTCTTCATTTGAAGTTGATAGCAAAACTCCCATTGTCTTTTAACAGCAATGGGATTTCATCCTAGGCTGCTATGTCCCTAAATCCTTAGACATGAAGCAAAGCTTTAGACATTACTGACTCCTTTATTTAACATTAGGCTAGCATTCTGAAGGAAAACCGACAAAAGTGCTACAAATCCTTATGTTCCAAACAGCATGTGCACAGATCACAACGGAACTCCCCTGGAGGCAGATCCCCCCCCATAACTATGTAAATTTTATACAAAGAACTTTTATGAATTGCTAGTTATTGCCTGAGAGTAAGAAAGTTCTGCTAACTTACAATTATACGAGATATTTAATATCAACCACAATATGTATTTAAACGTCTGCTTTATTCTAAAAACAATGGACTATATAACCTAAGGCTGCAGTATTTTCATGCTCGGTCTCACAAAGCAAAACTTGGTCTAAAATGAAGTTTTAATTATTTTGTAACTGAATAGAATTGGAGGTTTTTCTTCCCAGCATTTTGTACATCATTTTAACTACTAGTAACAAATAAATAAAATATCTTCTCCAGCCCATGTCTATTGTTTTTTTTTATTTTTTATTTTTTATTTCTTCCTTAAGTTTCCAGCTCTTTCTGGATCTGTTGTACTTTACTCTGACTTCTGTGGTTTCTCTTAATTATAACAGGGCTTACAATATGACAACGAGACACAGAGACAAGCAATGCACCATCATTCAACACGGCTACTTCAATAAGGTTTTTAAATGAGATCTGTCACTTCCCCCTCACCCTTCCACAATTTATAGAAGGAAAATCTCAATCTTTGCTAGCACTTTTCCCCTTGTAAACCATATAGTGACAGTTCAAAATATAAATCAAACTTGAGTTGTTGTAGAGTTGGAGTTGGACTCGGCATGCCTGCCTTACACCTCACCTCAGTTTTGTGTCTATTCACAAGTTTACTCCCACTTTTTAAAAAAAGAGTAGGGAACAGCTTTGCAACACTGCACTTTACAAGCTCTCAGCAGGGACGGAAGAGATGGAAAGATAGAATTATAAAGGAGTACAGGAAGAATTGTCATTTCCTTTCACCTTCTCTGTCCCTGCTGACAGCACTTGAACAAGGCTGGTGTTGAGAAGAGGCTGCTGCCACAGAGGGTGGATTGCTGCCAACCTCCCACCCAGCCAGCTGGAGATGGCAGCAGCACTGCAAATGCTGCCTTTCTAACCTGCCACTCTGTCAGGTGTCCGGAGGACTAGGTCAGTGGTTCCAGAGCCCGCTGCAATGCCCCGGTCTTCAGTGGTGGTGGCATTTTATGCCCTTGTGATGAAAGCGGCTCAGATTGCGATCACCGTCTCACCAAGCCACGCTGAGGACAGTCTTTTATTTCACACAAGCCTCTGAGCAGTAACACAGCCCTACTTGTTTTCACACTTACACCTTTTCGTTCAAAGCAGTGGCAATGACACAGTCGGGCGTACAATCCCATGAGTGACCAGCGTGTTGCGGCTTCCTGCAGCGCACACGGGGAACCAGAGTCAGGCGTCTGGCACCCAGCTATGACAGGCAGGGTGGTGACAAGATACTGCGTGGTTTTTCTTCATGTGCAGCACTTGTGAAATAATGGAGCTGACTAGTCTATGGAGTACTGCTTCTTTGGGTATTTTAAAGGCTTTTGCTTTAGTCTTCCTTCTCCTCTAGTTTTATTTTATTTTAGTGTAGTTTAGTTTAGTTGTTCCTCTAAAATTTACTGAAAGGAAAATAACATTAAAATCATTATTTGTAAAAGGCAATTGACTTTTTCTGGTCTGAGATATGGGCACGATCAGATGGAATAAACTTCCATGAAGAGATGTGCAAATATATCTTTATCTAAAGATTTAAAACAGAGGGAACAACCTCCTGGGCTTACCTTTCTAATACTTTCTAGTACTATGGCCTTATTATTTATATGCTAACAAGCTGAGGCAGTCATTATAATTTACATTTGGCACACATACCGACTTTGAATCGAAGATATGTCCGCTGTGAAGTTCTGCGTGCTTTATAGTTACACCGATCAAAAGAAGATGAGAGGGAGAGAGAGAATTCACACACCTCAATCAGCTTTCAGGGTGACAGATAGAAATAAGGCTATTTTTTTTTTTTCTCTTCCCAGCGATGTAGGCTAGATTCCCATTCAGGATTTCAGTGTGTGCTCTGTAACCCATGTGTTGTGCAGTAGATCTGCACACACGTGATGAGACTAAGGCATCAAGAGCAAGCCGGGCTGGCTGAGCATATGCGAGACATCTGAGCAACACATGGCCACGGTAGGTGTGGTGTGCTCTGGACGGGTCAGTGGAACAGGCAGAGCCGTGGCTCCGCGCCAGCTGCCTGTCAGCAGCGCTGCCTGTCCGGAAAAAAGGGCAGTGCGTTTCCAAAAATGATGCAGTAATTTAAACTTGTAATTCACCTTCTCCTGAGCAAAAAAAATGAAAGGGAGCGCTGGAGAACTGTAGCCTTGGGGACTGATGTTTTGTGCTGCCCAGTGTACAAGCCTGACCTGGAGCTGTTTGTTCCAACAGATTTTGGAAAGAAGAAACACCAAGTCACTGGCAGAAGACGGAGCCTGCAATGCTGCTTTGTTTAACCCAGTATGCCACAGACTGCTCCTTCTCTTTTTAAATAGCATAGGTCTTATTCACTCCAAAGAATGCAAAACCTGCTTGTGAAGCCACTTCCCTAATTACTGAAATACACCAGTCACTCAAAACTGGCAGTAGAATGTTGAAAATTATTTCTGAGTGATTGTGCTTACTTGGGCAGCTTCACTAATCAAAGGACTGCAAAGGGGAGAGCTGCGCAATTTAAAATTTCAAGGAGTGAATAAATGAATATATATCTGGATTTAGTCAAAACACTCAAAGTATCACTGCTACTATTTTTAATAGCCATCAGATCTTGGCCTTAAGGTATCAAAAAGTTTAACTATAATGAGATTTGAACACCTTGCTTTATTTTTTGTTTATCAGCTGAGACTTAAACCAGAAATACACAGCAATGTACAGGTATGGTAACGAATCTCAGTAGTGCAGATTTTTGATGCTACCTTGTAATGCAGCTTCATAAAAACATCTGAAGCCTGTCTGCACTGCCTGCCTGGGAATGTAGCTGATGACTTTAAGGTGCCCTTTGACAATGTGTGGCTTCTGGCTGCCTGAATTCCTCCCCGAGCTTTTATGGGTCTGGGGGGGAGGAGTACAGAAATTTTAACTGTCACTTGCTCACTCTCCCATTATTTTCTAAAAATATTGAAAATAAAATTCATAGTCTGCCTCTTTTAAATGGTCAAGGATCAAGATGTGAGGATCAAAATATACTGACATAAAAGAAGAATGTTTGGGATCACATTAAAAAAATAAATTTCTAAGTTGCCATAAGCAATAACTCCTCTTTGCTGTAATGCAGATGTAAGTCACATAGCTTGGGGATGAATCAAATAGAGAAATTACACTGACTCTCAATAAAATTTCTGCAAATAAAATTTGAAATTGCCATGTTTGCATTTCTTTTTTAAAGAACGCCGTATGGAAACAGCTATATTCCAATTCATATTACAAGAGATCAAAAGAATAAAGGTTAAAATAATATCTCCATCTCTAGAATAATTGAGAACTGTATCTTAACCTTCTGTCTAGTAATACCAATATGGATTCCAGCAAGAAAGCAATTGGGAAGAATTAACGTGTCAGTTACCGCTCATCTGGGACACCAACGCTAAAATTCATTAATCATAATTTTATAGCTATTGCATGGCATCACTACAGAGCACTGTTAAGATTGTTTGATTTATTTAATAATGGATCTGCAGACCATTATATTGTTTTTCCTTTAAGTTAAACTTTACCAAATTTCTGTATTTCATAATTAATTTGTTCAAGACTAAAGGCATAGTCATTTTTATATTTAAAAAAAAGATACATAGTCTCAATCTTACCTCCATCTTAGCATGTTCTTCTATACAGGAATAAAAAATTGTGCTATATGGATGTAATGCACATGTATTTCTCTCTCTAAAAAAGGGTATCAAAAGCCTAGGAACGTATTAGATGTATTTTAAAAGTCTGAAAAATGTACATTTGCTATGTTTATACATAAAAGCATGGACCAGTGTACCAAGCTTCTTAGCAATGTACTTTATGAGTGATAATTAAAAAATAAATTCAACAGTGACAATAATCACAACAGTAGGCATGAAGAATTTATATTTCAAGGAGGGGGACAGGGTTGTGTGTACTCAGTAAAGCTTATTTCTAGACAATTACACTTAATGGCAACGACGAAGGCTGGCTCTGAAGGAGGCAGGATCTGAAGGACCTCGAATGTCCCCTAGGAAACAGATGTGCATGAGGAACATATATGAGGAACATATATTTCCATTTTTGTTGTTAATTTGTTTCAGCTCCAAACGAATGAAGATGCCAGATTTTGGAAGCTAAGTCAGATCTAGCAAATAAAAAGGAGAAAGAAACTATGTGTGCAATGGAAAGATCTTACCGAATGGATCTAAATCCTATGGTAGGTAATTTGATCTAATTTTTGCAGAAAGGCAAATGCCAGATGTTTGCTCCACTTTGATCTTAATAACACTTTAGGCTGCAGACAATAAGATTGGTTTAAAATTTATTGTCTCTTTGATTTCTCCATTCTAATGCTTTTTAAATTCTTTACACAAGACAGATCTATATATAGGCAACTGGGGTGGCATCAGAAGCGTTGTATACTTAAGACATTCTTGAAAACCTCAGTGTGGAACAGCGTTTGCTGTTTTATGCATCAAAACAAAGCCAGATTTTATACGAGCAACATTCAATTTTCTTTTTATTATAATGTCTCTTTTTATTTTGCATATGAAGTTCTGACTGTTGCATCTGTGGCACAGCTCCTTATGTGCTTTTATCTTTCAATAACCTTATTAGAAGTCAAGACAATATATTAAATCAACATTAAGCAGCAGGAGCTGAAAGAAAAGTTAATCCATTCCCTTGCATTGGGAGTGTAATCTATGTAGATATTTAATTTCACCTTTAAGTTTCTTTTAGGATTCTTTTTGTACAGAATACGTTTTAAAAGGATGGACACCAGTGAAACCCTCTGAGGAACCACAACATCCAAGAAGTCTTGCCTTCAGTTTGGATCTTCACATTCAAGGAGGCCATTGCTCTCTGAATATGAGTTGAACTTAGCCTAAGGCTGCTTATTAAGTGGTCTCAGGTTTCTAGCAGAGAATCTTATATATTCACTATTACTGAGAAACAATGAAAAGCAAGTGTGAATGAGAACAAGTGGTAGAGAAAGAGAAGCAAATAGAATTATTAAAAAGCAAACAGAATGATTAAAAAGAAGCAAATAGAAAAAAAAGTTCTGGTATGCAGCCTGAATATCTTATCATAATTCTCTGGCATAGTTCAGAGCCATCTGTCCCTTAGATCCGTGCATGATGTCTCTAAACAATTGTTTTCACTCTGCTCAGCCCAGTAATCTGAAAGTTCAAAAAGTCAGAGTTAATTTTCCTCTGAAGGAAATTCTGACTTTTGTCTGGTGATGAAACTGCCAGTGCTTAGCCAACTGACAGAACAGCTACCCTGGCAGGTTTATTTCAACTGGTAGCGTGGAAGGGCTTTCAGAAGTCAAGAGCTTCCTTACTCCTCTACCACCAAGTTTAGTTCTTGCAACAATGTTCTTCATAAAACAAAATAAATCTTCCTTTATTCTGAACCAGTTATCTTCATTCGTTACCAGGAAAATTATACACTGATATATGGTAATAAATATTCTCTTCCTATCACATTACCATGACAAGTGAGAAGAATTCCGGTTTCCTCGCCCTGAGAGAGAGAAGCTGGGTAAAGCCAAAACCTCCCCCAGTGAGAATTGCCTTAGGTTCAAATGCATCTTCACGTCTTTTCTTCATTATCTTTGCCACATCTCCAGAATGAAAATGTCTTTGATGTAGTCTACTGTCTTTACTTATCAGGAGTACATTGAAGTACTGTTTGCATAATTCCAAGGCACCTTTTGTCACTCTTCTTTTTGTCAATCTTCTCTTAGACATAATGCACCACCTATACCATTAGAAAAGACTGAACAACTAAAACAGAGGTTTAAATGGCATTTGATTTCACTTAAGAAGAGTGCAGAAGCACTGGTTTCCTGAAAATGAATATTATGAGACTCCGAAAACCTTTTGCAACACCAGCCTTTGTGCATCATAACTGAAATGTGTGCAAATGCTACCCGATGAAGTTTAATGGAAGCCACACAAGGAAAGATTTTAGTCTCGACATTTATCTTTAGCAACACATGGAACCACCTTGATCTGTTTTACTGTTGGTGAAAAAAGAAGGTAGTGTCTATTTCACAGGATAGGATAGGAAGTAAGAGTCAGTGTGATGGATGATGGAAAGAAACAGAGGGCAAGAGGGAAGAAATATGTGCATCAGGTACTGATCTCAAAGATGAGGTCTAGTCTGCTGTCAGAATGTGTATAAATAACTTATTGATAACAGGAGTGATGCATTGGCATTAGTGTGAAAGCAGGAGTATACTGTTTGAGAAAATGTATTATGTTGTCAGAAAAAAGACATCCGTGTAGGGTACAGTTTATATTTGTTAGATATAAATAGACTACACAAGAACAAGTCAAGTACAAACCAATTCCTGTGGAAATATTCACTCTCATTAAGGCATTTTCTGAGCAGATCACACTGCAGTAACCTCTGCCATCTCTATCAAATCTGTCACATTCACTTACTGGTGGTATATCTGCACTTCAGTGTGGCAGATAGATCTCAGATATCTAAGTTTTAACCTCACACACACAGTTACCAGTAATAATTTAATTGCAAAAGCTTGAAGTTTGTTCCTTAACTAACATCTTTCAATGGGTGGGACAAACCCTGCTTTCTGTCCCAGCATGGGGAAAAACAAGGGTTAGCAGGGAAATTTTCCTTTAATCTTCTGATGATGATTACATCACATTGTTGAGTGCCCCAGCATTTAAAAATGACATTCAATACTCTCCCCAGTTCTCTTTCCAATCAACCTGCCTGTCCCACCAGGCAGCTCAGCTTCTGTCTGGGGCTGATATACTGGAAAAAGGAAGATGAAATCACTTGGTGAGGTGATGCTGAGGAGGAGATTTTTTATGTTGAGGAGAACCCACTGCAAAGTGGGTATTGGTGCTACTTGCATCTTGTCCTTGCTAGCAAGAGAATGAGTTCATGGAAGAGTGCAATATCAGAAATATATCTGCAGTATATCCTTGATGTAAGTTCAACGGCTTGCTGCTGAAATCTGTCACTGTCAGTGCCAGTACAACCAACATCTCCTGGGAAGTGATCTGGTTTATTGCTCCTTTCCTAGATTTTTTTTTTGTGATATTTAGAAAATGCTTCATTCAATGTTGCAGGTCTTGCTTGATTGAGGCACCTAAGTCTCATCTTCAGTGACTTTCAATAAAATGAGTTGTTCTTTGATCTGTTATTTCCTTTCCAAATAAAATCAGAATTGGGCACCAAGTTTTGGTTCTGGGTTTTTCAGATTTCTGAGGCTTGCATTAGATCAATTTGCTGCTGAACAGCATACATGACTGATAGCAATGGAAATAGCTTCTTCAATCTGTGGACTGTGCCACTAAGAATTAACCAAGCACAGAGTCTATTCAAATGAAATGTTACAAAGGAGCAACAGACTGTAGCCTTTCATCAGGGCTCACTGTTGGTCAAAACAGCCTGGAAGCTGGGGCAGCAGCTCTAATTTTTCAAGTTTCAGCCTTAGTCTGTTTGGCCTTGCATAAAAACCTGTACTTATAGTATAACCTTGGACAGGATTTGCTTTTGCAGAAGACAGAAGCTGCCAGAGCTTATCTATGGGGCTCCGTTTGGGGAAGGGCTTCCATAATGTAAGATCTGGAGTGCTTATTACCCTCTGAGTTGAAATCGGATGTTACTCCCTGAGGCACAGGTCAACACGTCCGTCATGCATAGATGAGACTGTCTGCTCCTCTCAGTTGGAGAGAGATGTTATTTTCTTAAGGAGCAGGATGTTTTTCCTAGAGGTCTGCCCCTTGGTAGGGTCAAGAGTAATATTTTATGGTTAATGTTTATGATTAATTTTGGCTGTGGCCTTTCCTTTCAGAATTTCTATGGTGTCAGTTCAAGTTGGTAAGGGGGAAGCTTGACAAGGTTAAGGCGTGAACCATATACTCACTTTTCCTTCCAAAGTAAATACTACAACAACAATGCACATGGGAACCAAGCAGCACATTCCTAAATCAAACCATAAGATTCACACAGGGAACTAAAACAGTAGGATTCAAGAGGGTGGGTTTTTTTGCCCTTTTTTTTCTTTTTAATCCAAAGGATACATTTTCAGAAGGATGCCTTGGGAATTAGCTCAACACAATCAAAAAGGGCAGTTTGGCATCAGATTTCCTGGGCTCACATTACTTAAAAATTAGTATTGTCCATGCCCCTTTTCCCTCAAAAAATGCCTGTTAAAGGTGAATGATTCTCAGCTGTTCAATGCTGCTTAAAGAAAGGACATGCTAGCATCACAGTGTGATGCAAGTTTATTTTGAACGTATGGTATCTTGCTTTTGGAATACAACCAGATTTTCTGCTTGGCTTTGAATAGGATCTTTAGCCTCAGATGCAAGCTGTTTTCTTTTCAAGAATCTTAACTCTTTTCTCAGCTTCTGGAAACTCTGATTTCACATTTTTTACTAATGCAGTTGTTTCACAATGAACTTGCAGATGGATTTGGTTTGATACTTTAGAAGATACTTAAGACCAGAGAGATGGGAAATTTCTTTTAAAATCTCAAGGCATTCTTTTTGTTGTCAGGACATGGTGTATGAGTAGAAAGAATATGTGTTCTTGTGGTATTCTTAAAACTTCCAAAAATATGCTACTCTATGTAAGCCATAAAGATGATTTCAGAAGGGTGTGCATGAAGCTGTCTCAGAACCCTGCCTTTGATGGTCTGCATCATCATTTTGGAGTTCTGGAATGCATCATCAAAGCATAGGGGGAAGTAAAGATCATTACATGAGAGCTTCTGATGATGATTTTAAATTAGGAAAAAACGAGAGGGCAAAATTCACACGGTGAAACATCTCCTTTCTGTCTATCTCTAATTCTTGTCTCTTATTCATCCTCTAGCAACTAATTTCTGTAGTCAGAGGATATATCTGACATTGTGCTTTCCTTTTAAATTCGAAGAACTTAAAAAAAATCAAATCTTTAAAATTACTGAACTTCAGGCTCTAAGAGGAATAATGTTTTGGGAATTCATACACCTCAAACATCAAAAGCATTTTGTGATAATTAAAACTCTATTATCCCACATCATAAATGCACATCCTTCTCTGAACATTTGCATCATACCACCTCTCAAAGACAGGGTGCTTATGACTGTTCCAAATCATACATAAAACTAGCACTGCCAGCCTTCATCAATACTTCAATGGAAATCAAAGATGCTCAAAGTAAAAAAAAAGAAGGGCATGGCACAGTTCTGTCTGATTCATAACCAATCCATGGCACAAAATATTGCTATAGATGCTGTAAGTTGGATTGGCAAAGAGCACACTCACACAACATCTTGCCCTTTTTTTGAGGTTAATAAGAGAAATGGAAGATAGAAAAATAGACACCAACATTTTAAAATGTTTCCCTTAACTCACACACATGGTCTTGTTGAAGCTCAATTCATATGGCCATTTGTGGCTCAAGCTTTTCATTGAGACATTNCTCCATGACTAATAGAGTCTGAAATAAAAATTTTTAAGTGCTAATATAAATACTTGTAAGTATGAGCAATAATCTGACTGAGAATTTTGCAGATCTATTAATGGAGTTAATTTCATAAATAATTTCAAAAGGTTTAATCATGTACTGCAGTCCTGGCACTTAACAGTTTGAATAAATTTCATTATTAGTAATGAACAAATGTTGGAGATGGACAAATGCACATTCAATTAGCAAGGGTTTCTTAAACAGGGAGACAGAAAGAGAAAAAAAGATACAAAAAGGACACAATGCAAAAAAAAAAAAAAAGAGAGAAAGGACTAGTCTTATAATACACTGGGATTGAAGAAATTATTCCTCACTCACTCCTCACATTCTTTTTAAGAAGCTGCAGAGGGTTTTCATGAAGGCCCAGCATGCCTAAACAAGTTTCACTCAGAAAGAATAAAGTTGTGAAAGTTAAATCACCACTCATTTCTTCTGAGGCTGTCTTCAGCTGTGATCTGTGGAGCTTTAGTTTCTCTTGTCAGAAACGGATATATAGTACTGTAAGACCAAACTTGAAAATTCATAACTTTTCTTAAGTGTGTGGGAACTACCTGTACAAGAACAACTGATTGCATTACTTCCAGCAGTAGCCAATACATTATATAATCTATATGGAAACCAGAAACTTCTAAAGCCTGTACACCTGTTCATCCACTGTTGTACAGAAAAGATTGGGCACATTTATAGATGCTTGCAAGATGCAAAAACCTAGAGCAAATAAACCCAATGATATGCAACAAACATGCAGCAAAACCAGGACTTGCAAACTGTTTTGAACATTTTTTTCATCCTTCCAAAAAACCACAGCACAAAGTGAAAGGCATATCCTATTTGGATGTCTCTGTGGCTTGTACTTTTTGCATCTGGAATCCCTTGGTTTGTTGACTTATGGTATTGGCCCTCTCAAGACCAAGGACTGCTGTTTGACCTGGTGTATTCATCAATATTTGCATTGTTAATTTCGTTATTTTGCAAAGCACTTCGGGATGTGTCTCATGAAAGAGGTTATGCACAGAAATCACCAGTCTGCTTTGATTAAAGTTTTCTCAGAAGTAAATCTCAAATTCTACTGTCTTCAGCTCATTTGCTTTTAAGTTATTTCAATAACTACAGTATTCCAGCTTTTAATATTGATTTAGTGCTAACTATCCATTCCTGAAACAAAGGATGTATTTTCACTATATATTAGTGAAGAATATATATATTAGATCTATGTCTGGATCAATTTCTTTGGCCATGTAAATAGCATAGTTTGTGTTAGAGATGCATGCGTGTTTTTATAAAATAATATGCAAATGCATATATATCTATATGCATATTTATAAACAAAATAATTCAGAAATAATTGCATGCAATTTTAACCATGGATAAATAGCTGTAACATACACGAGTACGAAATGGTGCATCTCTGAAATTACTGAATTGTACAAATCTTACCTGCCTATTAATTAGAAGCAGACAATTCAACAATTACAGCATTGAACAGTAGTCTACCATAAATTCATTCTCTATTTATGAAATAATACTTTTCAATAACTCTGAAGGTGAAATATACACTAACAATGAAATAACGAAGAATTCTACAGCACAGAGAAAAAGGGTTTATATCTGATGACAGCTTTGTATGTTCAAAAGAGTAGCATTTATTTTAGAACTTCAGGATTGGTCCCACTATTTTGAACTTCTGTTCAACCTTGGTGGTATTATGTAGGTTTNGGAAGGCTCCTTACACCTATCCTGATTCTGCCAAATATTGCTGTAGTTTACAATGTTTTCCTTATATGAACAATATCTTATTTATGCAATAATCTTTACACAAAGCACCATGGCAAATACTGCTCTTTGAGATCTTATGAGATACCAAAAAAATCCTGGATTCTGTGAAGCATAAAGACAGTTCAAGAACTTCAGGACTCCTACACTACTTTTAGACCTGAGGGTAAAATTTATGTTCTTGACGAACACTAGATGATGTGGATAGAGAAAAACAATCTGACATCAGCAACCTGATCTAGTGGGTGGCATCCCTGTCCATGGCGGGGGCTTGGAACTAGATGATCTTTAAGGTCCCT
>VXAL01016564.1:242-15725 GCA_013399475.1 Chauna torquata
TGTTTGCAGCCCCCTCCAGCTCCAGCAGAGGGGACCGGCTGGGCTCCGGTGCCGGCGCGGTGCCGGCGCCCAGCCGGAAGACGTGGCGTTTCATGGGCACCGGCTTCCTCGGGGGGGGCTTGGGCACGGCCACCTCGGCGAAGGCTTTTTGGATGCCCAGGAGGATGCGCTTGCGGTGGCCGGGCAGCACCACGCCGAGGCGGGTCAGCCCCTCGTCCGTCAGCGCCCGGCAGTCCCACACGGTCCGCAGCTCGCTGCGCTCGAAGGCGTCCGCGTACTGGTCCAGGTGCAGGGCTGCCAGCCAGGCGGCCACCGGCAGCGACCCCCCCTCCTCCATGGCGGGGGTCCCGCGGTGCTCAGCGCATCCCCTCCGCCCGGCAAGGCTCAGCACGGCATCGGGACCTGGGGACGGAGAGGGACGAGGTGAGCGCGCGGGTTAGCCCTGAGACAGCCGGCTGCAGCCCGGGGCCCCGAAACCAGCGTTCCCCAGTTAAGCATCTGATTTTCGGAGGGTCCCCTCACTTCCGCTGCCCTCGTCCCCACCAGCGACAAGCACCCGAACGCCAGCCTGGGGCTGCAGGTGATCCGGGAACTGGACGGTCCCAATTGAGGCGCCTAAATTTAGGTGCCCCAGGTTTTCATGGAGCCATCCCCGTGGTGGCTTGCCACGGAAAGCCACGCACGGCGCAGTGTAGGGTGCTAGGGGACACGGCGGGGCCAGGCTGGTGGCACAGCCTCGTGCGGGACCTGTGCTGGCCACAGGGCTCCTCGCAGCTGGGCCCGGCACGAAGCCATGTGGATGCAGCAGTGACAACATGGAGGGTGCGAGAGACGGGGGGACATCCCAGCCACGAGGTAGGTTCTGGCTGGGGGAGCTGCTGGCTGCCACCCCCAGACTGCTCTTGTCATCCCCTTGCTCCTGTGCGTCCCTGCCGAAGGACAGAGGACGCCTGGCCAGTGATGGGCTAATCGATCCGGAGCCGGGGCGATGTATAAATAGCTCGAGCTTCTGCAGGGACGGGCAAGCAGCCCACTGAGGAGCCCCGAGCTTCCCAGCGCTGGAAGACGGCTCCCGCTGCACCCGGCGCATGGCACAGAGGCAGCCTGTGCCCAGACAAGCCAGGACAGGGGGACACGGACAGACAGATGGGTCCAAGAGGCTGCATCTCACCCAGCAATGCCGGACAGAACCTTCTCACGGAAATGTGATGCAGAGAAAAGCCTCAGTCCCCGCTGCCCTGGCAGGGCGCTGGCAGCTCTGGCACCCGGGCTGTCCCCAGCCCGTCAGTCTGTCCCCACAGATCCCCGGACATTTTATCTCAAAGCCCAGAGGCAGCCGAGGAAAGCAAGCGCTGGTTCACAGCTTGTGTGGTCGGCTGCGGGTTGTACATCTCCCGGTCTGGGGAGCGAGCTCCCGATTTCCGAGTGCAAGCACCAGTCTTGCTGCCCGGCTGCTCGCAGCCCTGGGCGATGGCAGGGTGCCACCCTCGTGTCACCCCCATGCCACCCCCATGTCACCCCCATGCCACCCTCGTGTCACCCCATGCCACCCCCATGCCCCCCCGTGCCAGCAGCACTGCAGGCTGATGGGCTGAACCTCTGCAGCCGCCCGGTGGCAGGGCGCAGAGCGGGGCCGTGGCCGGTGCCCAGGACCCGGCGTGCGCTGGCCCCCGTGCCCCATGCCCAGGACAGCCGACGGTTCCTTGGGGGCTCAGCCCCTCCAGCACACGGTCCCAAATCCTCCTCCTCCTGCCCCGCTCCAGCCCTCTGCCCCTCTCCCACCTGCAGCACCCGAAATCGCCTCCAGCCGTGGAGGAGCCAGCAGCCGGTGGGTGTCGCGAGCAGCGCCGAGCACACAGGGCGATGCTCAGGCGCGGGTCACCGCCACCTCCCCGTGCCCCGGCCCCTTCTCTGTAGCTCATGAGGAAGCCAAAGCCCTGGGGACTGAGCTCCCCGCAGCCCCGAGCATTGCGCAGCACCCTTGGGGCACCCAGGACACAGGTGGGGAGGAGAAGCAGAGCTCACCCTCGGCCTTGGCACCCCAGTTCCCGGCAGCTCCGGGCAGGAGGCCGAGCTCCCGCGCCCGTGAACTCTGATCCCGGCCACGCAGAGGGCTGGGAGGCAGCGGGAGGGTGCCGGTCCTGCTGCCGCCGCTTGTCGTGCAGCTCGGCGCTCCGGGCCAGATCCGGCTGTGTGCTGGAAGAGCAAGAGCTCCTCTTTTCCTGGGTGCACCCAGAGCCGCAAGCCCGGGATGTGCAGCTCTGCCAGGGAGGTGCGGGGTGTGCTCACCCCGCTGTGATCAAGGAGCCCCAAAGCAGACGGAGCAGCCAGGGCAGTGGGACGCGGCGCTCCGCCTGCAGCGCTGCAGGACGAGGGGATGCCCCTGGCTGAGGGTTTTGTGCTGGACCCGGCTGCTCGGATGTCTCTGACAGAGGAGCCGCTGAGGATGGGGCTGCCAGGGAAGCTGCTGATGTCCCTGTTCAGCCCCCTGGAGCAGCACCAGGGCTGGGACACCCCCGCAGCACCCCGCACCCAGGACCCGCAGCCCACCTCGCGCCCCCGCCAGCAGCTGGCGGCCCCCCCACACCACCTTTCAGAGCCAGCGGCGGTGGAGAAGGCTCCTTCTGGAGGATAAAAGCTCCGAGAGCAAAGCACCACAAGGGAGCAGTGCCGAGGAGCGGCCGTGCGAAGCCCTCTTATCTGGCAGAGCAGCAGGGACGGGAAATCCTGCCACGGCCACCCACCATCGGCACCTCAGAGACGGCCATCAGCACGTCAGACACGGGGCCACATGTCCCTGCGCACCAGGGCTGGGGCATTAGGGGAGCGGTGCCGGTGTCCCCCGTCCCCCACTTGCCCTGACCCTGGTGTGCGTCTCATTTTGGGTTTGCTAGGAACTTCTTTAGCCCTGCTATAGAAGAGCCAGAGGATTTCCTGCTGCTATAAATATTCTGATCATAAAATCTGGCCATCAGAGTCACATTTTTCTGACTCATGCCCCTCCAACCCGTGTGGTTTCAGCGGCTGAGCTGCTGCTGCTCCTGTCCAACACGGTGCTGTGCATAATTTGCATCCACTGAGGACGCACATTTCTAGGGCGCAGAGAGAGCAGTGGGTCTGGGGGAGGAACCCACAGCCCCCAGGATGTTTAGAAAGCACAACCAGTGCCAAAATCCCCAAAAAGCACAAACCCCCTGCCCTCCACAAGGGAGCTGGTGCATGGATGCGCACATGCAGCCAGGCACTTTCCCTCTCGCACCCCTAGAGCTAAAAAAGCCACCTGTTATTAAAAATAGATGAGTGACGCCATGCGGTGACGTCACTGGACACCCAGTGCTGCCTCCGCGCATGTGAGCTCGTCCCCCAGCTGCTCCCTGTCCTAGCACGTCCCTTGCAGAGGCAAAGCAGAAGGAAACGTGGCGCTGCCACCGTTCTGTCTCCTCTCCACGTCACCTTCTGCGGCAAAAGGGATGAGGCCAGATGGGGTGAGCCAAGTGTCACCCTCAAAACCCATTTGCTGGTCCTCACCGTGCTCCTCAAGGCCCTGCAAGCGCAACCCCAAGAGCAAAGCTTCAAGCCCCAGGAGGAGAAGCCACCCACGGCATGGCGGGGACACAGGGAGGACCCCAGAGTCCCCGTGTACAGCCCCAGCATGGCCAGGAGCATTTTGGAGTGAGAAGCAAATCCCTGGTGGCTCCCCTGCCCCAGGAGCTGCCTCCCCAGCTCATGTGCACGCAGATGGCATCGTCGGCACTTGAAGGGGGTGCCCCTCCATCTGAAAAGGGGGGGATTTCAGGAGCGAGGAGCGTGCCTGGTGCTTGCACTTCCCGTCAGATGGGGCAGAGCGCAGGCGGGGCTGCAGTTTAATGTCTACAAGCAGCGCTCCCAGCACGGAGAATCCTGTGGGTGGACACACACGGGACCACCTCTGCCTTTGCCACGCGGTTTGCTGTCATCCCAGGGCCAAAGCAGGGCTGGGACACGGCACCCCACGGACCCCCCCCCAACCTTCTTCACCAGCACAAGCCCTGTCCTCAGCAATGCCCAGGACGATGCAGGACGCATCCTGGCTGCAGCGGGGCTGCGTGGCCGCGGGCTGTGCCGCGCCGCTCCTGCAGAGCCCAGGCTAAGCCCGCACAGCGCAGCAATCCCACGCGACTTGCTGCCTTGGAGGAGCACGAGGAGGCTGGAGAAGCTCCACTGGTGCTGTTTTCAAGGCGCAAGCCCGAAATGGATAAATGTCAGCCTGCACAAGGACGGGTGACCTTTTCCTTCAGCCTGCAGACAGAAAGCAAGGAGTCACCACGAGCAATGGCGGCCCTGGGCGCACGGGCGGGACGAGCCCTCCCGCAGCGCAGCGTTTGGGGCCGGTGGCTTCCCCGGCATGGAGCGTGGGAGCCGTGCGGGGGGACATGGGGCCAGGCGATGCTGGGAGCAGCCCTGCAGGACGGAGAGCAGTGCAGCCGGGCTTTCCGCGGAGGTGGCACCGTGGCACCGTGCCGGCGTCTCCCTGGCTGTGCCGAGGGACCTGTGGGCCCTGCCCCACCAGGCTGGAGTCGCCTTCGCTCTCTAGCACTTCGCCCCAGCGTGTGTCAGCCAAGTAAATCATTCATCAGCCCCTTGCTGGCTCTCCTCCTCAGGTCATTAATCATTTAACCTCTGCCCAAAAGGAGACAAGGAAATTCCAGAGCCAGGAGAGCCGTCGTAAACAATGCGGGCTGCTGCAACCCGAGGAGCAGCGCCCACCTCTCAGCCCTCGCCCCCCCGTCCCTTCCGGGGACAAGGTGTGCGGGGGCACAGCCCCAGCGGATGCGCGGGAGCAGCCCCAACCTCCAGGGACGGGCAAGGAGGGAGCCCCCCGCTCCCCTGCATGCAAATCCCCACCCTGCTTACCAACCGCATTCCTCCCCGGGATTAGGCAACTCCTCTCAGGGGCTTTTGTAAGAGACTTAATGCCGAGGGCTGAGAGCGAAGCGAGCCTGGGCCGCGCCACGGGTGCCCGCCTTTGAACCACGAGGATGGAGCCTGGACCCCAAAACATGCCACGGGCTTGCAGCAGCCAGGGTCGGACCTCGCCAGCCCCAGCTCCGGCTTTGCCCCTGTGCTTGTCTCAGGTGCCTCAGTTTCCCCGTGCTGGGGATGGAGCACTCACTGCGGGGGCACAGGACAGTCCCCATAGCTGGTTAGTGCAGACCAAGGGGCCCAGAGACCGCTCTGCCCTGAAGCAGGGATGCTGGCTGCTTTTCAGTGTGTTCCCACATCCATCCCATCCTCACGGACCAGGCTTGCATGCACCCAACGTAATGGAAACGTTTTCCCCTGGCCACCTGCACGCAGCTCCCAGACACAGCTCCCACCAGGGACCCTGTCCACCCTGACCTGTGCACCAGCGTCCCCTGCCCCAGCTCCAGGGGGACACCCCGTTCCCAGGGTCCTCGGAAGAGCCCAAAAAAGACCCACACAAAGGCAGCTTGCGCCCGCCGTCCCCCCGAGGTGTGATGCTCCCAGCTGCTGCCCGACGTTTCACCTGCCCTGCACCGGAGCGGCACCGTGCTGCAGAGGGGAGGTACGTGGGGCCAGCCGGGGTCCCCGTCCCCCGCAATGGCCGCGTGTGCAGCCTGGGAAGCTGGCGCTGGGGGAGCCACCAGACCAGCCACGTGAGCAAACGCCGTCACCTCCGTCACGTGCGCTATGAGGAGTTGTTCAGCGTGTGAACGTCCCCTTGCCTCCGTCCCCAGCGTGCGGCAGGTCAGCAGGGCCGGCCCAGCCGGTGTTCCTTCCCCGGTCTGATTTACCCCAGAAGCAGCTCCATCCAGATCCCCTTTGGAGGGGATGGAGTTAAGCAAGAGAACCACCATGCCCCCCCTCCGCAGCTCCCCCAGGAAGGGCTCAGTCCCGGTTTGTCAGCCTGCGGCAGCGGGCTCTGCGCCAGGCACGGCCCCGTGCCGGCAGCACCGCACGGGAACACCCAGAGCCCGGCACGCAGCCCCACAGACCCAGCGGCTCCACTGCAGGCTCCCCGGCCCCCCTGTGCCGTGCACGGCATCTGTCTGCTGCCGGTGCTGAGGTCGCCCAGCACGGGGACAGAGGCTTGACCACGGCTGCGTGTCACCGGCATGGCTGCGCCGCTGCTGGCTCCACACCCGGGGCAGCTCCGTGGGTGCCGCAGGCAGCGGGCAGGAGGCGAGCAGGACCGGGGGCCGGTCAGGCACGAAGCGCTCGTTGGACCAGTCTGATTCAGGTCCCAGTTCCTCCTTCAGCATCTGCAATCCAACAGGCAGAGCAGACGGACAGACAGACCCTGCCGGCACACCCATGCTTCCCTTTCCAGGCCCTCCGGCTCTTTAGATGGAGTTAACGCGGGCGAAGCACAGTACCTTGGTTCAGCTGCGGGACATGGGTGGGGAGAGGTCGCTCGCCTGCCCGCAGCCCATGCCCGGCTCCCTGCCGCGCTCCGAGAAGGTCTGCAGAGGGGTTTCTGCCTGCCGAAGGACTTCCTCAAATGCCTCTTCAGAGATCAGGAACTTGCAGAAAAGACAACGCGCCCGTTAAAAGCCCCGCATGCATGGGAACATGTTGCAATAACCGCTGCTAGAAAGCTGCTGCTGCAAGAGGCCTCCAGCGTGAGCACCACCTCAGCAGGACAGCGAAGCACCTCTGACCACAGCTGCTGGGGGAGCGGCGGGGAGGAAAGCAGACCGCAGTGCCGGCAGCACTGGGTGAGCCCTGGGCTCGCAGCGGGGACCCGGACACAAAGGAGGGGACAGCCTGGGGACAGAGGGACAAGCAGAGCCCAGCGAGGATGGGGCTGCTGCATCCCCTCCATCGGGACCCCACGGAGGCAGCGAAGTCGGCGGCGCGATGCCCACGGCGGCAGGGCAGCAAATGCAAGGGGATTGCAGCCTCCCACCAGGCGGCACAGCCGGGGGGTCCTGACCATGCCGGGGCTTGCACCAGGTCCGCACCAAGCTCTCGCCCTGCACACCACGGGGGTGCCAGCGGGCACCGGGGACACGCAGCTGGGTGGCGGGGAAGGAGCGGTGGGAATGGGTGACTCAGGGACCCCCGTGCCCTTCTCCTGCTGCAGTACACAGCCACATGCCCACGCCACATTGGGCAACCGAGCCATTGCACCAAGGTCATTTTTTACCTCTTCCTGCCTAAACTAAGCAAGGATCCTTGGTGGGAGCTGGGCTGTGCCCAGGCCGATGTCCCCGAGGTCCCCGCGGTACCCGGGCAGGCGGCTGGGAGCGATGCTTCGGGCTGCAGCGCTGGTGCGGCCGAGCTGATAACAGCCGGGAATCAAAAGTGCCCGCATCCCCGCACTGAAACTTGCTGCCACAAATCCTTGGCGAGCAGAAAACATCCAAAAGCAGAAGCAGGGGCCTGAGATCGCACCGAGCCCTGGCTCCCAGCAGCACCGCAGCCCAAAAACCTCCCACGGGAACCACTCCAGTGTTTCACTGCTGCAGAGTCAAATCAGTTCAGCAGCAGCAAAGGTTTCGCTTTGAGAAGGTGAATCTATTTCATTTTCAAAATTTCACTGTGGAGTGCAAGCCAGTAAATACAGCATGCAAATAATATTCAAACACACCAGGCCCTAGGCAGCATTCAGAAATCAAGTTAAATCTTGCAAAGTCATCAAAACCTAGGAGTGGAAAAGGCTCTTCAGAGCCCCTTCCTGCTGCCAGCGATCGAAATCTCAAAGTGCTCCTCGTTGAAACAACCCGCACGGTGCCACAGCCTCGCTGCAGGCTTTTGGTGTTGCTTTTCAGCTCCTACACACCTCTCCTGCCTCCAGGGGTGTCACCGGGCTGCCAAACTGCCCGTGGTGGGAGCTGCCTGGAGGCAGCTGTGCACGGCGGTGCGGGTGTGCGTGGGCAATCGGGGTGTGCACGGCAGCGCAAGTGTGCGTGGATGATCGGGGTGTGCACGGACAGCGGGGTGTGCGTGGCGGTGCGGGCGTGCAGCACGGATAGCAGAGGGCAGCAGGACAGCCCCAGACAGCACATCCCATCCCACACAAAGCCCTCCCAGGGCTCCAGAGGCATCGACTGATTTGAAACCCTGGGGTGCTGCTGAGACAAGGCAGCAGGGTGGCAGCCTGCGCGCAGCGGAGCCGAGCCGCGGTCCGGCTGCGATGCACCTCGCTCCCTGTCCCATGGCACGGGCAGCTCGTGGGCCCCCCGGGCGCTCCCCTGCCCCATCAGCAGCACCAGCGACACAGGAGGAAGGTGATGAGGGGGGCATGGGGCATGAGGGGGCAGGGAGATGCTCCCGGCCAAGTTCCCCGCTCCCCCTCGCAGCCCCGTGGGGCCGTCATCCCACACCTGGAAGTAAAACCCGGGAAGGCAAAGCATGCCCTGGGCTGCAGCACGAACGGGAAACACGAGGCTCCTGCCTCCCCCGCGCCCCCAGAGCCCTCCTTCCTCCTGCCTGGCAGCGATGGGCCAGATCCAGAGCCAGCCCCATCCAGGCATCCTTCCTCACGGTGGAGAGCAGGGATGGGCAGCCCTCGGCCACGGGAAGCATTTACCCTGCAGATGCTACGGGGAGGGGGTGGATAAAGCAGGCAAAGCACCGTTTGGGGTGCTCCCTCTTGTATTCGCCCATCAGAGCAGTCCTTGAGGGAACCTTCCTGGCCAGGGCTTTGCAGTTGCCCTGGTCCCTTCCTGGCCTTGAAGCCGACGCACCATCTAAACACCGTGGTTATGTCTTGGGCCTCGCGTTTATTTTCCACCACCTCGCTACAGCCTCGAGCAGCCCCTCACTGTGGCACTCGCCTCGTGAGGGCTCGCCCCTCAGCAGCACACAGACACCCCGCCAGGCCCCCTCCCTCTGTGCCCTCTGCAGCCCCTCTGCCCGGCCCTTTCTGGCTGCTCAGGGCACTAAAGGGACTGAAATCAAGGATGAAAATCGTCGCTGCTTCGGTTTTTACATGCCAAATGCAGCGCAAAGCGTGCTCCTTGCAGAGGCTGCTGCTGCCACCCCACTCCCCTCCCAGGACCTCGCCGCCTTCATTGCGAAGCAAAAAGCAAGGGCGGAACCTGGCAGCGATCTCGCTCCCCCGTTCGGCGCTCACTGACTCCCGTCACGGCAAGCAAAGGGACCGGAGCGCTCTGGAAGCGGGGGGCGAAGCAGCACAAGGCTTCGTGTGAGTTTAAATATTGAATGACCGAGCTGGGTTCAGAGCCGGCAGGGAGCGCGGCTCGCTGCTGGGAACCGCGGCGCACGCAGCCCTCAACGCCTGCGCACGCCTGGGGAAGGGAGGCGGCATTGCCCGGGCTGGCTGCCAGGGTATCTTTCCAGTCCTCTTACCTTGTAATCAGACTCCTTCCCCACCCGGGGACCTGCGATGCTCTCAGCGCCTGACACACTTTCTGCCCGCCACGGCAGCCGCCCGCAAAATAGGTCAGGAAGCCGTGCCCCGTCCCGCCGGGGTCCCAGCGCGGAGCGGCGATGCCACGGGGGGGGTTGCACCCCAAGACACTGCCTGGGGCTGGGGACACGGCCGCAGCGCTGGATGCCACCTGCATCCACGGCACGGGGAGCGGCCGCGCTGCCCGAACGCTGCCAGGGTTCCCCTGCTGGGGACAAGCCCCTGCCGCCAGGACCCCGCGGACCAGGCCAGGATTGGGGCACGGGATGCTCCCTCGGGATGCACCCCTCGGGGCGCTCCGCTGCCTGCAGCGCTCCTCGTCCTCCTGCTGCTCTCACGGGCACCGACCTGCCCGTCGCAGCCCCGCAGGCTGCTCCTGCCTCGGGGGGACCCAGCACCTCCTCCCCCTGCGGGCCTCATCCACGCCGCACGCACACAGCACCGCCGCTGCACGAAACCTGCTGGGACCCGGCTTCACCTCCCCGTGAGCAGGAAGTGAAAGCTGCTGGTGAACGGCTGCAGCTGCTGCCGGCCCCATTGTCCGCTCGCGCGGCCCCAGCCAGCTGCTCTCCTCCTCCTCCTCCTCCTCCTCCTCCTCAGTGTGCACCCGCGGCACAGAGCCAGCTGGTCCCCGAGGCCCCGTCCCAAAGCCCGCACCTCCGAAGGGCCAGCTCCGCGGGGTGCAGCAGCACCCACGCCCCTGTGCACACACACCCTTGTCCCCGAGCCACCCTTGTCCCCGAGCCACACTTGTCCCCAAGCCACCCACTGCACCACGCCACCACCTTGCAGCCCTTCTGCACGGACAGGCACCAAGCCCCGACGTGCAGACACCGCAGGCTGGGATGGAGGGAGGGGTCCCCCCCAGCCGCACGCACCGGGTTTGCAAAATCGTTTCTGCGCAGCCCCCCCGCCTCACCTGCAGGTTCGGGGTGTCCGAGGGCCGCCCCAGCCGCTCGCTGCGCACCCCGCATCGGGGCAGCATCGCCCACCTGCACCGCTGCGCTCGCACCAAGCAGGAGCAGGGAGGTTACGCCGGGGGTGCGGACCCTGCCGGGGAGGCACAGCGGCACTTTCGAACCTGCCCCAGCTGGGTGGGAAGCCCCGAATTATTTTTAGAATCCTTTTTTCACTTCAAGCGTGACGCTTGCGCTGTGCCATGGTATGTCCAGGCCCTCGCACCTTGCAAGCCTGCCTGCAGAGCGAGCTGTGGGGGAGAAACCGGTGCTTCAGTGTCCCCTGCACGGGCGAGCGAGGTCAACGCCATCCTCCAGCACGGTGCGAGCCCACGGGAGCCCCAGAAGGCTCCTTGCACCCTGCAGGGGAGGCAGAGGGGAGGGAGGAAGAGGAGGAGGAGGAGGGCAGGGGTGCAGCATCGCTCCCCCCGCTCACTTCTGGGCGCGCTGACCTCATCTTCCAGCAGCCCCAGCCTCCAGCACGGATTTAAGGTTAAGCACTGGGCCAAGTGCTGTTTGGGAGGGACGGTTGGACGGGGGCTGAGGAATCTCATACTCTGCGACACAAAGACCTCTCCCAAAGCCGAGAAAAGAGATGTGTGATTAATTGTGATTAATAACTGAGGCTTGGTGCTCCAGCAACTCCAGCTAGCACACGGGGACGCGCTGCTCTCCAAGAGCAGGCTCAGGACCCACTGGGCAAACCCACCGCGGGGCACGGAGCTCGGACCTCAGGGAGACCCGACGGCCAGGGACATCGTGGCCTGGGGCAGCCGTGGGGCGGGCAGAGGGATGCTGTGGGGCAGCTGTAGGGTGGGCATCCCACAGCAGGGTGTAGCAGCAGACCCCACAGCTCAGCATCACTGGGGACCCCACTGGGGTCCCAACTGCCTCCTCACCACCCCGGAGCCCCCCCACAGCTCCACAGGGGCAAAGTCCACCACGTCCTGCAGCCAGCAGTGCTGGTGCTGCGGGGGGATGCGTGCGATGCGCTGCATCCCCGCCACCCCCTGCCAGATTTCGCCCGCAGCTACGGGGTTTTACAGCTCTTTTTGAACAGGTCACCCGCATGTGCAAAGCACTGAAAACAAGCAACCCCTCCACCATCTACCCCAAATCACCCCCAGGATCGCTGCTGTGGGACATTCCCAGAGCGCAGGAGCCACCTGTAGCACGCTTGAATAGCGCGTGCAGCCCTCCAAAATTAATTGAACGTGACTTAATCTGCCTGGAGGGCCAGACGTGCACTGTGCACCGCGTCGCTCGTGGTTTTGGGAGCCCTTAGCGTGTGGCAGTGGGATGGGGCCACTCGCACCTCGGAGACGAGCTGCAGGCCACCGGAGCCCGGCACCGGCCAGCCTCGCTCCCTGCCTCCCCACAGGCACCCCTGCGATGCCCACGCAGGTTTTCCAGGTTCTGCCTGCTTTGGGGGGTTGGCAGGGACATACCTGGGGCAGGGAGGGATACAGAAATCCTACACTGCTATAAATGACCCATCCCTGGTGTCCTCACTGCTCCTGGAACAGCTCCAGAGGGGATCACGCCTGGAAAGCAGCGTGCAGCTCGCGGGGCACCTTCCCCCGGTGCAGAGGGTCCCGATGGGGGTCCCCAGGGCACCCCAGTGCCTGCGATGCAGCGAGGCGCAGGGGCACCCACCGGCCCACCCGGCCGGGGGAATCGGACACCCCGCACACAAAGCAGTGCAAGCAGAGAGCAAAGACCCTGCTGAAATCACAGTGACCACGCTGTAACCTGGACATCTCCGGCTGTGTCCCCAAACCGCAGCTGGTTCAAAGCCTTCTGTGTCCCAGCACTGTCCTCCCACCCACCAGCAACACCACGGCTCAGCCCATCCCCGGGTCCCAGTCCCAAAAAGCCGGGATGGAGCCTGCAGGGCACCCTTTCCCCAGCTGGAGGTGCCACAGCCGAGCCCAGGCACCGTGCTGCCCGCAGCGCCCAGATCTGCCACACAAGCCTGGCCCGTGCCTTCAGAGGCGAGTTTTTCTTGTCGAACACAATCAACTAGCATCGTATCCCTGTGGCGATGCCAGAACCCTCCCAGGAGCGAGGGTCCCCCCTTGCAGGGACATCCCCTGGCCCCGTGTCCCCAAGCATCACCCCAATGGTCCTGGGAGGAGGTAGAAAGACGAAGCCCTGCGCTCGCTGCCCGGGAAGTCCAGCCCGCCGTTACCGGAGGATGACACGGCAGCACCGAGCCCCGCTCCTCCGGGCCGTGCAGGAGGCACCGAAACCCCGCCAGGAGGAGGGGAGCAGACGAACGCGCCTGAGCTCGGCGTTTGTGAGCTGCCTGCCGCGATCGGCGCTGCACGGGCGCTGCTGGCAGGGATCCGGCCGAGCTGCAGCTGCCGACTTTGTTTGTCTGTGAATTGGGACGCACCGTGCAGTTTCTCAAAGAGAAAACAAATCTGCCAGCCGGGCCCCGTGGGTCTCTCTCTGTGCCGGGTTCAGCCCCCTGTCCCCAGCCCACTGCCCCTCGGTGTCCCCGGGAGTGTCCCCCCGCCAGCCCATGCCCCTGTCCCGCCTGGAGCTCCCTGCTGAGCGCGCAGCACCAGCGGAACGGGAATTGGGCTCCCACCGAGCCACCCCTGCTCTCTTTGGGCCCCGAGGTTGGATTTTCCAAGCACGGGCACTGCTTTCACAGGAATTTACACAAAGCGGTGTTGACCTGCGGGACCCATCATGGCAGGAGGGCAGCGCGGGAAACTGGGCGCTGCTGCTGCTGCAGCTCGCTGCCAGGAGGCAGCCGGGGCTGGAGAGGGGTCACGGGCACGGCCAGAGACCATGGGAGACTGGGGCTGAGCTGGGATGTGCTGGGGCTGAGCTGGGATGTGCTGGGGCTGAGCTGAGATGTGCTGGGGTTAAGCTGGATGTGCTGGGGCTGGGGCTGAGCTGGGATGTGCTGGGATGTGCTGGGATGCATCCAGCCGGAGGCACAGCCCTGTCGTAGCCAAGCTGAGCACCTCTGGAGCACGGATGCAACCCGTCCCGTCCCCCCCAATCTGCATCAGTAGCGGCTCACCCGACCCCCCCAGCTCGGCGCGGAGCGAGAGGCGGACGCAGCAGCAGCACGCGGGGCAGCGCAGGACGAGTGGGGACAAAGCTCGGGATGCGCGGGGTGGGGGCACTGCCCACCGCTGCACCCGGCAGAGACGCAGGGAGCAAAGCGCGGCGAGGGGAGCACCAGTACCTCTCTCTGCCGGCGCTGGCCCGTTCGGCGGCGGCTGGGGCTTTGCTGCAGATGCCGCTGCACGTCCCAGAGCCGGGGCGGGCAGGCGCAGCAGCTCTGCCAGGCCCAGGCTTGTTCCCTGTGCGGAGGCTTGACTGCCTCATGGAAACAGGAGCCGAGGGGAAAACCGCGGGGACTTTCCCAAAAAATGTTGTTTTTTTTTTCCTGCCCGCCCAGCTCTTCTCAAGGCCTCGACAAGGGGAAAAAATGAAGCGCGATGGCTTCGGGCTGCAGTGCGCGGGAACGCTCACCCGAAAGGGCACTGTGCTTTCAGCGGGCAGAGGCGAGTTCCCGAGACCGGCACCAGGCTCCTCCCTCCTCGGGCCGGATCCTGCCCGGGAGCTGGGGGGGCTCCCCCCAATCCTTCCCCCAGGCAGCAGCCCGGCTCCCTGGGGCATCCCTGGCTTGGTGCCACCACGGTCCCCTCCCCGCAGCCGCCCGCCATCGCGGTGCCAGCAGTGCCCGCCGGAGAGGCGGTCGGAGGGGCGAGGGCCGGACAATGCCCCTTTCATCCCGCAGGGCGGCTCGGGGACAGGGACACACTCGCTTGGCAGGGGACGGCGCGGGGCTGTCCCCACGGCCACAGCCCCTCTTGCTGCCTCGTGTGACGAGGCGCTGTGCACGGCAGCACCTGCACGCTGGCAGCAGGAGCGTGTACCCGCACTTAGGGGTGCTCAGGTCAGAGAGTGTCCAACCCCCCCCTCATAAAAGCGCCTCTGTTCCCTGCATCCCCACACTCGCAGCATCCTTGCTCCCCTGCTCGGAGCAGTCACTGCAGGATGTGCTCCCCAAGCCTTCGGCAGAGGAGGAGGATGCTGTGGCCTTATCCGGCTGCTGAAGGGCACCCTAAAACCGCAGGATGCTCACCCCTGCGAAGCCTAAGCCCCGGAGACCTCCCTGGCAGCGGTGGGGGCTCGCCAATGCCCTCCTGAGCCAGCGGCAGGACTGAAACCAACCTCACACCACGAGCAAGCCCCTAAGCGCAGCCCTCATGTGCCCTGTCCCGGCCGATCCGTGTCCCTGGTGCCTACCTGAGCACCCGCTCCGCCTGGAGCCCCCGGGCACGTGGTGCTGCCGGCACCCAGCCACGCTCCAAAGCATCCTCCACTCCCTAGGGAGCCGTTTCTTCTCACGACCCCCCCAGCACCAGGTCTCTGGTAGCACCAACGGGCAGAAGACCCCCAAAACACTTTTGAGGGGCTCTGGCCCCACCAGCTGCCCCCCGTGCCATCCATGGCACGTCCTTGGCTCCGGTTTTGCTCCACTATTGCCCTGCGGAGGGGTGGAGCGGCTGCCGGTCCCGTTTTAATTGGGTCCTATTTTTAATGCCGCTCTGGGAGCGCTGGGAGAGGCGAGGGGGAGGATGCAGCAGATCGCAATTACGGGCGACGTCGGGAGCATGTCCCCAGCGCCCAGCCTGGGCTCACGTGGGGCTCGTGCCTGGCTCCGGGGTGCACCGGTGGCCTGTGGGGGGAAGTCACAGCGCCCATCCCCGAGCCGACTCTTAGGGACCCAAATCCCTGCGTGCCCCTTCGGGCAAGCCCCTGCCCTCCCCACTGGCATGCCAGGGTGGTGGCACGGGCGAAGGGCGGCGGTGGTGGCCACAACCGGCTGCCCCGGCAGTGTCGCCCGGGCTGCCCCACACCGAGCACCCCGCAGCCCCGTGCCCCAGCGCAGGGGACCAGGGGATCCCCAAAGACGGAGCAGCGCCCCGGGCACCCCGCTGCCCCACACCTCGGGGCAGTGCTCTCACCCCGAACTTCTTTTTGCAGCCCAGCTTGGTGGATTTTGGCGGATTTGCTTTTTTTTTTTTTGCTTTTTTTTTGCTTTTTTTTGCTACTGGGGGGTAATTTCGCAGCCTGCAGAGGGAGGGACGGGGCCGGGCCTGCGCCCCTCCGCCA
>VXAL01016565.1:0-39329 GCA_013399475.1 Chauna torquata
CGGGGCCGAGCCCCCGGCGTTGCCCGGGGCGGCGGGAACGGCCGGGGCACCCCGGGCCGCGCCCTGTGCGGGGTCTGCGCCGCCCCGGGGCCGGTAACGGGGAGGGGGGGGGCACAAAATGGCAACGCCTCCCCCAGACCCCGGTGCCGAGCCGAGGGGGGGTCCCCACGGGCGCTGCCTGGTGTGCAGGAGCCAGCGCCCGGCCCCAGCGGAACCACAGCACCGGGGGCGGCGGAGCCCCGAGCCCCCGGCAGAAGTCCTGCCAAGTGCCCGCAGCCCTTTGTTTTCCTTCCTATTTGCAAACAAGCACTGAAGGTCACCGGAACGCCGCAGCCGAGCGGTGACAGGCGCAGCAGCGGGGTGAGCGAGCGTCTCGCCGTACGAGTTTGGTGGCGGTGAGGGCTTCATCGGCTGCCCCGGTGAGACCCCCGGCCCTGCCCGTGCTGGTCGCGCCCTCGGAGCGGTGCTGCAGCCGGAGGTGCCGGAGCTAGGCCTCCCTTCGCCAGCACCGGTGACCTTGAAATACCACGGCTCCCAGTTTCGAGAATGAAGGACAAAGTTTGTTTACGGCACTTTGGACGGAAAAAAGAATCAAAGTTGAAAAATGAAGCTACTCCCCATGGCCGAGGGCACCGAGGACGCGGGGAATAGTTTGCAGATTAGAATTAAAGTTAGTTTTCAGTGAGGAGTCAAATCACATTGCAGACATTCCTTTTCCTCAGCTCATAGCGAGAGATGCTAAATGTTGCTGTTACGTCCTTGCTGTGTCGGGTGAACTGTGTGACATGGCTCGAGTATTCACGGTCCTACTCTTAGCCATTTTTTTTCCCCTGAAGTTGCTAATTGTTGGCCTTAAAATTGCTGTTTTGAAAACTAGAGGTAATTACATTGTGCAATGTATTTCTGTAGGGACGTTAGAAAAGTGGGCACGTTCTCTGAACCTCACCAGCACGGTGATGCCAGCTGCGAACAAAGGACAGCGTCTTGGGGTTGAACTTCAACCAGAACGGTCTTTGAATTGTTACAGCCTTCGAGTATGACTTTGGGTATTTTAATTTGAATTAAGACTGGTGAATAACATCACCTTTTCTCAGACAAAGCTTACTCAGCTGTGTGGCTTCTGGTATGTCATACTAGTTTCAAATGCGAGAAGGGGGGGGCAGAGTGAAAAACGTTACCGTAAGTCACCTGCTGGTAACGGTGGCTGCTCCAGTACGTCAGTGGGGTAGCAGTGACTTCTGCAGCAGGCTGTCGGACAGAGTTCAGGGATTTGCTGCAGGTGTGAAGGTCACGGTTAGCATCTTTAAATAGAAGTGAGACATTTTAAGATTTTTTGCATGGAATTAGGGTGCATTCAGCTGCTACATGCTTTCGAGGGGTAGCAGAAGGCAAGGGAATCTGTGGCTACCTTCAGATAAACAAGAAATCCTGCAGAAGTCTTCATTACGCCCAATGTTAATCATATTTCACTGCTTAAGCCTGCAAGAGGCTATAGACGTGTGAAAATCAGTGCTGCTTGATCTTTCTAGGTGAAGAGCAGCAGGAAGGACATAGAGCTTCTAGCAGCACTGGAAAGGGATTTGTTAACAAATTCTACCAGTTCCTGACTTTCGTGTAGCCTGATAAGGGAGAGGAAGGTCCTTGTATTCCATTTGCTCTGCTCAGTGGAGTTAGTGTGCGTTCCCTGTGCCCCAGAAGTTCCCTGTTCTGAGCAGGCTCAGAAACCAGGCTCTTGGTTCTGTGTGAGGGACTTTTCCGTGCTTACTTTTTACACTAACTTAGCTGGCAGTGCAAGCAGCAGTGTTTTAAAGGACAAGTTTATTGCGTGAAGTTGCTGTTAATGGGTTGAGAAGCTCGGAGCCTGGGGTGGGAGGGAATGCGTGTGCCTGGTGGAAGGGTATGCCCGCAAGAGGTCACCTTTGAAGCCAGTGTTCGTGTTTCTTTTCTTTTTTTTTTTTTTAAATCGGGCTAGGATCTTGCATTTATATAATGTAGCATGACATCTGTATTCCAGTAGTGTGGGCACGCCAAGTGGTTTCTTAATTTCAGGGTTTATCAGTCTGCCTGTGTTGTAAGTGAATTAAATTTGTATGGTTGTTAACTTAAACTATTTCTGTATTGTTTTGGTAAAGAAGACCGTTTACCTTGTGCTTCGGAATGTCAAAAAACATAGCAACTGTTACAAGGGGCACTGACTGCAAGATCAAACTTCAGGATACCTGCCAAAGCTTCCCAGGAGCTCCAAGAAGTTTGTGGTGGTAGTGGTGGTTTTTTGCTCAAAAAATATGAATTTCTGTGTGCTGAGATCTCACTGGTGGGGATTTTCTTCCATTGTCTGTGACTTGGTGTCCTGTTTGGTCACTTCTTGATGAATCAAAATGGGTCACTTTCAATTGACTTTTTCATTCACTGAAGGTGACCCAAAAGAGTATAGATTTGCACGTTTATAGTACAAGATCACACGCACAAAAAAAAAAAAAAAGGAGAGGCCTGATTACACCATCCTGTCTGTCTGTTGAGGAGAATGGGTTGTGCTTCATTGAAGTAAGATTTTTTGATCTTAGGTGGCAAAAGGCTTATGCTTGTGTCTGTGAAAATAATTATTTTTAACTTAACTTTTGCAAGATACCATTTGAGAATTTAACTTACAAAATTGAGTAAAGAAGGAAATGGGAACATTGAGTGTTATAATAATCTCTATAGGAAAACTGACCCTGCAGCCCCTGGAAGTCAAGTGTTCGTTTCATTTTTCTACCAAGAATAACCAAGTTCTCAGAAGACGTGCCCGGTTATAGCTGGCACAGCCTTTCACTCTGCTTTAAAGCCGTCACAAGTTTTTGTGGATAACTCGTGTTTGTCATTCATGTTTTTCTAGGTTGCGTCTGCTGTTGTTCGGGTGTGGATTTAGTCATTTCCCTCTTCCCTCTCTAGCAGCACGGTGGTGGTTGAGCCTAAAAGCGCAGCAGAAGAGCAAAGAAACATGCAACGCGTAGGGCTGCATTAAAATTGAAGCATAACTTTGCCCTCGATGTGCTGCAGCATCTGTGTGTCAGCGCCGTATCATATGGCCGCTGTCTGATCCAGCTGCTGCCCGGCTCCTGCTGTAAGCGGGGGGTTAATAGCAAGCACCCAGCTGAGCCTTTTTTTTTGTGGCTGTCAAAAGGATGAGAAAATGTGAGGGCACTCATAGGACTTTCTGTATAGAAACTCATAATTTCATGCAGAATTATTTATAACTAACCCAAAATACATGAGGACGAACACTTAACAAAAAATTCCCAGGCTGAATGTCTGCTTAATGCATACTGTCGTACCAGGCATTTCGCTCGCACTACAGAGCGGTGGCAGAAATCTGTGTGTTATGTGACCAGAACTTCCGTTGCCTTAAATACAGCGCAAAAGAAGTGGGCGAACCAACCCAAATGCTGGGTCAGACCCCGCTCGCAATACCCCAGCTGCTGCTGAACTGAAGCTTTTGTGAGCCGTTGGGGACAGCAGTCCGAGGTGGTCTCGTTAGTGGGTGCCCGGCTGTTGATGGATGCTGACTGGGTACACGAAAGCTGAAAGCCGTCATTGGATTTCAAAATATTTGAAGCACTTTCTGCATAGGAAGCCTTTCGCTTTAACACTGCTGATCGCTGATGCCAAAATGGAGCCTATGGTTCTGGAAATATTTTTGTGCGACTTCAACTTTGGGTTATTAATACGTCATGAGCATTCATATAATATACATTCTGGGTCTGTGACAGATACGTTTGTTTGGTGACTAGCTGATGTCACTACCGTTGTGAAGTGTCGTTCCCATATGGTACAAGTCTGGTAAGATGCTGTGTGCCTCTAAAAGCAAGGTACCGCCTTCGCATTTCTCACTGGTGTTTTCTATGAAAGTGCAAACGCACAGCTCTTGAAGACTGAGGCAATGCACAATTTCTTAAGGTGAGTTTGAAGTCACTTTTTCCACGTTATCCCCATTAGGGCTATGATTAAGGGCAGCGAGTAAAATGGATGTGTAGCAGGAGCTGGAGATCCGTTGTGGGGTGTGTAGCTTTGTAATTTCTTTTAAATGTACAAAGCTGCAATACGTAGCGGCAATTTGGTGCTAGGTTCCTTAAGATCCAAGTTTCTAAAGCAGAGTACATGATCTGCAGTCTTGTGTTGGTATGTGCCAACTATTTTGTTGTGTGAAGTAGACTTGACTAACTTGAATGCTTTTTACTTAAAAGAGCTTTTCCATTTCTGCTGGATGTTTAATTTAGGAGCTGGAGAGCCAGCAGGGTTCATCTTAGACACTTGTTGTTATTTGTCTGGGAATTTTCTTCCTCTACTTCTTGCTCTGTGTGCTTGCCTGCCAAAATTGCACTGCAAAGAGCAACTATTTAATAATGTTTAACTGTTGAAATACCAAATATCAAGTGTGACCCTTGTGCTCTTTCATTCAAAGAAGAAAGGAAAGTAAAATAACCAGAGCAAACAGCAATTCAGATTATTTTGTTTGCTTTACCTTTTAAAAGAAAACTAGTCCAGTGTTATTTTTTTTGTGGTGGTTAATATTTGCGGACTCGGTTTTGACTTGGTGCAGCACTGTGGGGAGGCCAGTTCTCGATTTGCAGCATGGTTTCTGTGTCATGCCATGCTGCTGGTGGGTTTCCGATACAAGCCTTTGGTGTGCTTACGTGCGGTCCCAAATCCCTGCCCAGAATTAAAAATAGTCTGTGCATCTTCAGTCTTTTGTGCACGATTTAATGCGGACTGCCACTGGACAAGGGGCTTTTTACAGCGCTGTTAGATACTTCACGCATTGCAGATAGAAACCTCAAGTTTCTGCAAAAGTAGGTATTATTCCTGTTATTTTTGTTCCCCTGAAGGCGTGAAGCCAACTGACAATAGCCTGCCCGAGGCTGCCGCGTACCATCGTCTGCAGCAGCGACTGCCTTTACCTGCTAGGTCACGCTGTCTCCTGTATTGAGGTGTGAAACTCACCACGGTTCTTCTGCGTGTTCGCGTGCGCGCTCAGTACAGTGCCTTTGCTGTGCGTTGTCTGTGCTGTGGGATATTCCCGTCCTGTGCAACCGAAGCAGTTTGGAGCGGCAGCTCTCGCTCGTGCCGAGCCTGCAGCGCGCGCCTGCCTGCACAGCCAGTGCCAGCTCCGTGTCCCCGTGGAGGTTCGGGCTTGTTTGTGGTTTCGCACAGCGCTCTGTGAGATCCGGGCTGTAATTTCATATCGAACATGGTATCAGGGAGGTTATCTGGCCAGTTTCTGCTTTGCGTGAAGTCGCGTTGGTTCCTCTGGGCGCAGGGAGCAGCGGACTTCGCGCTGGGCTGGAGGGGGCGCGGGGGCTGCGTGCCTGGGTGCCCGGTCTGCGGCGCTCGGAGGAGCTGCTCCGGCCGGCACTGGGTCTCGCAAGGCGGGTCTGGCCCTGCTGGCTGCTGAAACCGAACTTCGTGGGTTTAAAGAGTTGAGTGTTGTTGGAAGTGGTGATCCAGACCCCTCTCCTTGGCTTTGCAGCTGATTTGGGCTTAAAACAAATGCGGTGCCTCGGAGGAATGAAAACAGAAGTAATGTGTTAGAGGTATTAGAGAGGCAATGTTCAAACAGTGCTTTGAAGATAAAATATATACTGCTAAATATTCCAAGAAGAAAGGGCTAGAAGACACCCAAAGAGGTCATCTTGTTTATTTTTGTGCCCCAAGGCAAGATCAACTCAACGTAAACCCTTTCTGACTTGTTTGTGCAGCCTTCTCTTACAAACCCTTAGTGAAGAGTACTCGGTATCCTCCATAGGTAATTTAGTGCAGCATTTAACTGCCCTGACCACTATGTTCAATTTTAATTTTATTGAACAAGAGAAATCTACAAATACGCACCTTATCTAACGTCCTAGAATGATCCTCCCATCAGCTGAAATCCTAAGGTTGTGGTGCCAGCTGTGTGTAGAGGATTGTGTGTATGTAATGCCACAAGAAGGAGAGATTAAAAATTAAACTGAGGAATTGCAGAAGCTTCTTCCAGTGTTGCATTGGAAGGAAGCGCTTGTGTTTTGAATTGTTGGTTTTGCAGAAAGCCTCTTGAATTTGCTTTTAAAAAGTTGAAAGGTTGTGTTTTCATCGAGAGCAGGACTTCAGAATCTTGTAAGTTTGTGAGCGTGACCTTTTCCCACTACCGGAAAGGCTGCCTTAGGTTTTTTAGCACTGTTCTGTAGAAATGGAGAAGAGAGTTCCCATATCTTTTGGATAAATGATTTCAGCCCATATTTTAGCTGCAACTTTATTCGTAGTTTGTTACCTGTACGTAATGATGGTAGTTCTTACACTTCAGTAACAGCAGCATCCCTACTGCTGTGGTGGGCTAAAATAACTGTGCTGCGTATGTAATGGTGTGGTGAATTTTGTTTTGTCTTGTACACGCCTTACACACAGGAGCGGCGATGCGGGGTTGGACCACTTCATCTGTGACTGGAATTCAAGGGTTGTGGACTTCAGGTCCAGCATGTGGTGGCAGCAGCTAAGTACATTTGGACCGGTAACGTTAGAGTTCATAGGCTTTTACAAAACACCCGACTTTCTCAAAAGGGGTCTTCCAATGAGGATAAGGTGGATGTACGTTGAGAAGGCAGTTCTAGGAAAATGCTGTGTAGGTGTTTGCTGCGGTGGATGTTGCACTAAGCTTACCTGCAAAAAATGAACATAAAGTGCAGCGATTTAACGAGTTGCTTGGATCTGACCACTTCAGCCAGGTAACATATACTAATCAAGCTTACATATCACAAGGACGTGGGGGGCAAAAAAAAAAAAAAAAACCACGGGATGGGGATGGTCAAAGGAATCCTAAGGAGATGGAGGCTGAAGTTCAGCGGCTGCTTAGGCCAGCTGGGGTAGATGAGGAGAGTGGTGTTAGGGGAAAGAGCCCTGATCCCGTTGCCCACGCACCCGGGCAGATCCCAGTGCTGGCGCAGGGGAGGGAACGCGCTGCTGCCTTTTGCTGACAGTGCTCTCTTTTTCCCTTTCTAAGTATTCATCAAATGCATTCAGTTTATGGTGAAGTGTGTTTCCTGCTGTAGTTTGAGCTGTGAGCAAGCTTGTGCGCGTATGCCACAAAGAGTGAAATTGTGCTTGCACTGCTGTATTTTAATCACTCAGACTTAAATATGTTGATGTATAAAATGTTCTGTTCCAGAGCCGTAGAGCAGAGGCTGCGCACAGTCTTTGTGGGTGTAACGTCCGATCCGTTATCTGTTTGGTTTCTGCTGCAGTTTTATTGTGAAGCGGAGTACTGGTGGTTGGTCGGAGCCGATTCTTGTTGCCCCCTGCCCCGGCACCCCACGCACTTGTTCAGGTAGTGTTTTCTAGGCGACGGCTTTCCTGTGCTGCCTTCTGACCTATCGGAACTGGAAGCGAGTCTCAGCCGGATGCGTGCGCTGAAGTGATTCCTCCTTTCGGAAGGCGTTTGGCACATGTGAGGGTGGCGGCACATGCCAGCCGGGCCGTCTCCAAGCCCAATTCCCAGGGTGCGCGTTCACTGTTTGTTCCCATGGAATTGTTCAAAACATCAAGACCCAAAGACGTGCGTGTCGTAACCCCAGACGCTGGCGTGCCACAGCTTGCGTCTTTCCTTTTGCTTCGATAGGGCCAGACGCACATCTCCGCGGCGGTTCTTCCCTCCGTCGCAGTACTTCGTGCCATGCTGTAGCAGCGTCTCGTTTTTTTTAGGCCTCTGTAGCAAGATTTCAAACTTGGCTTGTTCAGCTCCTGCCATTGGTGTCAGCCAGTGGTTCTTCGTCAGGTTTCGGTAGGACCTGGGGACTGCAGTGCCTGCTCTCACAGCAGGGAAGCTTCCTGCCGAGCGGGATGTGCTAAGCTGGGTGCCCTCCCAAGGCTGTATTCCTAGGGGCCACGGGGAGACCTTGTTTTCCTGCTCTCCTGTTGCCATGTCAGAAGTCAGGCGCGTTCCCGTGGCACATCTGCATAGCCCTCACCGCTTTCCTGCCCAAAGCTAGAGCCGTGAGGAGCAGGAGGCGCAGAAAATGATACAACAGCATCCATGGCGTTGAAGAAATATCTGTCCGTCTGCAGTGCCAGCTCAGCTGTCAACATGATTCAAATTTCTCAGTTGCGTTATTAGTTTAAATCCATTTTACATAATTGCACAGGCAAGGCCTGAATGTTAAGGTGGAAGAAGAAACCATTGATCTCAAACAATATTTCTACACCACCACCCAAAGCACGCAGAAGTAATTCTTGGCTGTAGTTTCGGCACCTTTGTATTTCCAGCTGTGCTGCGCACTCGTGCTGCTTGGCCTCTGTCTGGAGAGCGTGCAGTTTGCAGTTGTAATTGCAATAAATTTGGTCTTATTTCATGAACAGAGGCTCGCCTGTGAATTTGAAAATATCTATGTTAGCTCAGTGGATCTTGAAGCAGAGAAAATGTGCGGTGAATCAAGGCATGGTATCTCTGTGGAAGCAATTTTAGGCCATTAGCATGACTTCTTAAGGGTTTGTTTTAAAATGCGATTGCATAGGGCATGATGTCATGGCAAACAAGTGCTGTTCCCCTGCAGCACAGAGACAACCTTTCAGTACAGCTTCAACTGTTGCGATTGTTGCCGAGACCAGAGATTGTTGCCGTAGTCCATTTCAAGCTCGATTTATATTCTGCGTTTGATATTCTGCCGCTCCCTCCAGACGGTGCTGCAGATTGCTCTAATTGCAGTCATGAGGGCAGTATCTCGCAGAGGGTGCTGCTGTGTGGCTTTCTGTCATGCGTCGAAGACTCCTCCTTTGCTAGCATTTAGAGAAATGTCTTACTAATTCATACAAAACTGTACGTATTCTTCTTGTGAAACTAGTTCTTGGTTGCTAGATGGTTCCTCCTGATTCTGGCAGGATCGGGTGTCTGGCACTTACTGCTGCACAGAGCTCATTCTTTAGATATGCGAGTGTGGCTCCGCGCATTTTACTTTTTAATCAAGGGACGGGCTCCCAAAACAGAACGCTACAGTTCTGAAAGCGCCTCAGACTGACAGTATCACAGAATGCCAGAAGAAGTTTTGTTCTAAATATTCACTTTTCAGCTCTCGGGGTCTATGGTTAGTTCCTCAAGCTTCCGGGGTTTCTGCTAGGTGCCGTGGCGTTGTTTTTTATTCTTTGCTATGAAAGGTGGTATATTTAAAAAAAAAAAAACCACACTGTAACACCACTTCCTAATCTTTAGACTTCTTGTGAGTTTTGTGTGATAGCAGATGATGTAAAAGCAACAGCATCTTAACAGTGGTGTGGTTTGGGGGGGCTGGTGGTTCTCCTCAGCACTGTCTGTGGAGGTGGTGGTTCTGTGTTTGAAGGGTGGCAGAATCCTGGGGGGGGGGGACGGGGACTTTTTTGCGGTGGCAGTTTTCAGAAATGTTTGTGTTTGATTCTTATTTGTAGCTGTAATCAAAGAATGTTGAGGCAAAACCTTTGTCCGAGCTTCCATCTCGTTTCTTTTCAGCCTCCCTCTTACTGCGGCTTTCGCCACCTTTTCAGGGCGTTTGGGTGGGACGCGCTCCGGCCGCCGTGTAGCGCTGCGCTGCGCAGAGCGCGCTCTCCGTGCAGTCAGTCCTGGGAACGTGACTGCGCTATGCAGAGAACCTGACATCTCTGATACCACCAGAGGTCTGTGGTGCTTGGTGGTGTCGCGGAGCTGGTGCCTCCTTCACTGAGAGCCTCGAGGCTTTTTAGCGCTTCCCTCCGGCACTCCTAGTCTGCATATCCCTTCAGGTGTTTGGGCAGACTTCATTTGGATCTGCTCTCCACCCAGCTGATTTTGCTTGGCTGATTTTAGTCAGGGGCAGCTTGGGCTTGACATGAAAGGAGGCAGGTCAGAAGCGGGGATGGCCAGCAGGCTGTCCTCTCCTCCGCTCCCTTTCCCTTCCCCGGTGCCCGGGGACGTCCTGCGGCCGTCAGCTCCTGCCTCGCTGCGTCTGCTGGGCTCTTCCTGGCCGCCGGTCTTCCAGCTGAAGAACTCCAGGTACACTCGCTCCAGGTGGAAATGCAGGATCAGAGCCCTGGGTTTTATTTGTGGTTGTTCTGTGGCTTGTGTTTTCAATAGCAGCTTCTTGCTCGAGCATGCAGATTGTAGGCATCCAGGGTGAGACAGCTTCGTTTGACTGCTTCCCCCTTCCCACGGCATTAAAGAAAGAGCCCAGACTAGGATCTGTTTAAAAAGAAAACAACCACAGACACCGGCGGTGTCTTCATGGTTGCTTTGTGCTCCTGTGAAGTGAGGTTCTTAAGCGTTTGTCAGCTGCCACAGGATTTTGTAAGTTTAATGTTTGTAAAAGGTGTTCTGCTCCAGTGAGCAGAAAAGCTCTAATTGCGAAGTGTTGATGCCTTAGTTCGTGGGATGTGCTTGCTAATCTGCTCTGTAATCACCTCCAGGCGGTTTAGGCACAGGCCTCAGCGTTTTGGCCTTCTGCTTCTTTTTCCAACAAAATGTTCCCCGTCGTGGGGCCTGTTCCGGGCTGCGCGGATGGGATGTGTGGTGTCGGAGCAGGTGTAGCCCGGTCTCTCCTATTCCTACGCCCTGATTTCTCGCCATGGGTGTGTTTTGGGGGGCTTGGGCTTTGGCCTTGTTTGTTTGCTTGTGTCTAATTCAGAAACGTGTCCACGTTGTGAGTTGAGGTGCGTTGTGCGCGTGAACCTCCAAATCTCCGTTCTTCTGCAGGAGCACCTCAGCAGCCTGGTTTTCAGGTGGCAGGCTCCCCGGCCCCGCGGCAGCGGCGAGGCCAGCGCAGCACCCCTGCTCGCTCTCGGGCAGCATCGGGCACGCTGCCGGGAGGACGGCTCTCGCTAAGTGCGCGCGGAGCGGAGCAGAAGCGTGTCGGGCTGGCTGGGTGCTTGTCCAGCTCCTGCGCGGAGACGCGGTTACGCTGGAATCGGCAAGTTCTCTGGCTGCGGATCCGCGTTGCGGCAGCCAGGCGACACGGGAGATGGGTTTGCGCTTCTGTTATTCAGCAGCAGGGCGATGTCGGAGAGACCGCAGGCTGCGCGGCGCGAGCGCAGCGCGGGGACCCTCGGGGCAGCTCGCCCCTGCCGCGCGGGCTGTGGAGGAAATCCTGGGGGGAGGAAGGGCAAAGTATGGCAAAGCTTTCAAATTTTCCTGCAAGCTGCATATCAAGAAAGATAAACAGGTTTAGACCCTGATACCGTGAAATCAGAGGAACTGCCTCCCTGTTAGCTTTGGTGGGCTTATCTCCGCTCGTGTGCTTTGATATTTCTTTTGCTGGTGCTGATTCTGATACGAGGCATTCGTAAAGTACAGGAGCGCGGTTTCCCCCTGGGTGAAGGAACTTACCTAATGGTGCAGGAATGGTTTCATTGTTCAAGTTCACTTCATAGAGCCAACACTGGAGGTTTGCTTGAAAGCTGGGGTTTTTCTGTTTTCTTCAGTCTTCCCCTAATGCTTGCAGGCATCCTCAGAGTCATTTATGCATCTATCTATATTCTAATGTGAACTAATTTCTGGAGTAACGTTTGAGTACTTTTAACACGCTTAGGCTTTTATTTTGGAGTCTATAGTGATTTCCTTTTATAAGTTTTTCAAAAAAATCAACCTGTTGGTGATTCTTGGTTCTACTCGTACTCAATTTCCTAAGAATCATCTTCAACAGACACCTGAAGTGGCAATTGTCCCTTGGGTCAAGCATCAGGCTGTTCGTTTTGCGTTCCGAAATCAGTCCAGTGTCTACTTTGAAGTTAGGAATTTTTTGTATTAATCAAGAGGACTTTTTAATTATGGGTGACTGGAGGAAACCATTTCTAGCTCCTCCTCGTAAGTGTGGATGAACGCGGCGGAGGCATGTATTTAACACACGTATTTAATTTGCCTGTGCATGTGGTAGGGGGTAAAGCTGTGATGATGCTGGAATTTTCTTCCCCTTTGCTCCATGAGCTTTTGTGCCTTTTTTTTAACCTGTTGTTTCTTTGTGTTTCGTGGAGCGTTGTATTCCTCAGAGCGTTTAAGTGGGTTGAATGCGAGTCATTTGTGTTTTTGAATAAAACCTTGAAAAGTGATTTGGCTTGTCACCAGGATGGATCGCATCTCCAGTTGCAGAAAAGACCCTGTCTAGTGTTAGTCTTGAAATATTGCCAGTACAGAGCAGATTTAAAGCATTAGCTTTTATTTATGTGCCTAAACTATTCTTTGTCTGTATTTGACAGTGCAGGTCAAGGGGGGGGGATCAAGTGCCAATTTGAAATTTTCATTAGAATATTTATCTCTCTATTTTCTTACAAATACTGGAAGCATCTTAGTTTGTAGGTGGGTAGCATTATAATGCAAATAGTTGTTGAAGAGTCATCAAGCAGCTTGTCAGTCACTTATTTCCATAGATGCCTTGCCTGGAGTTCTTCCTGCCTTGAACTGTTGCTTTGAGACTGAAAATACGATCTGCACTCCTCCTGTCAAAACTCCCTTCGGCTCTTCCCACATGCCCTGTGTCCCCTTCTCAGGTTAATTGAAGAAAAATGCAGCTGTTCATAGACTCCGCACTGGAAAGCGTGAACTAATTGTCCGACATCGTCTCTTTGATCAGCTAATAGGATTTTATGGATCGTCCTTGCTTTCGAATTGTAGATTTTGAGATTACTGGCAATCGGCAGCGCCCTCCCGTTGGTGTTTTGCTGCCGCAGAGTGCTGTGCTGGTACCGCGCTTCCCTTCAGCCTGGGGAGAGACTGACCCAAGCCTTTACCTGGCAGATCAGAAGTAAATGGGAATCGTGCCTGTTTATGTCACGGCTAAATCTAGTCTTCTGTCTTTTGCCATTGCATGGTGATGCACAAATATCTGTGTGTCTCTTCAGATCTTTCCCTATAGAGAATGCAACACCATTGCTCTCCTTACAGCTGCCGTAGGCTATGAGACACAGAGACGTCTTGTTTGTACACCGCGTGTGCGTGTCATTCAGTGGAAGCTTCAAAGCTGCTCTGGGCGGCCCCAGGAGCGTTTAACGCCAGTAACTCACGGGCTGCTTGGTTTTGCTCGCTTGAGAAGAGCACGGCAACTCTTCTGGCATTCGCCAAAATGCTTCTGTGCCTGGGAAGTACCAAGTGCTGTCCGGCAGAGCTCTGCTCCTCGGCAGGTCCCGTGTGCAAGCGCACGCTGGGCACGTCTGCCCGCTCCGTTGTTCCCATTTGGGAATCTTACCAGAGTCAGGATCCTGCCAGTGTTTTAAAAACAGAGCAAATCCACAAAAACTGACACCTTTCAAATAGGCAGAGAAGAAACTGTTTAATTACACTTTTTAGAAATAATATTGGACTGACGTTGACATTCTGGCTTCACCTTGAGGGGAATCTTCTGGTGTATCCTGCACTGTTGTTGGCTGTAACAAGCACCGGAATAAATGATTTTGCAGTAGGTGCACACTGGAGTGTGAGCTGTGACTGGACTTGGGCTGTGTTTTGTAGCTCCTTGTGAAAAGGCAGAGCTCTAAGAAGGGAATAAGGAGACTATTTTTGCTTTCAATTCCTTTTTTTGTATGTTCTTTTTCAATCTTTGGAAAAATAAATAAAATACCATTTCCAGAGGCTGTATCTTTACATTGTTGCTGAGACCTGGGCTGGCATATCTTATTTTGACAGTTTTCCTGGCGATTAGCCGGGCTGGCCCCTTCCTGTATTCCTGGGATTCGGAGGGAATCTCTGTGTGCCTGTGACTCCTGCATCACGCCTCGTTGCTAACGCTTGTTCTTGTTTCTCCCAGTTACCAGAATGTCCACAGATGGCGGCTTCGGTACAGCTGGCAATAGCGATGCCCAGCAGAGCCTCCAGTCCTTCTGGCCACGAGTCATGGAGGAGATCCGCAATCTCACAGTGGTAAGTGTCTCCATCGGTTGTGTTATTTCTGGAGAGCTGATGGTGGGAAGTGCGCTACCTGGTGATGCCTGGCAGCAAGATAAGCCTCTGTTTGGACATACTCCTGCTGCTCGGGGGATCCACCGGAGTTGGTTATTTACTCACTGCAAGGTGGCCTTAAAAGCTGATAATCATTCAGCCAGGTTTTTGGCTATTTGCTACAACTGTCAGAACTTGACATGTGCACTGGATGTAGCTGATTACGAGACGTAATCGTCATACGTTTAGCTCTTTCTGGACGAAACAAGGAGACAAAGTTGATTCAACATTTAACAGGCTGAGCGATGACCTTGGCATCTTCTAGAAACTTGCAGAGTTATTACTGTCTGTGTGGGGCGAAGGGGGAAGGGAAGTGATTTTAAAATATCTACAGGTAAAGTGTAGCTGCCATCAGCTGTTCTGGCTAACGGAAGATTGAGGGGTTTGAGACTGTACCTCGCACTGTACTGCACAGGCTGTTTTACTGCTGTTCAAATTCAGTAACATAAAGTATGTGACAAGCATTACTTCCATGTAATGGTACCCTTACCAAAATACAACTCTTAATTCCCCCGCATTATAAAATTCAAACATCTGGCTATTGGTAGACAGTTACAATTTTGTGAATGAATTTTTGGGTTTAGACTTCTGTATAGAACTATTATGCCCTCTTTCAGAACAGCCTCTTTTGACAAGCCTGAAGTCTTGAAAATCACTTGAATGCCAAGTGCATCAGTATCACATGGTTTATTAATTTAAAGACGTTTCATTAAAAAGAAGAAAAATCACAGGCTGAGAATAAGAATTGGATTATGTAGCTTCTATTTTTTTCCACCCCCAAAAGAGATGTGCCTGAACAAGGGCATACAATAAAAATGACTTTTCAGGAGAGATTGACAGATTACTGTGATACAGTGGTCCTGAAAGCAAGCTCCTCTGCTTTTAATGTAACTGGAAACAAAAGAACTCCAGTCGAAAACGGGCTGTTCAAAGTGAAAGCCCCAATCCAGTAGTTTGAAGATAAGCTGCTTTTTTCAGCCTGTGTGCAGATAGTTGATTAAAGAAACAGATGTAGAATTTTGTATGCATAACCAGAATTAATTACTTTCCTCTTCCAGTGCAGCGAGTTCTTGCGTTCAAGAGCTGTAGTTTGTCTTCATCTCCACATGAAAGGGGTTTATTCTGCAGCTTATCAAGTATGGGCAGCTTAATTTTTAACTGCCATATGAATCTATTTATTGTGCTGCAAGGTAGTAAGTCACTAAAAATTAATGGAGGACACTGGAGGGGAGGTGGCAGGGAAAAGGGATAACTGCAACACATTCGTATGCAGTTGTCCCCAGGGTAATCAAATCCTGAAATTTTGTGCATCTTATTCACAGTGCTCGCGTGTTTGTGGACGTAAGTAATGTTGGAGCTCATGCGCTTGCACTGCATAGTGGAGGTCAGAGCAGCTGTTTGATGGAAAAGCCTGCTTTGGTTGCCTGCTTTTCGCTGCTCTCTGTCAGGTTTTGTGCATTTGCCATGTGCCACCACTAGCTGGAATTCAGAGGAAGAAAGAAGGGAGCTGCTGTATAAGAACAAACCAGAGGTCCGAGTTCTCTGCCCCACAGGACAGAAGGGACTGCAGCCTAGTGTTGGAGAAACAGGAAGCAGGACGAGGCTGACACTAGCGTTCAGCTCCACAGTGAGTGGGAAGTGGCCTGTGAAAACATTGAGACCTAATTTGGAAAAAAGAAAAGATGAAGAATTGGTGTCTAAAGTTTGTTCTGCTGGGTAGTAGCCAGTAGTGGTCATGCTTCCCTTCACCATGATACTTGCGTCTTAATTTTGATTTATGTGACGTTTGCCTGTCAGCCTTAAAGGAATAAAGGAGCTTTAAATTTCTCTAATTTCTTCCACTGTCTCTTCTCTAAAGATTTTAATAGCATTATACCTTGTGCAATGCACTTGTAACTGCAAGTGTCTACTTGCAGTTCTGCTGTTTGTGGAAGTTAAATACTTAACACCATTAAGAGTTTCACAAATTAGGAGTTTTGTCCTCATCTTTCTTTGAGGTTTGCCCAAAGCTCACGGGGCTCTTTAAAAAGGAATGAGCTTAAAAAAATAAACTCAAGAAAACCTTTGGGATATTTTTTCATGCCTTAGCAACCCCTTAACTTGTTTGTGTGGCGGTTACTGCCTGGAAATGCCACCCTGAGCATGCTGTGTGCTCAAGCACAGGTCTCAGCCCTGGCTGCCCTCTTCTCCCAGTACCCCAAATCCTTCCAAAACACCACGTTCGCCAGGGCTCGGCCCACCTGCTGCCTGCGGCAGCCGCTCCTGGCGGAGAGCTGAGACAGCGCGGGCAAAGCTCTAGGGAGCCGGACTTTCCTGGGTTTGGAAGGACTCAGGTCTGATTTTGCAGCATTTTGCTATGAGTGCCAAGAGCACCATGTTCATATTTCTTTCCAGAATGAGGGCACAGAAAGTGTTGGGTTTTTTTTTGTTTTTTTTTAAAATATATATCTATACACATGAAATGCTATAAATAATTTTTATATATAAAATAAATAACATACTCCCTGCTGGAGTGCTGGCTGGACCGTGTACAGCTTCCATATTTTGTTTCAATAGAAAACAGCATTTTCAACATTTTTTTCCTCTTTTGTTTCACTAACATGTCTTGCAGTGCTTTCTTCCCTAGAGAAATGAGTTTCCTTTTATTTCTTCTGACATTTTTGTAAAGAAGGGAAGATGTTTTTTAGAAGCCCTTTGTGGGCAGGGATTCTGCATTCCTGATGCGATGGTGTATAGCCTCACCCTTTCTCCCTCGTTTAAGAGGCTCCTGTTAGCAACACAATGTGGATTTTTTCATTCCTCTGTATCTTCAGAGAAGGGAGACCACTGTCTGTAGTGAAGCTCAGCAGCTTCCCTCACCCTGAGAGCCCTCTTTGGAGAGAATCTCTCTGAGGGACGTGTTGGTGCCTCCTTTCAGGGGCTCAGTGGCATCTCCGTAGCTGCGCACGTCGAGTACACGCTCACAGCTGAGCAGAGCAGGATGATTCACTACAATGACAGCCTTCTCTCTCTCACTCTGTCTCCTAAACCATCATTACACCATTTTGAGTCAGCGGTTCTCTTTGCTGGAAAACTGCAAGAAATCCATCTGAAAGCAGGAACAGAAGAGATGTTTGAATAAGATTCTTGCAAAGTTTTTAACCCCAAAACTGGTATTGGGCAACAGTGAAGTACAAGTAAAGCAAAGATTTCATCCTGTGGCCCCACGTAGCTCTTGTTTGCCTTCATTTTCTCTAGTGACTTTTTGCAAATTCCATTGCTTTCTGGATCCTAAGACACCTAATTGAATTAGTTGCTTCAAATACACATTTCTGCATCTATTTATAACATTAGAAACATTCTGTTCTGCAGAATGACTTCAGCTCTGAGGTGAAATTGTAAATGCAAGTGTCTGACAGAAGACTGAAGTAGAACTATAGCAGTATGACAAACAGAAAAACGGATGAGAATACTCGGATCTGAGGAGAAACTGCCATACCTCAAAGAAAATAAGTTTATCTAGTTTTAGCTAGTTTAGTTTTAGACAATACAGATTTATTTTAACATTTCTTACTTTTGTTTTCAGTTAAGTATCACTAAAGAGTCTCTCAAATCCAAATCTCTCTGCAGAAAGACTTCAGAGTTCAAGAACTGCCCCTGGCTCGTATTAAGAAGATAATGAAACTAGATGAGGATGTGAAGGTACACTCATGGGTTTTTTCCTTAAGTGTTTATGACCCTTTTGTTGGATGTTGTAGCTATAATTCCTTGCAATTCGTTAGTTATTATTATCATTGTTTATAGTTATTTTTAAAGCACATTATAGAACAATTGCCTGGAATCCAGTGTTAGCTGGCCTAGTATGATTAAACTGAACTGGGAAAGGAGAATCATTTGGGATCTTTGCTTAAGACTTCTGCAATTTTGCTTTCTTCTGTTAAATACCAATCTACTCTGTAATTCTGGGCATTTTCTGTTTTTTTTTGTTTGTTTTCTCTAGTGCTTAACTGTCTTTTCTTGCGTTTCCTCCTTATTTTTCTTGACTCTTCCTTTCACAAAGCTGTAGAGTGTTTAGCATGAAAAGTGATATTATTTAAACATATGCTACACTGTTTAAAGTTCTATGGAAAAATAAGTAATAATTTAGGTAGATAACATGGGTTTGATATCAGTATTTGAGCTGAACCCTTGACACGTGACTGATGAAGATAACGTGAGTTGACTGATGAAAACTTAGCAGCATAAAAGGAAGGAGAAAGGAATCACCTGCAGGGTGTTGATGCTTGCACTGCTCCAGTCCTCCCTGTTTTTTAAACTGGAAAACTTTCAGACATCTCTCTTCTAAGAGAGAAGAGAATGGTTTGCACTTTCTTATTGTTTTTCTCAATGTGACACCATCCTTCTCCTAGGACAACCTTTAACATTTAAATGAGATTCAGAAAAAGGTGTGCGTTGTCTTCCTATACAAAGGAGCTATTCATTCAGCCTGTAACCGGACTGAACCCAAGCCTCTGAGGTCCCAGTTTAACTGTCTTAACCGAGTGAGGGCCAGATTTTTGATAATGAAGGGGAAGATGAGATTTAAGGGGAAAAAGAGTCTCTGACCTTCCTTCTAGCATTATTTAACAAGAAGAAGCTTGTACTAGGGAGTCAGCACTAATGCTAAACCAGCTAATAATGAAACTGCTTAACTTGAGCAAAACTTGAACTAGATGCTTTTTAAGGAAAAGGCATTTGGTGAGGCATAGAGTCTTTGCTTATGCCTCCAAACCTCCTTTGCAATTTCTGCATTTGTTTCAAATCAGATTAACGTTACAGCTATAACGTAAGAGCCAGGTTTTGAAACGAGCCCTCAGCCTGACCTCTACAGCTTCTGCCCTCATTCAGAATCGTACGCATGTGCCCAGGCACTGCCGGGAGAAGCTCCTGGTTGATACCCATAGCTGAGTACGCACTGATGCCATTTGTAACTGCACGTTGCTGGCCTGCCATAATCCAGCATGATACGGAGTTAAGGTCTGACTAGTCACCTGTGAAACAGACTTGGAAGGCGAACTGTGTGTGGTCAGTACTGGTAGCACTGTGTTTAACTCAAGGCTGGTGATTCTTTGGACTGTCAGACCCACAGATCTGGTATGGAAATTCCCCAAACTTTGCTGTTAAACAATGGAACGGTTCAGAATTTGGTAACATTATAAAATTACCCTGACTACTGCTCTGCTGCATTAGAATATTGATGGTAACCTCAAAAAATTTAATTACAGATGATTAGTGCTGAAGCTCCTGTGTTGTTCGCCAAGGCAGCTCAGATATTCATAACAGAATTGACTTTGCGAGCATGGATACACACAGAAGATAACAAACGCAGGACTCTGCAGGTAACAGAGTTACTCCTACTTAACCTTCAGCTGCTTCGTAAACTGTTTCCAACTTTTTATTTCCATAACATGAGGTATGTTTTGTAGACATTAGCTTTAGTATCTGTGTTTATCACTACAAACCTGGGTACAAAGCACAGGGCCCAGAGTAACTGTGCTCCTTATATGCTTTTTTGCTTAACATGTTTTTAAAAACAAACAAACAACAACAATTGAAAAGCACAAAGCTGCAGCTGTCTGCTAATTGTGACCTGCTCTAATTACTCAGGGTATCTGTAACTGTTGAACTTCTAGCTGATTTGTTTTCCAGCAGTAATTCTCCTAAGGTAAGCTTATGGATATTAGTTTGTGTTGATAAATGTGCAGAGATGAAAACAAAAATAACTGCCTCTAGAAGGGGTTACTGTTTCCTTTGGACCGAGAGGTCCTCAAGAATAGTCAGTTTCTGGTGGTTCAAGAGGAAACTGTAACCGTTTGGGGTCTTTTTTGTGAAAAAGTTTGACATTCAGTTTGTCTTACATGTTGAGCAGAACTACCAGAACTGCTCAGATCAGAGGTGAGAGATTGTGATGTTTAGGGCCACGCTGGGTCTCCCACACCCTGGTGCAGAGATTGCCATGGTGGCAAGCAGACAAGTCTGATTTCAGTCCAAAGCTGTGCTATTGAGAGGGTGTCTGGCCACTCAATCTTCACTAAATTGGGCTAATGCTACTTCCTTCATCCAGGTTTTAATGCAGTTACTGTGGGAAGGATGTATTTGATACACATACCAAGAACAAGATGCTTCATAAACAGCAAGTGTTAAGTCAGGCTTGTCCTGTTAACAACTTTCAAGCTGTTATTTCAGAATTGTACTTAAAGCCTGATCCTAATGTATAAGACCTTTAATTGACCCAGGTTTTATTTCTGAGCACTTTGCCTTCCATAGCAGCTGCCATCCTGGAACAGCTGCTCTCCGCATGGACAGTGCAGCTGGAAGAATGCAGTCTCTGCTTATCAAGTATTTGGGAAAAAATTTAAAGTGGAGAGGTCTGAGTTATGGGAGTCTATTCCTGAGGAAATTGGATTGAACCCAATCCTCAGCACAGAGAATGAAATATGAGAGACATCTGTTCAATAAAAGTTTTCTTCCCGGTGAAGATACTTTTATAATATATGCTGCCTGCAGAACAAAAGAAGTGTCTCTTGTGCTTTCTATGTGATCATTGTTTGTCACTTAAATGCCAAGACAGTATGAGGTTTAGAAATGTCAACTAGCCTGAAATGCGAGGATTGATAGTCTTTTAAATGTTACCCACTCATTAGGCAGCGTAGGCATCTTTGTCTCAACTCTTGTTCGTGTATATGCTTTATAAATTTATCTTCAGCTAATGAAGATGAGGCTTTTAATAGCTTCTCGAATTAGCCCTACTTTTTAAGATGGCTTGCAAGAATTTTAAAATGACAGAGTACATTTTCTTTTTTCTTTCGAAGAAATTCTTTTTTTTTTTTTTAAGTCTCGGGGTTGTTTCAGATTTTAAGCAAATCCATTTAAGTGATGACTTATTGCTGGCTGACTCTTTATTCAGGTCTTTAATGCTTTGACCTAATGCTAATGTTTGGATTTCTTTTTTTGGTTAAGTTATAAAGGAAAAGGCTTTGTCTATAAATATATATAAAAGCAGTTTTGAGAAGATACTCGCCTTGCCAATTTTTCTTAAAAGCTCATTGGCTCCTCTTGCACATCCTTTTTCTGATACGTTTGGCCAGTTTGCAGAATATATGTTTTAATCTTTATGCTTTCTTTTAACCATTTTGCCCTTCCACATGCTGAAGCTTGTTCTCTCAACATCTCTTGGGATTTCCCTGCCCTGAATAAGATCCTGTGATTCCTTTTTTTTCTTTTTTCCCTCCTCTTCCCAACTTGTATATTCTATGTATGTTTCTAGTAATACAGTTTCTAGCAGTCGTTCTCGTCTTTTTGCAAAGCTTTTTGCACAGATCTTTGGAGTGGGTTTTTTTTTGTTGGTTTGCCTGTCTTTTTAAATTCACTTATTTGTTTTAACAATTCCCCCTTTCTTAATGTGCTAAAAGGCTTATGGCTGTTGTCATGAGCCCTCTGTAGTGAATTACAGCAGTACTGTTGTGAAGAGTCTGTTTAGGCCTGGTGGATGAGTAGATGACCGTAAAAGCCTGAGTTTGATACACACCTTTGATTAAAAAGCTCTAACTTTATTTATCCAGTGACAGAACAGACTTCTAAAGCTGAAGAATGGTTTTCTTTTTGTCGTTATAGAGGAATGACATTGCCATGGCAATTACAAAGTTTGATCAATTTGACTTTCTTATCGATATTGTACCAAGAGATGAACTGAAGCCTCCAAAGCGGCAGGTGAGACAGCAAAATGGTTGCCCCATTGTCTGTCCTTTCCTTGGTGTGATTTCACTCTCTAATGGATAGAGAGTTAATAAAGAAATACAGAATCTCAGATTCAATCATGAGGTTTGTGCCTCTTTTTTTTTTTAACATGTTTCTTCACAGTAGTTTTCAGGTTCTTAATTTTTCTTATGGAAATAGAGCTTGAGTGGAGATTTACAGAAGTCTGACTTGGGGATTTACTTAAGTGACAAAAAAAATTACTAAATAGCTCTGGAAACAGATGTTGCCAATATTAAAAAAATTAACTTTTTAAAGTGTGCTGAGTCTGCATCCTTTGACTGTTCTAAAGGAAGAAGCAGGCATCTTTGCGTAGCAGTAGCACCTCCTGCATCCTTTGGGGCAGTCATTGCTACTGTAAACATCCTTGACTGGAAGCTGTGAGGTGTTAGAAGGAGCTTTCAGTCGGATGTTTACAGCGGCAGGCTGCTGCGGTCATCTGAGCACAAGATGTCCTTTGAAAATTAGCAGGCTCGTGCTTTACAAAGTGCTTGTTTCCCTCGTGTTTGAGACAATGCCGAAACTGCAGTGAGGTGGGGTTGAAGCCCAGTCTTGCTGCTTCAAAATGCACAAAGAAACAGATCCAGATCTCTGGTAGACTAATTTATCTCCTTCACCTAAGAGCTTATTCTTTTTTGCTGCTAAAAGTTCATCAGCTGAGTGATTGTTCATCTCTCTTTGTTACAAGTTGCCTGATGAAATGGCTGTTGAAATACCTACCACCAGTGCAGCTCCTGTAGGGAAGAGCTGCGTTTGGACAGGGCTGCACCTTGTTCAGCAGCTCCTGGAATTGCTGCGCAGGACTCGACTGGAACAATTTCTTCTCTGAACAGTAGATTGCAGTGGCTTATAACAATTTACTTACATGCTTTCTTCAACTAGTTTTCTGATACTTTTGGAGGTTTACAGTGTCTTAGTCTTTGAAACATCCAAGATGGTCCTTAAAATAGCTTCTCTCCTGAGTGCTACTGGAGAGGCTGGAATACTGTAAAACAACTTTCTGGCAAGCATTTTACTTGGAAGCTTTTCTTTGACGAGTCTCTTGTATTCCAACATAAATCAGGATAACATGCAAAAAGATACCTACTCTGAGTGCAGAGACAGTGGTCCCATTGTAGACGTGGATTTTGGAGGTTGCTGTTTTACTTTTTCTCTTGAAGTCCTCATGGTTCTACCAAAGTGACTACCAAAGGGAGGAAATACACACTTCATCCTCTCTGATGACATCCTGAGTTGAGTTTAACCTTGCATTCTGATTTCCAGAAGCATAATGACTTTCTAGTAAGTGAAGAAATTGCCTTTCCGTGTCACAATGTATGCAGGAGTATCCATCCTGCTGCTGCAGTCGGCTGTTTAAAATCAGTAGCATCCCAAGACTTCATTCCTAGTGTGCTGGAAGCTCTGTGGTCCGTACGTGTGGTGAACATCTCATATGGCAGCGTGGCACAGCTCCTTCTGTTCTTCATGAGTTCCCTGCTTTATCGCTGCAGCAGCACAGCAGAGATGACTTATCCGAAGAACATTAGTTCAGTATTAAATAAGACAAAGCAGCAGCTTGTACAGCTGCTCTCAATGTTGCCCTTAACTGGGGGAAAGGGATCCCATGTTTCAGTTTGTTCAGCCGCTGGTTGCAGCCTGAGGTAATGCAGGTGAGTTCTGGCATTGCAAATTCAGTTATTCTTTAGGTGCCTCATTAGTTACTCTACATTGTAGTGCTGTTTCTATAAGTGCTCAGTGTTGGGGAGGGAGAACGTTGCCCATATTTTTCTCTAGCTGGAGCCTTTTGATTTACAGCAAAAAGAAAACCCTCATGATTTATAATCAAATTAATGTATGAAGTATTTTAGTAGTGTGTTGAACGCATCTAAGTTGCTAGGTTAACTTGTGATGCCTCACACCAGAGCTATGTCTTTAGGATTGCACAGCATCAGCAGGGGGACCCTGTCAGTTTTTGGTTCGAAATAGGCCTTAGAAATCTGTCTCTCACTGAAATATTCACTCTGTGAACACTGCTGAATCACTAGAAGTAATTCTAGTGGCAAGAGAAGTTTGATGGAGAAATAGCTGCCTGGTAACAACGTAGGTTAGGACTTCTCAGTGGAAAATATTCCTCTGATTTAACAGTGTTGAAAAGTAGCTGCCTGTAGGCTGACAGCCTGCACTTTTTGGCTGGGGGTGCAATCTGTATTTTATCTCTACCACGGAAAAGACTGTTTGACAAGTTAGTGTTGGTTACGTGGAAGAGCTGGGAATGAAGCTGTGACTGTTATGTTGCTCTGGTAACTAAAGCTATGGCTTGAAAATAAAGGATGGCAAACGATGTGATATAACCTACTTCAAGCAGATTTGGATTTAAAGTCATTTTTGTGTGTAGCAAAGGCAACTTTAACCTGGAATAGGTACTTATGGCCTTAATTGAGGATTCAGCTAGGTACTGAGGATTGGAGCGCTCTAGAAATAGTGTGTCTGAAGTCTGGGCTTTGCAGAAACAGCTGAACAGCTACAGCTCTCCTATGCATGCAGTTTTATGATTAGCTGGAGACATGTCCCGTTGAATATATATTTTAAATTTGTTGTTAATCGTTTCCCTAGAGGATTTGATGAAATGAGTGGGAATTAATCGGTGAGCTACTGTGTGTAGGAAGTACTGTAAGTGTTTGATTGCAGTAGCTGGCAGTACTGTGGGATAGTGCTGATGTTTGCTCTGAGAGCCATGCTCAGAAGTCGCTTCTTGATTACAGACAACTGTGAACAGCTTAACCTTTGGGGTGTAATTTTCTGGTGAGCTCTTGAGAAATCTCCCATTAATAAGTCCTTTGTTTAGTTGCTGTCCCTCTGAGAGGCTGGCATCTAGGAGAAAAGGCTCTCTTACTCAAGCCTGATGCCCATCTAGACAACATACACCAATTTTGTTTAATGCGAATTCTTCTTTTTCTGTCCAGTTGGGTATATTGAAGGTAAACCATGAGCAAGCCTCTTCTAATGCAAGGGAGTCAAGCAGACTTGTGTAACTTGGAACCTACCATGTTGTAGCACGTGTAAACATCCTACACTCTCAGCTGTGAACTCGAGGTGGCTGGGAGAGGATTGTTTACGCCTTCTGCCATGGAGTGAACATCTGGCGAGCCGCATCCTCCGCAAGGTGCAAGATCCGACTGCTCATCTGGGGAGCCTGAGAGTTTTGATTCTTGAGTGTTAACTGCTTGCCACTTAACATAATCTCCCAAAATCTAATTCTTTGCCTAAGATACCATTAATCATAAGGGACTTTTCTCTTCCAAAGACATCCTTAGATAAAACAAAACAGCAGTATTATAGCCTGTGCTTCTGACAGTGAGCTAGAGCAGAGACTTTTGTTTCTTCACACTCTTGAGATATTCCTGCTGCCAGCAGAATCAGGCTGTCAAGCCACGGTGCAAGATGAAGTTGTTATAATTCTGGAAAAGCTGGATTTAAATAAATAAATAAAGGCATGACAGTATACATCAAGTGCATGACTTCTAGTCCCAGGGGTTTAACATCAGAGCTAGATTAAGATTTGCGTTGGACATGTGGGCTAAGAAGAGGGTTTTGTTGACATATGAGGCTTTGTAAGTCTTCCTGGTGCATTTGCAGTTCATTCTGTGTTGAGATAACAGGTGACGATGGAATTTACTGATGAGGAGTTGCGTGGTTTTCAGCTATGGTAATCTTGTACATTTGCTTCTCATGATGAAAATGATGGCTACATTCTTATACGTAGGATATTAGCAATGGATTTGATTTCCATATAGCTGAATAAATGAGAAAACCCAGTTTGATTTAGAATTTCAGGGTTACTTGAGTTAAACTGTTACAAATGAGGTATTGAAGATACTTTCCCATGGAGCATGCTTATGGGGGGGATGTTTCGGCGGCAGTCGAGGTGAGCAGTTTGTGTGTTGATCTGTTCCCTCCCCATTCACCTACTTTTTATCTGTGCTGCAGGAGGAGGTGCGTCAGGCTGTGACCCCAGCTGAGCCCGTGCAGTATTATTTCACGCTTGCTCAGCAGCCTGCTGCAGTGCAGGTTCAGGGGCAACAACAAGGGCAGCAGACCACGACGTCTACAACTACCATCCAGCCAGGACAGATCATCATTGCCCAGCCACAGCAAGGGCAGGTGAGTGATGAGCAGAGTTCAGGGGCTTCGCAGTTCAGTGGAGCCAGTGAAACCCTTGACCCCCCGGTGTGTAATGCGTTGCAGTATCCTGTTCTCACTGCTCAGAGCAGTCAATAGTAATACAGAAATATGTTTTCCTTTGCAACATAAGGGGATGGCTGAAACACTGAATTGCACTGATCTACTAAACAGAGTAGAAATATCCTTTTACTTTCTATACTGTAGGTTATGTTATTTTATGGGAGTACGGTGCATTGTTATTCCAGAACAAGTGATGACAGCCATGTGACGAACTCTTTTCCATGTGCAGGTGAAGCTGTGATAGATTTGGGGCTGTATTTGTACACTGTCAATCATGTGATTCTTACTGTGTGTTGTTTTTTTTTTTTTCCCTCCACTCCTTACCTTTATTAATAGCATACTGAGGTTAGGAAATAAATTCGTTTGAAAAAACAACAGATACTTTGAGGCACAGAGTTGATATTTTTAGAGAAATGGGGCCTGCTTTGTTTTTCTTAAGTTCATTTTCCCTTGTCTGGCAAGTAGGCGCGGTGTGTTGGCGAGGCTGGTATGGCACCTTTTGCTTTTGTAGATGAGCACTGTTCTGGGCAGAAGCAAGTTCCAACTACCAGGCCACCGCTATCTTCAGAGCTTCAAAATCTCAATTTGAGTACTTACTGGCATGCATTTTCTTGAATGTATTTGGCATGTCTCTTAGCCACTCTTTGGCACAGTTCAATACCTGTAAAATCCGAAAATAACGCCGCCCCTTCACAGCAGTGCTGTAACGATAAGCATACAGGAGCAGGCCAGGTGTTCAGATACCTTAATAACAAGGACCACATAGCCCTGGTCTCTCTTCCTAGCAATTTAAGCATCGGCAAATAACAGTGGGTCTCGGAAGCAGTCTGCCTATTGTTGTCTCTGCGTTGTGTGGCCGGTTCACCTGTGTTCAGTCCTTGCTTGGCCCTTACCCCCTGTTCTGAATGCAGACCACCCCTGTGACGATGCAGGTGGGAGAAGGCCAGCAGGTGCAGATTGTGCAGGCCCAGCCGCAAGGACAGACCCAGCAGGCGCAGAGTGGCACCGGGCAGACCATGCAAGTCATGCAGCAGATCATCACCAATACGGGAGAAATCCAGCAAATACCGGTAAGACTTCTTACCACTGGAAACGTGTAACAGTCTTGTGAACAAACTGTCTGCTGGTGTTCTGGCATGACTGCATATGTATGCTTTTTTAGCTGTAAGAGGAAGTTTGGACCGAGAGGTGTGTTTCCTGTACTAAGAGAGGAAAACTAACCAGGTGTGACATGAAGAGGGAAATAAATCTAACCCATGTAGTGCAGGCTCAGTGCCCACCACCAACACTTCCCCCTGAGTGAAACAGTTATTAGGAAGCAGTAAATAAAATACTTCCTGGATAAACCTTAGTTCTCCACTACAACGTGGTTTCAATAAAGTGAAATTAACTTCTGTTGCTTCTACTTGGTTCTGCCTCTGCAAATCTGAAGACATGACCTGGCAGACTGAGTGGGAAGGGTACCATCTGCGAGTTATTAATAAGCTTTTATGTTATAAAAAAAAATTCTACAAAATACTTTGAGCTGGTTGGAGGAATGGCTTTGCAGAACCAGAAGATATTTCCTCACTTTCACATTAGCATAGATCTGCTGTCGCCTTAAGAATGAGATTTTGAGTACCCAACATCAGAAGTAAATTCTGGCATGTGTCCTAGGTAAACACATGGGTCAAAAAATGTCATTTTCCACCCCCCCCCCCCCCACCCCCCCCTTTGTGGCTTCTAATGACAACTGATGGTTCCCATCTGGAAAATTTCACAACTCTTAAAGAAAAAAAAAATCCGTCCAGTTCTGTATACTTAACCAGCAATGCAAAGGTCAGACCAAGTGACCAAGACAAGCACTTCACTTTGTCTTTGATTTCTCTTATTATGAGGCTTACCCACAGCTGTGGTAAAGCTGATCTTTCACGCAGGTCTTGCTTGTCAAGATTTGCTAAGCTTCCTTCTGTCTCTTTGTGCTTTGACATAGCATCTTGAGAAAAGTTGAGGTGGTGGGTGCTGCCAGATTTTTCCAATTCACTTCCCGCTTCTTTTCATCTCTTAAGTCTTCAGCTAATTCCTACTGCTTGGCTTAAGGTATTGGTCAGAAAGGAAGTCGTTGCTTGCCAAAGAAGTGTTTTACTACAAGCAACCTTTTTTCTTCTCTGCATTCTCCACTGCCTTTCTCTTCCATTCTTTTTTTTTTTTTTTCCCCTTTCTTTATGGAAGTCTTTCCAAGATACTTGTTCTTAAAAGCATTTTGGAAGGAGATCTCCACCCCTGCCTAAGCGAGTATCTTATAACAGTACCGAGTGTTGCAGCATCATCCTTTGGTTTGGCAATAAAAGAGCAGTTCGGACTTGTTTTGCAGTTGTCTCTGGTGAATGCTGTAACTCCCTGCAAGAAAGAGACTTGGAGATCTGCTAAGAGAAAGAATTCTTTATAAAACTACTGTGAGGGGGCCATAGTGTTCTGCAGAAAGTGCTGTTCTCCACATGGGTGGATCCTGTTGTAAGTGATCGTGTGCTTTTATGAATATGCGACTGGAGGCTTTTTAACTAGTGTCTGGTTTGGGCCAGGCATGTTCTTCTGCCATGCTCTTGCCTGGGAGCATTTAAGAACAGGTAGTCATGGCTGGTCCTCACATGCTGCTTACGTTGCAGATGTGAGATGGGAACTGTGAAGTGCCCAAGTGTGGTATCTTTTGTCTTCAGAAGCACTTGGGTCTCTAACAAGTGTAAGACTATAAAACAGAGTAACTTAGGAGTGGTGTTTTAATGAAACGGTTACAATTCTCACTTCAGTGTTTAGCAGAGGTACTGTTTTGACTGTAATTAAAAGGATTCCTCTTAATCACAGTATGTTGAAGAATCACGGTTTGTGCAGGAGGAAACATCTTTCCCCTTCTTTGCTTCCAGCAAGTGAAGTACGGTAGAACATGGGAGCCATGCACTCACCACAAGAACTTGTTAGTGCCCTAACCTGGAAAGCACGTTTTGTGTGGTTTCACAGAATTACAGTCCTTGGTCTATTCAGTGCTGCTCTCTATTCTGCTATCTTTCTGCTGTGCTTTTATTATTTTCCCCTAAGTTTCCTTCCTATCTCGATGCAGTTAGTGTTGTCTTCTAATGGATCTTTTTTTTCACTCTGGTATCTGTTAGGGTTCGGCTAAGAATCTTTCTTAACACAAATAAAAAAGTTTGAAACGCTGTCATAGAACTGGTAGCATCTCTGGTGATCGCAAGAGTGTTCTCTTGCGAATAAATGTTCTCTGCTGGGTTTCCACGTGCTCCTGATACTCTGCTTCTCTACTGCGATTTACTGTGTTTGCTCTAGGACCATGAGTTCCAGTGGGAAGGAGGCTTTATTAGTTTAAAAAACTGAGTAAAGCTGGAAGGAAGGAAAGTACATACATCAATTAAATGGTAATCATTTGTTTGCCGACGCTAATTTTGTGTTAAATTTCTGTATCTTAGCCTAGACCTCACTGGGCTGGCTCCTTGGAGCTTACTGACACTTCTGGAAGAACAGTCTTTCTAAATCGCTTTCATCCATTCTGTTAGTAGTGTAGTTAAAACCTAAGCAGGAAGCCCCCAGTGTGGAAAACATGATTTGCAGGCAGATCTCAGTGCAGAAACAGATTCTTTATTGAAATGTTTATGCTCATGTGGAGTTTATTTGCTCTTGAAATAATATTGGAGCTTTTAGACACAGCTGGTGAAGTCAGCGGCGTTTGTGTAAATGCCAAGACCGTGTTCTAGGCACTTCCAACCTTTGCCAGCGAACAGTGTTCAAGTGTTTTGTATGTCTGTCTTTCCCCTTTTTAAAAAGAAGAAAACTCAAAATATTTTTGTATATAATTAACCTTAAGGCTATGAATCTAAATGTTCTAAAGTTAAATAACACAAAATGAAAAATTCAATAGTATTATCAATCATGTGGTGACTTTTTTATTGCTTCTCAGATGTGTATCAGTAGTAGTAGCTGTTTATATCACAGAAGACACAAAATGAGAGTTGAGGTTACTCTGATGACACCGTCTTCGTATCCCATTCCCTCAGGCATCTGACCTTGCAAGATCTGAGTTGTAGCAAATAAATTGGCGTTTGAATGTAAAACACAAAGCACTGACACAGAAAGTATTGGCCTTTGCCAGGTGGGGAAGAATTGCATTTAAAGGTTCCAGATATTATCTTGCAATATCCCTGGGTTTTGTCATCTCTGCTGTCTTCATTTATTTGAAAATTTCCCATATTTTCTTTATATTTTTGGCAGAATGTAATAGGAGTGTCATTATGTGCAGCTAGCTCGTAAGAGTTTTCTTTATGTGAAGTGATACATCAAAGTAGTAAGTCGATTCTTGTAACTAAAAAGAAAAATAAGTGTTCTTGATGCTCTCAGAAATTTAGCAATTAATATGCTTTAGCTACTAACTGACCACTCCCGTTCTGGAGAAACAAGTAATGTTGTGCTTCTTCGGGGTTTTACTTCAAGAACCTGGAGGAGTTCTGTGGACATCGTTCTTGCTTTGGTAGGGTCTGTGGTAGTTACTCATCTCAACTGGTAATCAACTGAAGCTTCCCAGTGTCATCTATTACTCTGGCTTCTGTTGTGGAAACAAGAAGGCAAGTTTGTGTGTTTCAGGTTACACAGTTACCTGTTTAATTTTCTTTCCCTGCCCCCTCCGCTTGTCTCCAGGTTCAGTTGAATGCTGGCCAGCTGCAGTATATCCGCTTAGCCCAACCTGTGTCAGGCACCCAGGTAGTCCAGGGGCAGATCCAGACGCTTGCAACCAATGCACAGCAGGTATGCACTATAATAGCAGGGCTGACATTAACTGTTAAAGTGTTGTTCCCTAGCTCCTGAAAATGCAAATTCCAGTTGAATTTACCAACTCTTGGGCTAGGATTCCTGCATTTCTTTTCTTCCTGTTACCTTCGTGAGAATAATAAAGCAAGGAGCATAGCCGAAGTTTCCTTTACCTATACATGAAAGCTGCATGCATGTGTGTGTGTGTCTCACTGTAAAAAGCTCGTGCTGCTTCTGAGCTGATTGCAGGTAAAACTTCAGTTCATCAGCCTTCTCTTTACTTCTGCTCCTTCTGGCTGGGTGAGGGAGGAGCAGCAGTGCAAGCTCTCAGGAAAGCTATTGCGGAGGTGAGACATCAAGGCCAGCGTTGCTGCCAGCAGGTTATCTCATGGTCTTGTTGAGGCTGGTCACTAAGGGATTCTTCTCTGCCTTCAGAGGATAGGAGGGCTGCTGCTTTTCTGTGATCCTGGAGGCCACATTCTCCTCGTGAAAATCAGAGAGGACATGCTTGTGTTTGGTTTGGAACAACTGAATCCCATGTCCTGTGTTCTTGACTTGCAGTTAGCACCAGCATGACTGCAGTCCGGTGGCATAAGATGCGTCTTACCACATGGTGGGGTAACGAAGGTTGGAAGAGTCTAAATGCTCTTGAAAAGCTGCAGCAGAATATTGTTAGTGGGGTTCTGACCCTCTCCAAAGTGCTGCCAGTGATCATCGTTCTCTTATCCCTGTAGATAACACAGACAGAAGTCCAGCAAGGACAGCAGCAGTTCAGCCAGTTCACAGATGGACAGGTAAGAATATGGGGTTTGTTAGTGCTACATCCCTTTGAAGTCAAAGGCTAGAAAAACTGTCCTAAAGTCTCTGTGTTCTGGCAAATCAGCTCCTCCAGATAAAACACTGCTACTGCTACCAAACCCTAACCAGAAGCAGGATAAGTGGATGTTGTGCCACTCTTTACTGAGGTGAATTCATGTTCTGCTGCGTTTGCTCCAAATTAATCCAGTCCCTTGCACTCTGTGTGGGATCCATTTTGATCCTAACCAAGTTAAGAATAAAGGTCTTAACATTTAGCTATTGACTGTTGCAGGAATAGCGTGAGTTCAGTCTGGACATCAGAAATTCACAGAATTACTTTCTTATGATTTAGCAACAAATGTCTAGTGGCAGTTTGTAGTCTGCTTTCTGGGACAGATTTAACTTGGACCTGAGAGCTGCTGTTAACAGCACCACTAAACTTGTAGGGTTAATGCACAGCACTGTGCTTAGAGGAAACTAATGCTGTGTATGGTGAGAACTGACGGTTGTTTCTTTCCCCTGCTTCTGTCTCTGCCAGCAGCTTTATCAGATCCAGCAAGTGACCATGCCTGCAGGCCAGGACATCGCCCAGCCCATGTTCATTCAGTCCACCAACCAAACCTCAGATGGCCAAGCCACACAAGTGACGGGGGACTGAGCGGATGTTCTCTCTCTGTGTGGAAGCAAATACGTACCAGCTCGACGTTCACCATACCAACCTGGTCTGATGAATACATCTGCTTCTGTGTATCTGTACTCGATATTAAGCCTATAGTAGGCTGCAGTCTCTGGTGCACTATACACCTTCCTCTGGTGGGTATGGGAGAATATCCAGCAGACACTGACAAGAATGCAATATTTGTATTTTTATTTTTAGAAGTCAATATTTCAGTGTATTCAGCTGCTTGTTCAAATCCCATAAAGCTGAAGAGACCTAATCGAAAGGAATTTGTAGCATCTCATTGAACAATGTGTAAAACGTTTTTATCTCGTGAAATTATTAAAGGGTACTGCATCTGGTTTGTTGCAAGAGCTTTATTCCCAGTATTCTGTTTGTATTTTTCTCTGAATAGAGCTAGATTCAGTCCTACCATCTCAGTGGTCTATTAGGGGTGCGTGTGTGTGTGTGCGTGTGCGTGTGTGTGTGCGTGGCAGATTTTCCTCTCCAGCCTCCTTTTTTTGGTAAGCCAGAGCATTGAATTATATGCAGCTAGGGGGCAGGGACTAGGGGAAGAATGATTAAAGTGAAAACAAAAACATTCCTTGTATTATGACTGTATTTTCTAAGGGCAAACGATTCTTTAATTTGGCCTGGCTTATTCCACAAACACTAATGGAAGTCTGGACAAACCCCAGCCCTGCTGTTAACTGTTGTACTAGCTTCAGTCGATGCATGTAATATAAGCTTCATAAAACAAAATAAATTTCCTTTGTAAGATAATGTCTGCACTTTCTTTGAGAACCAATGCCCAGTATCAACCTGCCAAGCATAGAGCATCCTGAGTCCCTGAAAAATACCGCACCTGAAGTGGTGAAGCTGGTAACAGAGCTTAAGGGTGAGCTGCAGAAGGGCTTGGCGGGGGTCTCTGGTAACACGAGTGGTGGGGTGGGGGTTCTGTTAGTGCCTAACAGCCAAGGAGGTCTCCATGCGGACATCGTACAGCGGCCGTTTCAGCAGAGCAGCCCTTCACCTGTGCCTGCCAACGCTGCGCAGTGCTCCCTGCGGCTTCTGTGTCCGTATCCAGCTGAAGCAACCAGGAGGAGTTGGGGGCAGGTTTGAGCAAACCAGAGGCCGGGTTTAAGTGAACGCGCTGCAAGGATCCTGGTGGCATTAGGGCCAAGCTTAGGTCTTGGCTAAAACACAGATGAGGTTTTGTAACGCGTGATCTTTGTGTCCAGCATCAAGCAGTTTGACATACTTGGCACTTCGTCCAGGAGGGGCTCCGTGGCTTTGTGCAGTGCCTTGGCAGAGCCGTGTGACAGCGTGAGGGACAGTGCCAGCACCAGCAGCTCTTAACTTTTCCTGGCAGAAGTACCGAGTTTGCCACGGTTTCGCAGCGAGGAGCGGCACAGGATGCTGCTGGCAGCTCCGGTCCGGGGCGGTAGCGCTGTGGCTGGGTTGGGGTTGCTTTGCCTGGGTGAGTGCTGTCCCGGCAGTGCCCACGCAGGGGAGAGGTGCTCCCGTTGTGCTGGCAGCTGCTGCCGGCGTGGGAACCGCAGGGGAAGCTGCCTCTGGGGACAGAAAGCTCCAGCGTTTGAGTGGTGCGAAGTCTGTAGCCAGGGCCAGGTCGTTCCAGCGCGGCGAGGGAGCTCGCTGCCGTGCCTGCACCGCCTGGGCTGCGTGGGGTCTGCTTGCTCACCTGGATCCGAAAGGGGCTGGGAGCAGGCGGGGCGCTGCACACCGCCGGGCTCCGGAGAGCCGGCTCCGTGCTGTCCCGGCTCCGCGGGGTGGGGCGGGGGGGCCCGGCCCCGCCGCGCGTGGGGCGCGCGTCTTCCGTGCGCCGCAAAGATGCAGCCGGGGGGAAAAGCGCGTGGGGTGAAAGCTCCGCGTGTGGGGAGCGGCCGCGAGAGGGCACCCACGGGCGGCTGCTGCCCGGGGCTGCGCGCACCGGGCCCCGGCCCCGAGCCCCGGCCCCGAGCCCCGGCCCCGCGGCGGAGCGGCCCCGGGAGCAGCCCCGCTGCCGAGCAGCCTCTCCGATCCGGCCGCTGCCCCCGCTTCGGCTCTGCCGAAGGAAAGCGCTCTACCCAAAGCAGTGGCCTGTGTTGTGTTTGCTTGGAAGGGTTTAAATCTGAACGCGAAAGCAAAATTGCTTAAAGGACGGAAAATGGGTGCGAGCTGCTGCTCCTGAAAGGAGAGCAGTTTGCAGTGAAGGCCTCTACCTGTAATTCAAGGAGGGCTGTTTCACCGCGCTCAGCAGCGTCCTGAGGGTTGCCTGAAATCTGATCTCAGCCAGGGGTGTGAGAACTGTACTGGACCGTTAATACTGAAGCGGAAAATGTTAATATTTAGCTCGTAGCGGAGATAAGACCGCGTCTGTGCCCCCAGAGGAGTGCCCTTGCTGCGTTGAACAGGAGAGGTATTTTGAAGATAGCCAAAATCGTTTGTCTGTCACAGGTACTGTAAACCTCGGGTGTTAATAAGAGCCAGATCTTCCGTATAAGGACACGCGTGTTCCGCGGCGCTCTCTGGTCCCCTCTGATGCAAACGGCTGCTCAGAGTCGGTTTGGGACCCGTTTCAATCAGCGCACTAAGCCCTGGTCACATAGGTGAGGCCGTGCTCGCAGTGTCCGGGGCTCTGCCCCGCTCTCAGAGAGGAGACAAAGCGCCGTGGTCCCCGCGAGGGACATTCATGCTCTTCCCTCGGCGGCAGCAGGGCTGGCAGAGAACCCCGGCTATTTGTGTTCTGCCTGCTGGAGAAAACAAAGGTACTGCAGAAGGTGTTCAGCAGCCTTGACCTGGCTTAGGATACAAGCACGGTGAGGGGCTGGGGCCACGCTCCCTGCTGGTCCGGGTCTGTCTTGCTCCGATGAAAGCTGGTTAGGAAGCAGCGCTTTCCTCCCAAGGACCGGAGTTCTGTTTCTCCTCGGGGTGATGAGCTCAGCACAACCGTGGTGCAGGCGAGCGCAGGCGGCTGCCGCTGCCGGTTGGGAAAGCTCCGGTTTGCTGCTGACAGCTGCCCTTCCCCGGGGTGTACGTCTCGGCCACCCTCTCCCAAGGAAATCGCACGGCTGTGAAGGTCGCGCTGCTGCGTTGAGGACCGGGAGCCCGGGGGCCGCTGGGCACAAAGGGAAAGCACTGAGGTGAAGCTGCCCCGCGTGCAGCTGCTCCCGGCGCTGGCTGTGAGCATGCAGCAGTGTGAGCTGCATCACGCAGCGTCCGGCACGGGGTTTGGGCCATTGCACGCTACCAGCCACGTGTGGCCACACCATCACGCTGCGGCAAAGCCACGGCAGGGCTGCAGGGCCCTCCTGGCTGGCCAGGACCTGCTTGGCTCTCGAGCGGCTCCGACATGACCTCCCATTCCTCTCCCACTGGTTAACATGCATGGCTGCAGTCCCCAAGCCCTTCGCAGGGAGCACAGCTCAAGCACCCCAAGGGACCACCCTACAGAAACCAGAGGGGCTGGAGCATCACTAACGTGCCCTGAGCACGTCCAAGCCCTTTAGAAGATGCTCGTGCACCGGCTCTTCCCTAGCAAGAGCCAAAACCAGCCGGGTGCCTGGGAACCTCACCTGGGACCTGGATCCCAGTGCACCCTGTCCCAGGCTATTTTGGGAGAGACCCATGGCTCTCAGCTCGTCCCATCCTGGGCTGAGGAGCATTTTCCAGTGGAAGATTTTACCCAGAGCTTTCTTCTAGCAAATCCATGTTTGCGGAGGAAATGTTCTGTCCCCACTGCGCCATGTCCCCAGTCGGGGTCACCCACGGGGTGACCTTAAACCTGCAGCCCCGGCAGCCTGCGTGGCTTTCTGCAAAACATGCAAATCTTGGGGATTGTTTTTGTGTTGAGGGAGGAAAAGGCCTCCCTGCCCCGGGGGAGCTGGAATGACCCCGTCTGCTGCTGCTTCCACGTGCCCCTGACAGGGCTGGCACCCATCTGCAGCGTTGGGCCCCACAGCAGCCCCGAGCTGCCCCAAGCCCGGCCGTGCTGCAACGGTGGGCACGTGCCGGGGCTGGCGAGGCTGCAGCAGCCTGGCCGGGTGCCACCCGGTGCTGCTCCGACCCTGATGCCATGGCGGGGCACCAGGCTCGGGGTGCTGTCACGTCGCACGACGCTGGGCTTCACCTGCAGCAAGCAGAGCCTGCAAACTGCATTTCCTGAGCAGGTTGGCTGCTTCCCCCAGCTGGGCTCCGGGGCAGCGGTGGATCTCCTCCGCTGCCACCGCTCTGGGACCCTCCACCTCTGCGGGGACCTGATGCTGCTGGATATGGTTGTGAACAGTCCTGAGGTTGCCCTGGAGCAGCACCGGTGAGCCCAGGGGTCCAGAGCTCTCCTGAAGTCCTCGTTCATTTTTCCTTCCTCGCCTTGGGAGCTGGGAAAAGCTGCCGGCTCCCTGACCCGTCCCGCTCCCGCAGCTTTTGCGGCACAGCGGGGCAGAAGCGTTCTTGTTCCTCCCACGGTGCCGCTCCGGGACGCGCCCCGGCTCCCGGCGCTGCTGGCGCTGCTCCTAGCGCGGGGTCAGGGCCGGCGCGCGCTGCCGCGGGGCCTGGCCTCAGGTCACCCTGGCTCCGGGGCCATGCAGCCCCTTGGCCCCTGGGGCAGACGGGTCCCATCCTGCACCCCGATGGCAGAAGGGAGCCCTCCGAAGCGTGGCCGGGGCATCTCAGCCTCTCGTGTGCTCGAGCGTGTGCGAGCACCAAGCCAGCAGCTAATTGCCCTGGGCCGAGGCCAAGCCTTCGGCAGACGCAGGTGCTCCACAGCCCTCCCGGCTCCGTGCTCCCAGCCGTCCCCAGTGCTCGTCCGGCTCCCCAGGCACAGCCAGCCCTGGGTGCCCCGCGGTCACCTGCCCCCAGCTCTGCCCGTCCCAGCCACTGAGCACCAGCGCAGGATCCCTCGCGTGGAGGGGCTGGTCGTGTCCTCCCCTCCGTGCACCCCCTGCTCTGCCTGGGGACTCCCCAGCATCCCCAGTCAAGGGCACCAGCCTGGGGCTCTGCTCCGGTCCCATCACGGCTTCCCCGTCCCATGGAGCCCCCTTCCCGCCTGTCCCCCTCCCCAGCCAGCAGCTCTGCAGCTGCATACCAGGGCTGCAAAACTTACTGGAAATCCTGTAGATGCAAATCCTGGCCTCTCGTCCGTGCCAGGAATTTGAGCTGCAATCCCAAGAGGGCAGCAGGCTCCAAGCACGCAGGCCTCCCCGCACACCGTTACCCGGCCTCAGAAATCCTCTTTAAAGTTTCATCGGGGGCTGGACCAGAGGACGCGAGAGGCTCTGTGGGATGCCCGTGGCCGGGCAAGCAGGGGGCAAAGCTGGCAGAGCCCGAGACGGCTTCCCGAAACCTCCGCTGGTTGTGGTGGATGGGCCGGTACCCTGTGGATTCAGACTCCCTGGCTCCGTCCCTAAACCTCCCAGCTCCGACATCGATGGAGGCTCCCGGGGTCCGCGCAGGTGAGGAGCGCGACCCCAGCGCAGGATCTGCCCCTTCCCTAAACTGCCCCTGGGCCCAGGTGCTCCGCTCAGCTGGGGACGGCTGCACCTGCAGCCTTGCCAAGTTTCGTTCTCTCCCAGGGGGATGGTCTGGGTCCAATTTGCAAAAGCAAAAGTGCCGGAGGCCAGGAGGTGAAAGTTTCGGAAAGGGCAGCAGGCAGGTCGTGGTAGCACTCCTCTGCTAATTTATTAGCAGCTTGCTGAGTCCAACAAACAATTTAGAGAAGTGATGTGTTTGTTTAAAAAAAAAATCAGTAGCTCTTCTTCGCTTGCAAACAGAGCTCTCCCAGTGCTTCCCTAGCAAGTCCGGGACATCAGCCTGGATATTCCCGATCCAGTCGCAAAGCAGCAGCAGGAATAAATAAAACAATTCCCACCTCCCCGGACTCCTCTCAAGCGACCACGCAGCTTGGTTGAAGTCCTTTCAGGTCACCTTAACTCTGCCCCTCTGCAGCCTGGAGGCTTCGATCAATCACCAGGTGAAACTTAAACCACACGAACGAGGGGAGCGCGCTGAACCAAACGGCAGCCGCTGAAGGTCAGGGTGCTCCTGCGGCGGGGGGGGCAGGAAGCTGCACTGGGGTCCCTGCGCACGCAGCCGGGGCTGCACGGAGCGGCCACGTCCCCTTGGGTGGCACGGGGGCGGCTGCAGGAATCAGGAGGGAGAGGCCACTGATCCACTGGGGAGAATTTGGTTCGGATTTACACAGTTTCAGCCTACACGGACACAGCTCTCGCTGTGGTGGCGTTTGTGTGGCATCATCGGCGGGGGCGATGGGATTTGCTGGCTGGCGCTTGGGGGTGGGTTTGGCCGGCACCATTTCTCTCGTGCCTGAAAAAATAAAATTGTCTATTTATTGTGTGTGCTTCTCAAGACCTACCAAATACCGCAGTGCTCACGAGGGCCCGTGCCGGTGCCAGGATCTCCAACCACCACATTAAATAATTCACTGACCGAAGCTACAACTTGCTCTTCTCTCCAGGAGCTCGGGCCCTGGAGCACCCCTGCAGGGTGGGGGGAACCGGCTTATGCGGAGGTGTGGAGAGCACGTGGTTACAGCCGGGCCGGGCGCCTCTGCCCCTCGGCTCGCTTGGGAAAGGGGGTTAACGGGTTAACAGCAGTGTGCCTCAGTTTCCCGATCTGTTAGTGGGAGGCAGCGTGGCGCGGGGGGGGAATAAGGTGGAAGAGTGAACCGCTGTGGGTGTTGGTGGACCTGGAGCACAGGAGAGGAACTGGGGATGCCCTGGCCTGGGGTGCTCGCTGCTGGGTGGCCCGGGAGGTTTGACGGTGCCTGGCGTGGGATGTGCGTGCCTGGGATGCTCCGTGGCCGGATGGCCACTGAGGGAGATGCTTGCTCCAGAGATGCTCCATGGTCGGTAGCCTGGGGTGCTTGGTACAGTGTGGTTTGGGATGCTCACTCCTGGGATGCCCCACACCTGATAGTTTGGGATGCTCCACACCTGGTGGTTTGGGACGCTCGCTCCTGGAATGCTCCACGTCCCATGGATTGGGACGCTCTCTCTGGGAAGCTCCACACTGCATGGCCGGGTGCTCCCCTCCCTGTGCAGGGGCAGCAGGAGGCCCCCAGTCCCCTGTCCCCTCTCGGGGCGGGGTCCCCCAGCAGGACCGGGGTGACCGCGGTGGGAGCCAGCGGCGCCCCCGCCCCTCCTC
>VXAL01016565.1:39703-62083 GCA_013399475.1 Chauna torquata
AGAACTGCCTGTACAACGTGCTGGAGCGGCCCCGCGGGTGGGCCTTCGTGTACCACGCCTTCATGTGAGTAGCGGCGGCCCGGGACCCCCGGCTGTCGGGGCGCCGCGTCCTCCCGGGGGGGCTGCGGGCAGCGCGGGGCAGCGGGCGCGGAGCCTCTGCCGCTCCTGCCGGAGAAGTTTTCCTGGCGGCGTTGGGCGATTCGAGCAGCGGGAGCCGCTGAGCTCCGGTGGCGGCTGGGGCAGGGGGTGAGCGGGGGGCCCGTCAGGCGGACCCCCGAGCCCCGGTTCCGGAGGCTGTGTGCGGAGCGGGGCTGAGCCCCGCGGCGGCTCCTCGCTCCCGGGGCCCCGAGGGGCCGGGGCTTGCTCGCTGCGGTAGCCGGGGACGGTGAGCCCCGTCCTGCTGGCACCTGCGGGTCACCGTCTCGGTCTGTCCCTGTCCGCTTCCCGCAAGGGCTGCGTGCGCCCTGCGCTGGGCTCTCCGAGCCCGTGGGAGCCTCCGAGGTGGGCTCCCCTGGAGGGGGCACGGGGCAGCTCTGGGTGGGACCAGGGGCCTGTCCCCTGCGGGTGGCCGTGGGGCAAGCAGAGCAGAAGTTTCTGCTTGGTGTCCCCCACGCTGTGTCCGGATGGGATGGGGAGAGGTGAGCGTGGGTGTTCTTGTTCGTGGTGAAAGGCGTGCCCTGAGAGCTGTGCCCTGTCATGGGTCGTGGCTGCTGTTGCTCCCCAGCACTAAAGCATCCCCCTCCAGAGAGGGAGCCAGGGATGCTCCAGGAGTGCATCTGCTCCCTGCCCTGGCTGGGGCTGGTCCTGCTCGGCCCAGCTTCCCGGAGCAATGCCGCGGCTCCTGGGATCTGGTGGCTCTTGCAAAGCAGGAGACACACAGGCTCAGCTCGTGCTGAGGAGCAAATTCCATCCCTTGGGGTGGTTTGCTCAGGGGGCTGCATCTGGGCTGCCAGGTGCCCAAAACACCCAGAGGCTGCAGGGAGAGAAGGGGGCTGCTAGAGGGGCTGTTCTGGTTGCCCCGACCCGGGACCCCTGCTCTGTTCCGGCAGCGTTGCTGGGACACTGCAGCTCCCTGCCAGCTGTAGCCGTGCTGAAGGCGGTGTTTTCCCCCCTCTCTTGCGTATGCTGCGTGTGTGCCCTGCGGGGCACGGCCCCTCGCAGAGCGTGAGCCCAGAGTCGGCCTCTCCTGCTCCATTCCGCAGCAGCAACGCGGTGCCGGCTCGTCAGCGGGGTGTGCGAGCTGGAGCTCGTTAAGAGGCAGGAAAGTGGGTCTTGCCTAAGTTAGCACATTGAGATGGCAGGATGAATTTGTCACTTGATAGCACGGCACCTGAGCTCCCTGGGGAGCCAAGAGAGGAGCCTGGGGGCCGTTTGTAACGCCTGCCGACACCTCTGCAGTGTGCTTCGGAAATAATACCTACGTTGCAAATGCTGCCCTCAAAAGAGCTTTTCCTGTAAGGAAGTAAGGATGGCAGCAGACCCCTCCTGGTAGGGGAGGGGGATCAGGCTTTTGGGTGCTTGCTGGGCTTCATCAGAGGAATCCTCTCTGGATGTGCCCGAGCGTCCTCCTCCTCCAGTGCTTTCTCCTGACATGTGTGGTTTTTCCCCCAGAAACAACTGCACCGGACCGAGTGGGCCCCCTTGCAGAGCCACAGAGCCCCGGGTGCCCCAGCACCTGCCACCTCCAGGAGATGGCTTTGCCCCCTGCGCATGAGACGCGCATCGGGTCAGTGGCACAGTGCAGCTCTCCTGGGCTCACCCGCTGGGGCTGGACCCAGCCAGGGCCACTGAAAGTCTCCTCCGAGTTGCTCCTTCTCTGCGAGCCCATTGCCCTGACCGGGTCCTCCCTGCAACTGTGGGCTGCGGTTCCATGAAGGAGGTGCAAGTGTTGCTCGCACCATGATTGCGGTCATCTCCTGCCCTCGCCGCAAGTGCGGGCTCGCTGCTGAAAACCCCGGTGTCACGGGGGATGGATGTGGGAAGCATGCCCTTCCCAGCCCAACATGCCCGCACGGGCTGGGGTGTGTGGCTCAGCCCGGGGGGCCCTTCCCTGTGCCCCCCTGGTCCCTGCTGGGCTCATGAGGATGGGACGAGTCACATCGACAGCAGGAGCAAAAAGTCTTAAGTGTTTAGTGGGGTGGGGAGGGCTTTGTGTTCGTGTGCTCGCTTAGTGTTCGGGGTGAGGTGCGCTGCAGGGCAGTCGGTCCTGCCCGCGTCCCCCGGCAGCCTGTGGGAAGATGCTGCGGCGGGCACACGGTGTGGATGCCTGTTCTGTAAAGACTTTCCTGTGAGTGCTGCTCATTTCTGGCTTCTTCCAAGTTTTTTCTCTCCCGCAGCAGATGGGAGCTGCTAAGCTGTTGCAGTGCTGGGTATTGAAGTTCGCAGGAATGGCTGTGTGTCTCAGCGTCTGAGGACTGGGTTTTGAAATGAGGAGGAAGGTGTTACCCCTGCTTGGTCGGGGGACACCGAGGCTCAGGAGGTGGCCTGTGGTCCAAGGTCGCCCAAGGTCGGGGCAGCACTGGTCACGGGACCCATCCTGAGTCACGCCTGCGTGCTGCCTCCCCCAGCAGCCTGGCTCCGAGGCAGGGCTGAAAACTGCTAAAATGGAAATACCCGCTGAGAAGCGAAGTGCTTCCATCCCCTGAGCAGTTTAATGTCTGGGAGCACATAGCAGGGCTGAGCTGATACCATTTATTGGAAAAGTTCAGTCTCTTTCTGCTGGCAAATTGATTCCCAAATAGCTCCTGTCCCTGAGTGGCTGCTTGGGGCTGGGCTGGTGCTGGTCCACCTCGTGGGACGGATTTGGTGCTGCCACATCTGGGCAGCCCCAAGCCCTGCACCGGGTGTAAAGACAGAGGCAAGGTGGGCAGTGGTGGCCGGCCGGTCCCATTCCCTCTGTCCCTTCCCTGTGGGGCTGTGCTGACCACACTGTGCCTGGGCTTGGCCAGCTCCCCGTGCCAGCTCTAAATGAGAGCTTCTGGCCCTGGAGCTTACTGAGAAAATCTGGGAGCGTGACTGGAGCCTTAACCTAAAGGCTTTAGAGCCAGAGGGAAATAAAAACTTCCTTTTTCAATGCCTTCCTTACATGTGCATTGCTGTGGTCGTGGGGAGCTCACTGAGCCAAGCAAAGCTGCGGGGGGAGCAGTGCCGTGCTCTGGGTACTGCTGCCCTGATGGAGACAGGGCTCTGGGCGCTCGAACCAGCAGCGCGGAGCTGCGGGGCGCACCAGGAGCTCGCCTCAGCACATTTCCATCCCTTAGAGGAGCGCTTTGATAAAGAACAGCTTGACCTGGAGCAAATTAGGGAAGATGGAGCCAGTAGCAACCTGCACCCCCCTGCCTGCAGTGCAGTCCGCGGGGCTGGGCAGGCACGTGCCTCCCTGTGCCGGCTGCTTTGGAGCCGCCTCGCCAGGGCAGTGCTGAGTTGGTGCGCTTTTATTTGCCACCCTCTTGTGAAAGTGTCGCTCCTGTGCCTGCAGCTGAGGATGGGACTGGGATGTGGAGGGAAACGGCAGCGCAGAGCTTGAGTGGGCGCGTTGTGCCCAGCTATGGGGTGCGCGGGGTGGCAGCACCCATGCCCTTGCTGCGCAGGTTTGGTGCCGGTGGGTCCCCATGTATGTCGGGCGTCCCCAGGGGTGGCAGAGCCCTGGGGCAGTCCCTGAGCACAGCGCGAGCAGTGCCGGATCTGGGCTCTCCTCAGCTCTGGTTTGGCCCTGGGGCCGTGGGCATCCCCGCTGGCGTGGGGCGGCGTGATGGGCGCAGGGCAGCGGCTGGCGGGTCCCCCCGTGTGCCAGCTGGCTGCTCGCCGGGGACCAGGCTGCTGGCAGCGATCGCTCCGGGGCTTTCTCTGTGCTTGTGTCCTGTTACGGGAGAGGCTGCGGCGAGCGGCATGGCTGCCCCGCTGCGGGGTGCCTGGCTCTGCGGGGGACTCACCACCTCCCTCCATCACCACTTGGTGAGCAGGAAAGCGCTTTCCCCGCGATGCTGGGGATCGCCGCTGTGTTTAGTGCCTGCAGCAGCTCCAACTGCTGCTTAATGCTTGGGCGTGTGGCAGGGCTCTGGCAAACCCACCTGGGGCCGTTTAATGGGCTGGAGCCCCAGCGGGTTTGCAGGGAAATTGCTTCGTCCCCTGCTCAGTGCTGGCCAGCCACTGCCTGCTTGGTAAAAACCTCTCACATTATGCTCAGGAGGTTTAACTCGCTGTCACTCTCAGTGTGGAGGGACCTGGCTCATCCCCAGCCACTGGCATCTCGCACGGTGGTTTGTCTGGGGAGGAGGACGAAAACCCTTCCTATCTTGACCTCTGCACTCGGGTGGCCAGAATGAAATGGGACGGTGAGGCTGGGCCCCTCGGCTGCCCGAGCTGTTCCCTTCGAGCTGGGGCTCTTTCTTCAGGGCCCCAGGGGACGCTCAGGGCTGGCCCGCTCACCTTGTCCGAGCTTGAAACGGGAGCTGCGTTTGGGGGAAAATGCTGGTGGAGAGAGAAGCCGGCACAGCAGTTTCCCGAATCTGATGCAGTGTTGCTGGGGCATAAAATTAAGCGACTATGGTGCAACATGAAACTGCACATTGATTTTCTTCCTTTTTTTTTTTTTTCCCCCCTCTTGCTCCTTCTGTCAGACCCCTGAGCACAAGGTGCCGGTTTCGGTGCAAGTTTTGGTGCCTGGGCCTGGCTGGTCCCAATGGCGAGGACGGGGGACACCTGCACGGCCGGGGTGCCCCCACCCTGGTGCACAGGCGATGCTCAGCCGCCTCGGAGAGGCTCGGGTTGTCTGTCCCTTGCAGCGATGCCCTGGGGTGAGGGGACAGAGTGGGGCTGAGCGAGCACCCCGAGCTGCCCCCTCTGCTGCCCCACACGCAGTGCGTTCGGGGGGTCTCAGCCTGCTTTACCTTCTCAGGGCCACTCCTGTCCCTGTGCCCTGAAGGTCCCCAGCGGGCTCCAGGCACCTGCTGTTTTGCTGGGGTGCACAGCCCATCAGGCACGTGTCTGAAAACACTCTCATTTTCTTTTCCCCCCCTAAGCCAGTTGCTTGCCAGATGATTCAAGAGCAAAACTATCTCAGCTGCTCTGTGTGAGTGTCTTGGCACCGTCCGCAGGAACCTCGTGACCGTTCCCCCGCCAGGGCGCGGGGCTGGGGTGCTGGGGGGCGGTGGGCGATGCGGGGCACAGACCCGCACCCTGGCCTGGGCGGGCGGTGGTTGATGCCACTCGCAGGCGTGGGCTCGCTCTTGCTGGAGCACGAAGGTGTTGGGGCCATCGGCTCCCGCCCGAAGGCATGGGGGTGCGCAGCGTGGCCCCACGCTGGGCTTGGCAGGGGAGGGAGATGCTCACCCAGCTGAGCAGGGCAGCACCGCCAGGGTTTTGTCTCTCGTGCTGTGAGTCAACGCCTGGCTGCCTTCACCAGTGCCCCCAGGCAGGGAAACGCGGTGTGGGACATCATCCACGGCCGCTGCTTGATGATGCCGCGGAGTCCCTGCGTGGGTGCGGGACGAGCCATGCAGCCTGCAGCCGGGCTCCTCGCCTTGGCCCTGCTTGCACCCTGCGTGCCCTGCAGCCCACGTGCTGCCTCGCACCCACGCACCCCCCGGGGCTGCCCCCGCCTGCGCTGGAGGCACGGAGGGCTCCCGGAGCTGCACCTTCCCCTTCCCGAGGGGCCGGGACCGGGCTCTGCGGTGCTGGGGTGCGCAGTGTGGGTGGATCCGGCCGCTCCGTGGGAGCCGCGCTTGGTGCCGCTGCCGTGGCAGGGCTGGCCGGGCACAGCTACCGACCTCTTGCGTGGCCGCGGGTGAGCGCTCGGCGCTTTTCTGCGTCTCTTTTCTGCGGCGCGCGCGGGACAAACAAGGCGGCTGCCCCTGCCATGGTTACGGGCACAAACAGGCCTGCTACACCGCCGGTTATTTATATCCCCGAGGCAGACAGGCCTCCTTCTCCACCTCTCCTGAAAGGCTGCTGGGCGAGGGACAGGGGATTTATAAGACTCGCTGTTTATACAGCTGCAGGCGGTGCTTGGGGAGCTGAGCCTTGCGGGCTGGGGAGGTGGGGAGCGAAGCACCATCCTCATCCCCACCGGAGCCAGGCTGGGGTGGTTTTGTCCCCAGCAGCCGTTCCCCACGAGCAGATTTGGTGCGTGTGGTGGGACACCCAACACCGCGGGGACCCAGCAGTGCCACGATGGGGCCGGGCTCGGCCAGGGCCGGCGGTGCCCCTGGTCCCTCTTCCTGCCGAGGCAGGGGCCGTGCCGCACGCCAGGGCTGTGTGCCCGCTCGTCCCCTCGCTGAGCTGTTTACTCTGCGGCGCGTGGTGTTTTCCTTCCACTGAGTTACTGCCGGGCTGTCACCGTGCTGCGCCTGCAGGGGAGCGAAGCAGCGGGTCCGGGCCAGCTCTGCCAGGCAGGGGGGTGCCCCAACCTCACCCCCCATTTTCTAGCCTCGTTGCCCGCTGCTTGCACACACTGGGGCTGGAGGACGCAGCCTGGCCGTGCCGTGCCATCCCGGCACACAAGCTCCCAGCATCGCAGTCCCATCGGTGCCAGCCCCGCGTGCCGTGGCACAGCTTTGCCCAGGCTCTGCGGGGTGCAGTGCCCAGGGCTGGAGCCTGTTTGCCCGGGGGTGTTCAGCCCACACTGGCCTGGGTCTGTGGGTGCTGGGGGTGCCCCCTTGCCCCACGCTGCTCCTCGCCAGCTGGGGCCAACCCAGTCCCACTTTCCCTGACCTCAGCAGCTTTCCCAGCTCACCTGCTCCTTCCCCTCTCGTGCTGCCAGCACGGCCAGTGCGGACAGCAGCATATGGCAAAGGCCGCTCTAATGAAGATTAATGCGAGAAGATTCGCATTTTCCAACCAGGGCCCCCTGCTGGGTTTTAATTAATATTTTGGGGCATGGGGGGAGGAGTGTTCCTGCGGACAAGCTCTGTGCCTGCAGGGGTGAGAGGAAGCAGAGGAGCCCGCATCCTGCAGGCTCCCGCAGCCCACGCGATGCTGGCTGGCTGCTCGCGGTGTGTCCCCTCCCGCGTGGGGACGTGTGTGCGCCAGGAGATGTGGGGGCTGCGGGGAACCCCCTTCCTGGCCCACCAGGCTGCCTCCAGCATCTGACCCTTCCCTAAGCCGCTTAGGCTCTCCCGGCAGCCAGGACAGGGCGTTTGCCCCAGCTTTGCAAGTTAATTCCTAGCAGGTGATGTGTTCCCAGAAAGTTGCTTTCCCAGCCGGAACGCGGTGGCCTCACATGGCCGTGTCCTTCATGAAATCCTGCTGCGGGGCTGGGGGGGCCAGGCAGAAGGGTCCCTGCACCATCTCTCCCCAGGGACAGTGGCTCTCGGTGGGGGTGTCCATCGCTCCTGCGGTGCTGTGTTCCTGGCCAGCTCAGTGCCCACGCGGCCCCACTGCAGAACCTTGCGCAACGGGGATGGTGCTCGGGGAGGAGCAGGCTGGGGGGGGAGCGTGTGCTGGGGAGCAGAGACCCCCCCCAACCCTGGCTTGGGCGAGAGGCACAAATCTTCACAGGCTGGGAGATTTCTGCATTCTCTTCTGCTTTGTGCTTCGCTGCCCGTGTAATTGCCTGCTAAACCCCGATTGTATAATCCTTATTGCTGATGATGCACAAAGGCTCTGCCCTGGGCCGCTCGGCCAGATCTTGCTTTGCTTCTCAGGACAAGCGTCACGGCGGGGAGGCCAGCGAGCTGCTGGAGCACCCTGCCCGGCACCGCTGCGCCGGCTGCCGCAGGAGTTCACGGCAGAGCTGCTGCGCAGGAAGCGAGGGCTGCGCTCGTCGCGCAGAGGGAGCGGGAGCTGCCTGCAGCCCCTGGCCCTGCAGCCGGGGAGCGCCTCGGGGAGAGGCATCGGCCTCCGCGGCGAGGGCAGGGCGGTCAGGGCCGTGACATCCCCGGCCCCTTCGTTCCTGCACGTGTTGCTCCAGCTCTGCCTTCTCCTTGCTCTGGATCCGTCCCTTCTTCCATGTCCTCGCGTTTCTCTGCCATCAGCCTCATCTCCAATTTCTCCTTAGGGCGATTTTGGGAAAGGGGACCTGCCTGGCCCCTTCAGGCTGCTTTTTGAGCCAGGTCCGGCTCTTGCTCTTTTTGCACCTTCCCTGCCAGCCCAGGCTCGTGCAGTGGTGCCTGGGGGTCCCTCGGCTCCCCCTGCCCCAGTGCTCAGTGCCTGAGCCACCTCCCCTTGTCCTGGGTGCTCCTGAGGACGACACCGAGCACCGTCCCAGCGGATGCCGCTCCCCCCGGTGCCTCCCCGCCGGCCCTGGGGCAGGCATGCGGGTCTGGTTTCAGCCCCTCGGCTGCCCTGGGCAGCCGATTCGGCTCTAAAGCTCCGCGTCAGCAGCAAGAGGAGACGAGAAAGTGCTCCAAGCCGGCGTCGGGCAGCGCGGTGCTGCCAGCAGCAGGGCTGAGCCGAGCCCCTGCGCTGTCTGTAGCACCACTGCTGGGTCCCGCGGGCTTTGCTTGCGCTGGGGAGATGGTGCAGGAGCTGCTGGGGGGCGAGGTAGGGTGCGGGGGCCACCTTGTTTGCACTGCTGGCCCCAGCCCTGGCCGCCCCGGTGCTGCCCGCAGTGGGGCTCAGCTCCCCAGCTCTCCCTGCTGCCTCTGGCGGAGCAAAGTGGCCGCGGTGCCCGGGCCAGGGGGGCCACGGCGCTGGGTGCCCCCGTGCCGTTACGCAAGGCGGCTCCGGCCCTTTGCACGCCGTCACATGGGCCGGTGGCACAAACCCTCTGCTTTCCATTTTTAGAATAGCTGGATCAGGGGAAAAAATGTATTTTTGGAGAGTTTCATTTGCTTCAGCTCCAGAATCTATTTTTTTTCCCCTCCTCCTTATTTTAAATGGGCCAAAGCCCCTTTTATCTTAACCCAGCTCTTGGGGACAAATAGCCTCAGAGCAGCTCCCTGTTGACTCTTCCCTGGGGTCTGGCCTGGCCCGGCTGTTCCCAAGTGGCCCCTGTGTCCCTGCTGTGGTGGCAGGTCCCCACGGTAGCAGTGACAGTGGGGACAGTCATGAGAAGCTCTGGTCCCCCTTCTGCAGCAGCAGCCCTGCTGTGGTGCAGGGCCCTCCAGCTCCCTCCCCGCTTTTAATTAGCGGTTGTTTTGCCCGGGAAGAGGCTGCAGGGCTGCGGCAGAGCCTGGCACTGAGCCCCATGGCCGCTGGAGCCCAGCCTTCCTCCTCTTCCTCCTCCTCTGTGCACTGCGGGGTGGCCCAGGGACATGTCCCCATCATGGGGGTGCTGTGGGGACCAGACCCTCTGGCGCAGCTGCCCCCGGCACAGGGAGGGGTTTGTTGCTGTGGCTGCACGTGAGCCCGCGGGGAGGTGGCTGGATCCCGTCTGCCTCCGGCGCTGGGGCCGCAGCCGTCCTCTGGCACGAGGATGCTGCGAGCTGGCCCACGGCCACCTCTGCCGCCTGCCCAGCAGCCAGGTGGCAAAGCCGCTTCCTTGCCTTTCCCCTGGGGACGTCGTTCCCAGTGCTGGCTGTGGGGACAGCGCAGCGTCTGAGATGCCCACCTGCAGCCCCCGCTCCTGGGTGAGTGGATGGGGATGCTGGAAGGTCTCGGTCCCCATCCCTGTCCCCTGCCTCCCCACACCCTCACGCGCTCCCCCAGGAGCACTGTGCTGTCTTTCTGGGTATTAAATATCCTTGAATCCTAGAGTGGTTTGGGTTGGAAGGGACCATTAAGTCCATCTCGTTCCAACGCCCTGCCAAGGGCAGGGACACCTCCTGCTAGCTCAGGTTGCCCAGGGCCCCATCCAGCCTGGCCCTGAGCACTTCCAGGGATGGGGCAGCCACAGCTTCTCTGGGCAGCCTGTCCAGTGCCTCGCCGCCCTCTGAGTGAAGAATTTCTTCCTGATGTCTGATGTAAACCTACCCTCTTCTAGTTTAAAGCTGCTACCCCTTGTCCTATCACTGCACCCCGGTGGAGAATCCCTCCCCAGCTTTCCTGTAGGCTCCCTTTAGGCACTGGAAGCCCCGGACCCTTCCCTTCCCCAGGCTGAACACCCTGGCTCTCCCAGCCCGTCTCCATAGCAGAGGTGCTCCGGCCTCTGAGCATCCTCTCGGCCTCCTCTGGCCTCGCCCCAGCAGCTCCCCATCCTTGTGCCGGGGCCCCAGGGCTGGGCACAGCGCTGCAGGCGGGGGCCCACGAGAACCACAGGAGAATTCGGGAGGAAGATCGACGTTCGGGCTCCGCTCGGGGCTTTCCACGGCCAGGAGGCAGGGGCCGGGCCGGCTTTGTGCGGGCACCCGGGGCCGCCCCTGCCCCGTGCTCGGGGCGGGCTCCGGGCGCAGCCCCGCACGGCTGCGCGCTCCCGAGCTGCTCCATGCCACCCCCTAGGGGCAAAGCGCGGCCCCGGAGGCTCAGCCTCTGCCACCGAGGTCTGGGCTCCCCCCGGCAGGCCCCGACGCCCGCCCCGTGCGCTCTCGTTCCAGATTCCTCCTCGTCTTCAGCTGCCTGGTGCTCTCCGTCTTCTCCACCATCCAGGAGCACCAGAAGTTGGCCAACGAGTGCCTCTTCATCCTGGTAAGCGGGGAGCGCTTGGGGTCCCCCGCCCCGCGCTGCGCCCTCGGACAAAATCATCGACGGCCGCCTCGCGAGCCCTTCCCCACCCCTCCGCCCGCGGATTTCGCCGATGATCGTTGGTGTTGCCGATGCCGGCCGCTCCGGCACGTCGCGGGGATGCTGCGGGGTGGCCTTGCTGCTGCGGGTCCCAGCGGCTCGGGGCGGCCCCTCGGCGGGGTGGGGAGGCTCAAACCGCTGGAAAAGGCAGGGCAGGAGGGGCTAAAAAAAGGCAACTTTCCCCCAAACTGTCAGAAACGGCTGACGCTGGAGTTCTTCCGAGTGATGGAGACTAAATTGGGAAGGTCCTTGTGACTTTCCCACGAGTAAGCAGAACGGGGGCTTGTTTGTGCGAAAGGTAGGAGGACAATGCTGACGGAGGAGGAAAAGGACCCAGCTATATTTGAGCTTGGCACAGGTAGAAGGGCTGGGCTGCTCAGGCAGGCTCGACGGCCACGGCTCCAGCCTCGCTGCCCTGACTGCCCCAGGCCGGCTCCAGCCCCACGCTGGGCGCACGGAGTGTGTCGGTGGGGGTGTCCTGGGGGGGACAGCACTCCCCCTGCACCAGCGGTTCATTTCGCACTCCCAAACCATCCACCCCACTGATCCCCACACCGTCCTGCCGCCCCTGCCTTCCTCGCTTCAGTGTCCTGCTCCCCGTCTCCCCCCGCAGGAGTTCGTCATGATCGTGGTGTTCGGCATGGAGTACATCATCCGCGTCTGGGCAGCCGGCTGCTGCTGCCGCTACCGGGGCTGGAGGGGACGTTTCCGCTTTGCCAGGAAACCCTTCTGCGTGATAGGTACCCCAGGGCACGGGGAAGCACAGGGACTTGGGGACTTTCAGTGTCACCCATGGCATAAAAGCCCACGCACCCGACCCTCGCCCTCGCTACCCCCTAGACTTCATCGTCTTCATCGCCTCGGTGGCCGTCATCGCCGCCGGCACCCAGGGCAACATCTTTGCCACCTCGGCGCTGCGCAGCATGCGCTTCCTGCAGATCCTGCGCATGGTGCGCATGGACCGCCGCGGCGGCACCTGGAAGCTGCTGGGCTCCGTCGTCTACGCCCACAGCAAGGTGAGGGTGCGGGGTCCCTGCGCACCCCTGCCCCGCGCCCCGGCCCCTCTCACCCTGCTGCCCCGGCAGGAGCTGATCACCGCCTGGTACATCGGCTTCCTGGTGCTCATCTTCGCCTCCTTCCTCGTCTACCTGGCTGAGAAGGACGCCAACGCGCAGTTCGCCACCTACGCCGACTCCCTGTGGTGGGGCACGGTAAGCTCGGCCGCCGCGGTCACCCAGCCCCGGGAGGGGACGAGGAGGGTGGGACGGGGCCGCGGGGGGGGAGCTCCCTGCAGGGCCCCCCGTGCTCTGCCCCCGCACAGGTCACGCTCACCACCATCGGCTACGGGGACAAGACGCCGCAGACGTGGCTGGGACGGATGCTGGCGGCCGGCTTCGCCCTGCTCGGCATCTCCTTCTTCGCGCTGCCCGCCGTGAGTAGGGCTGGGATGGGAGAGGGTCCCTGCTCCCCCTGCCCCGCCACACGGCAGGAACTGGGGAGAATGGGGCAAAATCCGCCCCCGCGGCGGGAGGGTCCCCATCCCGCCTGGCTGGCGGTGGCCCCCACAGACTCCGTCCCCTCCTGTTCCCAGGGAATCCTGGGCTCCGGCTTCGCCCTCAAAGTGCAGGAGCAGCACCGGCAGAAACACTTTGAGAAGAGGCGGACTCCAGCAGCAAATCTGATCCAGGTAGCGCAGTCTGGCCCTGGCCCCTCCCGTGGTCCCCCCACCCACGCTGCCCATCCCTGCCTGCTGCAGGCAGGACCCGAAGGCCAGACCCCGGAGCCGGCAGCCAGCTGCCTTGGGCTGGACCCTGTCCCTGGGGGCCCAAGGGCGGGGGGGACAGGAGGGCAGCGTGGGGGGCTCGGGCTGACGCCGATGCTCGCGGGCTCCCTCCCGTCCAGGCTGCCTGGCGGCTGTACTCGACGGACGCCAGCCGGGCGTACCTGACCGCCACGTGGTGTTACTACGACAGCCTCCTGCCCTCCTTCAGGTAGGCAGGGTGCGGGCGAGGGTCCGTGGAGGGGGCTCTCAGAGGGTCCCCGAAGGGCACGGGCTGATGAGCGAGCACGGGAGCCACTGCCACAAGGGACACATGGGGACGCCAAGTGCTCGGTGGGGACTGCGGGGATGAGCAGCGGGGACAGCCTTGCTCAGCCCCAGGACAGCGGAGCTGCAGCTCAGTGGCTGCCAAATGCCCAACTCCATCCTCCATCCTCACCACCCCCCTGCCCGCAGCACCCATCCCACTGTCCCCTCTCACCCCATCCATCGCCTTCCTCCGGGGAAGGGGACGGTGCTGCCGGCCATGGGGACCCCATGGCTGGGGCGATGGAGCTGCAGCCGGCCGGGAGCCAGCTCCGAGCACGGCAGTGGAGCAGAGGGACCCATGGGGCGCAGTGTGGAGCCCCGTGCCCCGTCCTGCAGTGCTCTCACCTCCCGCGGCCTCTCAGATGCTGCTGCCACGTGTGACGCGAGGACTCTCCGAAGCACCTCCGGATGCCCTGCGTGCTCCCATCACACCGAGCACGCTGGCAGGTGCCACGCGGCCGCTGGCACAGCTGCCCCATGCCCGAGCCCTGTGCTGGCAGCGCAGTGTGCGCACAGCCCTGCCCTCCTGTCCGCCTTCACCTTTGCATTATGCTGCTGCCCAGTTCATGAGTTTCTTTGCAAAGACAAATTTTTGATCCTGTTTCACTCTTTATTTTTCTGAAGGCAGGGTTCTTAACAGCCCGGGAAGCTGTGCCTCTGGTTCCCGAGGAGTGCCGGTGCCGCCGTGCATCGCTGCCGAGCGCGGCAATGGGCTCTCTGGTCCTGCTGTGTGCCGGGAGCCATTTCTCTTGCAGCAGAGTGAGGATAGGGCTGGGCCTGATCCCTGCCAGGGTCTGAGCTTCCCCCTGCTGCTCCGGCAGCACACAAGCCCCCACGTCGGTTGGTGGCAGGTCCCTCTGTCCCCACATCTCCCCGCAGCAGGGACACTCATCCTGCCTGTCCCCTGCCTGTCCCATCCCAGCAGCGCAGCCACCACCTCTCTGCCCCCCACCGGCAGCCAGGCTCCGTGGGAGCCCTTTCCCGTGCCCACGTCCCTGGTGCTGTCACCCAGGCGGGACCCCGAGGGGCGAATGGGGACGGGGTGGCCGTCCCCCTCCAGGTGTGACACGGGGCTGCCTGTTCAGCCCCTCTGCAGACGCAGGTCCCATCAATGGCAGAGGCTGCCGGGCTGGGTTTTGTGTTCCCCACGGAGGAGGTGCCAGCCAGGCCAGCCCCCTGCCCACCCCAACCCGCTGCCTGCGGTCGGTCGGAGCTGTTAAGAAGCTGTCTTCTGAAAGCAAGCCTGTGCTCTGCTTTTGCTTCTTGTTTTGCTCAGTTTTTGCTTTGGTTTGCACAGAGGACCCGGCTCTGCTCAGCCTTGGTTTGCTCATCTTGTTTGCTTTGGAAAGTTTAATTTCTCCATGTTTTTATTTAACCCCAACCTCAGAGAGCTGGTCCTAATGTTTGAGCATTTGCACCGAGTCCGCAACGGAGGATTTAGGAATTCAGAGGTGAAAAAATGGCCTGACGGAGCCCCACCGCCTTATCAGTCCTTCACCTCTGGCCAGAAAAGCATCATCCCCACTGCTTGTTCAGGGGAAAGGTAGGGAGCAGCCCGCTGCGGCTCCGCGCTGTCTCTGCCCGCTCCTGTGCTCGTGTGTGTCTGTGTGTGGTGCCACCACCGTCACCGCCAGCCCCGTGGCGGGGCAGCCCCTGGCCCCACTGCCCTGGCAGTGCCATGTCGGGACGCCCGTGCTGCTTTGCCCTGGCTGGCAGCACTCCTGGAGGGGGCTCATCTGGCCCCGTGGACGGACTCTGTCGCAACATCGTGAAGCCTCTCGCGACGTTCAGCCATGTGGCCACGGCGCTGGGACGTTGCACGGGGGAACCGAGCGTGGCCCCGAAGGCTGAAGAGCACGTGGGAGACCTTGGCACGCCACTGAGCCTGCCCCCAGGACATCGGCGCTGGGCGCTTGGGCCAGCGTCAGGGTTAGGTGGGGAGAGGGGGCCCCGCTCCACTCCGGCACTGTGCCTCGGTTTCCCCTGAGACGCCAGAGCTGCGGCTCCAGGAGGCCTGGCGTGGGACGGGGATGTGCCGAGCCGTGGGGCTGCGGCTGTCCTGCTGCAGGTGTGGGGCTGAGGGGGACCCGCTCCCCCCGGCCAGCCTCAAGGTGAGTATGGGCTCGGGGGGCTCCTCCTGCGGCAGCACCCGCGTCTGCTCCCCAGGTCTCTGGTCCCACATGAGCCTCCCGGCTGCAGGAGCCGGCCGTCCAGCCCCCATCTCCTCCGCGAGCATCACCTCGTAACATCTCATCTTCTCTCTCTCCTCCCCTCTCCTGCTCACCCCCCTGCTCTCCATCCCCCCGACCTCCCCCTAAACCTTCTCTGCCCCCCACTCACCCCGAAGCTGGAAGGAGGAGGACGCACAGCCCCACAAGTGCTTGAGCCTCAGGTAACGTTCGCCCCCGAGCCGCGGCCACTGCTCGCCGCCCGTCCTGTCCTCGGGGAAACCCACGAGAGCCGGGGTGCAGAGTTGGGCCGATAGCCCCGGCGGGGTGTGCAAGGCCGGCACCGTTCAGCAGCCCGGCGCTGCGAGCTGTTCCCACCGTGCTGTTTTACAGAGCTCCACTGCTGCGATGCGGGACTCTCCTCTGCGGGGCAGATGTTAGTGTTTATGCAGGACCTACACAAACAACTTCGCTCGCGCTTCTTGCCTCCACAGCGGGAGGGTAACGTGGCCGGCCCGGTGCAGCAGGAGATGCTCACCGCTCACCGGCGGCAGGCAGGGTCTCCGTGCCCACACACCGGGGTCGGGCACGCTGCGGGGTCGGGGGGCTCCGCTCCGTGCCGGCCGCTCGCTAATGCTCTTTTTCTCCTGTGTCTCTGCCCTGACCCCCCAGCCAGATGTGTAGTGGTAAGCGGAGGCTCTTGCGGACGTGGGCCACGTGGAGACGGAGGTACTGCTGCCCGGCTCCTGCCCGCCCGGCTCCTGCCCGCCCGCTGCCTGCGCAGGGAGGCTGCCCGGGGCCGGGAGCCGCCGGGTGCATGGGGCTCCGTGCGGGGCTGCCTGCTCGCCGGGGGGCAAGGCAGAGGGGCAGAGAGGCCAAAACGGGGTCCTTCTGCAGCGTGGGGAGGTTGTGCATGGCTTGAGCTGAGAGCTGGCTCGCCCTGCAGTCCCACACCCGCACCCGTGGCTGCCGTGCCTCAGTTTCTCCCTCTGTGCAGCATGGATGAGCCGTGCTGGCCTTGCCGTGTCTGACAGCAGCAAACTGAGGCACTTGGATAAACCCCATCCCAGTCTGTTCAGCCGCCCAGCCCGCATGGGGAGCGACCCTTCCCCGCCCTCCGGCACAGCCTCCAGCTGCGGGTGCTTGCGGCAGAGCTGCCGGCTCCAGCAAACAGCATGGGGAGGGCAGGGAGCCCGGACCCCCCAGTTTCTGGCTGGGGAAATCAAGGAAGCTCCCAAAACGCCCTGGTTTCATGGAGCCCCTTGTGCAGCAGGCGGGGGTCTCCCCATACTGTGCTTTGCTCCGAGTCCTCTGTGGCTTCACCTTTCTCCGCTCTCGGGGCTGTGCATCATGGAGTGAAGCTGGGTCCCTTTCTGCTCAGCCTCCTTGCATGTCCCAAAGCGTGCTTGTGGTCCCATGTCACACCAGAGGCAGCACCAGTTGGTGTTTTTGTGTAGGTCCTACATAAACGATGTCTGTTGTTTCCCCCCCAAGCCAGCAGAGCGGCTGGTTTCAAGAGCGGAGCTCGCGTGAGGGCTGGAGAGGGGCTGCTGCGCTCCACCTGCAGGAGCAGAGCATGAATTATGTGGTGCAGCCAGGAGGAGGAGAAGAAGGAGGAGGAAGAGGAAGAGGAGGAGGAGGAGGAGGAGGAGGAGGATGGCGGGGCATGGCCAGGCGCACCAGGAACCCCCGTGCCAGTGGGGCTGGGGCAGGAGTGGGGCTGATCCGTGCGGGGCTGGTGGCGGCTGCTCTGCTGCGTGTCCTCCCCGCCACTGTGCCTGTCTCTCCCCTGTCCGTCTGTCTCCTCCTTTCTCTGCTCTCAGAAAAAAAGGATGTGTTTAAAGCTGCTCCTGCACGGGCCTGCGGTAACGCCTGCTCCTCACTCGAACTCCTGTCCCTCACTCGAACTCGTGCCCGATTCGTGTGCCCGGGGCTCTCCAGCCCCGTCCTCCCTTCCGTGTCCGCAGCCCCGCTCCCCGGGCGCCTGCTTGGCTCTGACGCTGCCCGTCCTCTCCCTCGCAGCAACAAGATGGGCATCAAGGACCGCATCCGGCTGAGCCACCCGCAGCGGCTGGGCAGCCGGGGCCGGCAGCACCTGGGGCCGCCCCTGCACCGCTCCCCCAGCACCGAGGACGTCCCCGAGGCCTCCAGCCCCAGCAAGGTGCAGAAGAGCTGGAGCTTCAACGACCGGACCCGCTTCCGCGCCTCCCTGAGGCTCAAGCCGCGGCACCCGGCCGAGGGTAAGCCCTGGGACGGGGGGTGCGGTGTGCTGGGGGGGTCACAATGTGGGGGGAGCGGGGTGCAGACCTTGGGCTCTGCCACGTGCCCGCTTGTGCCCGCAGCCGACTGCCCGCCGGAGGACAGCAGCGAGGAGAAGAGCTCCCACTGCGACCTGACCTTCGAGGACATCATGCCGGCGGTGAAGACCCTCATCCGGGCTGTCCGGTGAGCCCAGCCCATCCCACCTCCCCCAGCTTGCGTGCTCCTGTCCCCACCGCAGTGCTCAGGACAAGCAGACGTGTCCGGAGAGGGGGACGGCGAGCGGGGCCCCGCGGGTGCTGGGGGTTTTTCCAGCCCCGGCCCCCCCAGCACTTGCAGCCAGTCCCCTGTCCCCGCAGGATCCTGAAGTTCCTGGTGGCCAAGAGGAAGTTCAAGGAGACCTTGCGGCCCTACGATGTCAAGGATGTCATCGAGCAGTACTCAGCCGGGCACCTGGACATGCTGGGCAGGATCAAGAGTCTGCAGATGCGGTGAGCTGGCCCCCAAAGGTGGCAGAGGGCTCTGGGTCCCTGCAGGTCCCCCACCACGAGCCCTGTCTGTCCATCGTGACGTGCAGGATGTGTCCCATGAGCCCGATCCCTTGTGGTCTCTTGTGTCCCCTGGTCCACTGGGAGTGACGGGCCCTGTCCCCTCTGGCCAGCGTGGACCAGATCGTGGGCAGGGGGGCCCCCGCTGTGGACAAGAAGACCCGGGAGAAAGGGGAGAAGCCCGTGCTGGAGACAGAGCTGGTGGACGAGCTGAGCATGATGGGCCGCGTGGTCAAAGTGGAGAGGCAGGTAAGGGGGGGACGGCCACCGGCGGGCACATCCCCGTCCCCTGGGGACCTGCTCAGCCCTGCCCGCCCGCAGGTGCAGTCCATCGAGCACAAGCTGGACCTGCTGCTCGGCCTCTACTCCCAGTGCCTGCGCAAGGGCTCCACGAACTCCTTCAGCCTGGCGGCCGTGCAGGTGCCCCCCTGCGAGCCCGACATCACCTCCGACTACCACAGCCCCGTGGACCATGAGGACATCTCGGTCTCTGCCCAGACGCTGAACATCTCCAGGTCGGCCAGCGCCAACATGGACTGACGGGCAGTGGGGCAGGGCTGCGGGGACGGCTCCTGCCAGCCTGTGGCAGGGGGACAGGACGGGACGTGGGGACGTGGGAGCCCCCTCGGCGTCACCCGGCCCCATTGAGCCGCGTTACTTGAACCAAGTCTTCCCTTGCGGGCGAGCCCTCGTGCCGTGTGCTGGGCATGGCTGCAGCGGGGACGGGGCGGGAGCTGCGCAATGCGGCGAGACCAGACCACGCTCCGAGGTGGAGGAGACCCCCAGCTCCTGGGGCTTTGAGTGCTCCCCATGGTGGGTGCTCCAGGCTGGAAGCCCCCAGACCAGGGCACGTCTCTGGCTCCCCAGCAGGGTCCTGCCTGGTTGAGACCCACTCCGTCCCCCAGAGCCGAACCAGGGCCACCACCAGCTATGCAAGGCTCCAGCTCCGTTTCGCTGCCGGTGCTGAGCAGGGGTGCTGGGGCACGACCCAACGTGGTTTGCTTGCTGCAGGTCGGGGGCAGCGGCGGGGGCCTGCCCGGTAAGGGGGCAGGGGTCTGACCCCCTCACCCTCCCCTGCATGGGTTGTTTCCCCTGCTCGCAGGGCCGCAGCTGTACCTCTAGAAGCACAGCAGAGCCTTCTGCCTGCCCGTGCATGCTCCCAGGGCAATATATATATAGGAGATATATATATTTATATATATGCAATAGTGTCTTAATATGCAACACCCCCGGGAAGAACAACCCGTGGGGACATAGGCAATAAGCAACCCCCTGCCAGCACGCAGGGCTGGATCCTGCTCCCCGTGGGGGCCCGCCTGCGGGCCCTAGGACTCAGGTCTGGGTGGCAAACCGTTGCTGGAGGGTGGCCCCGCGGCTGTGGGGCTGGGCAGGGGCTGTGGAGGACGGAGGGATGGGGGCACAGCCGATGGGGATGGTGCTCCCGAGGAGCATCCCTCCCTCACGTCTCCCAGCCCCTGCTCTTGTTAGAGGACTCCTTCCCTGCTGGGTCCTGCGGTGCTCAGTTTGTCCCTCCCCATGTCCCTGTCCCCTCCGTGGCCCGGGGAGCACGCGCTGGGCCTAGGGTTGAGCACCCGGTGGGGACAGAGCATCGGCATCTGTGCCCCCTTGCACGCTGCTTGGGCCGGTTTCCAGTCCCACATCGCTGGGCAGAGCCAGGCTGGAAACGATCGTGGTAGTGCCAAAGTTTGCTGAGCCGGGGCTGGTGCCCCCGGGGGTCTCGGGGGAGCTTGTGGGGACCGTGGGATTTCCACCCCCTCCTCAAGCCCCCCTGCACCTCTGCTCCCAGCCGGGGGGGCAGCTGGGGGTGCCCTGACCTTGCTCATTCACCCCGTTAGTGCATGTGGCCAGCGTGGGCCGTGCTCGCACCCCCCCCAGCCCCCTCCCCTCACCCCAGTACGCCCATCCGTGGGTGCATGGCAGGCAGCCGGGGCTGTGGGTGCACAGCGGGGTGGCACATGGCCGTGCCGTGGGTGCCCGGCCCCGGGGCGAGGGTGCATGCGACAGCTTCGCCCACAGCCACGCTCAGCACCTAACCCGTAGGACCCCTCCCCGGGGCTGGCTGGTCCCCGCAGACCTCCCCAGCCTGCGGTAGTTACCTCACTTTATTAACTTATTAACTTATTTCTTTCATTAAAATTTGAAGTAGACACTGCCTGCCTGCCTGGTTTCTGCCCCGGCTCTCCCGAGAGGTGGCACTCCAGCCCCGCGGCTGCCGCAGCACCGGGTGTCCGGTCCCCCCCCTCTCCGCTATGCTGGGCTCCCCTCCAGCCACCGTCGCCCAGCTCCAACCTGCCACCCCCGCCGCCTCGGCACCGCTGTGCCTGCCGGCTGCAGGCCCGATGCCACTGCAGAGGGGCCAGTGCTGCGCGCCGAGGAGCAGGGCAGGAAAGGGGGGACCCGCTGCCTTGTTGGAAGTGTGTCCCCAAACGGTGCGTCCCCAAGAGGGCATCGTGCTGCGATGGCCTTGGGAAAATCCAGGGCAAGGCGCGGGTTCGAGCCCCCTCCCCATGAGGCTGCAGCCCCTTGGGGGCTGGCAAAGCCCTCGCCCCAGCCCTGTGTGCCAACGTCCCATGGGGATGTGTCCCCCACCCTGTCAGTGTCACGAGCAGGACAAGGCCCCCTCCCGCGCCACCCTGCCCCGGGAGGAAGCCGGGCTCTCAGCCGGTCCTTCCCTGCATTTCCTGGCTGCCTCTCGCCAACAAACCCGGCCCTGGCTCGTCCCGGAACGGGGGCTGCACCGTGGGGCCAGCCCCTCCCTGCCCCGGCTGCGGCAGCCCCTCTCCTGCTGCCCCCGGAGCAGCCGCAGCCTACGGGGGCTCTGCTGGGCCGGGGGTCTGGGGGCAGCCGCACCGAGCGCCTGGCACGCGGGGCACGATCCCTGGGGACCCCTCGGACTCTCCCGGCACTGCGCACGTCCGGCTCATGTGCAGCCCCCGGCTGCTTTGAAGCAGAGGCTTTGAAGGGGGAGCCAGGACGGTGCGAGCAGAAAATCCCCCCGCAGCCTCTGCCCTGCTCCCCTGGCCGGCAGCGTTACGCTCTGGGGTGGGTTTGGAGTGACATGTCGTGCCCGCAGAGGGGTCTTCGCCCTGCCCGAGGCCGTGCGTCACCTCGGGGGGCTCAGGCTGCCCCCCGTGGGGACGGCAGCGCCGTGCAGCGGATGCAGCTTGGGTGAGCCCCTGTGTGTCCCTGCCGCTCCGCAGGGCTCTGAGCATCCAGGCACAGTGCACCTGGGTCTGGGCTCTTTGCATGGCTCCAGGTCGCGTCTGCAGCCCCTGGGCAGTGGGGCTCAGCCGTGTGTCCCCAAGGCACGTGGGGACCTTGTCCCTCCCCAGAGCAGCCGCAGTTGGCGGTGGTGGCAGGGCCGGGCGGGCGCTGCCAGCCTGCTGTGCTCGCTGCTTCCCTTACCTACGTGGGCCCAAGGTGCCCGGGCTGGACTTTGTCCCGCTCCACCTTGGCTCCCCTGCGTGTGCAAGGGGCCATCGCTCCTCGACAGGGGACAGGCAGGGGCGGGGGAGTGGAAATGCCAGCGCCGGGGGGAACGCAGCGAGCCATGACCCCGTGTCCCGCTGAGAGCCAGGCTTGGCACGCCAAGAGCCAGGCTCGGCACGCCAAGCACGCCCGCAGGAAGGGGGCGAGTGCTGCTGCCCCCGCACACGAGCCCAGATCGCCCGGGGGGGCCGGGGGCCGCAGTGGGAGCAGGAAGGCTCCTGCGCAGCTCGCTGCATCCTCATCTTCGGCTGCAGCCAGGGCACTGCCTGGTAGGAGCACAAGGACGGAGACCAGAAACGGGGGTGTCCTTTTCGCCAGTGGCTTGGCTTTGTTCCCTGAGGGTCCTGGAGAATTCGTGACTCACTCCGCATTCCTGTCCATCCTGTCATGGAGAAAGGACGTGTGGCTGGAGACAGCCGGACTCCGGGCCGGACCCAGTTCCTTCCTGAGGCTCTCAGCAGCCCTCAGCCCTGTCCCACGCCACGGCCCCGCTCTGCCCAAGGCCGCGCTCGCGGGAAGAGGCTTTTCTGAGCACCGGCTGGGCTGGGCTCCCAGCAGGGGGGGCTCTTGCAGGGCCCTCCTTTGGGTGCCCGGAGCACCCCAGCGTCCCGGGGAAGATGCAGCCCCCGTGTCCGGGGGGCTGGGGTGCACCCGGGCTGCCAGCACACTCTGAGCCGCTGCAGCCTCCCCCTGAGCCAGGAGTTGAGCCTGGGGAACCCCGCCGGCCTCCCGCTGCCCGCTGTGCCTCCCATCCTGGCTGCTGGGAAGCATCTTCGAGGAATCCCTTGGCAGCGGCCTGGAGATGCTCTCGGGGCCAGAGGCAGGCAGCGAGCCCTGAGGCTGCCAAAGCCCCCGCAGGGGGAACCGGAGCCCTTGAGGTGGGCAAGCCCTGCCGGGTGCACGGCCCCTCTCCCCGGTCTGGCCGCGGGTCCTGGCGGTGGGGACATAGCGCTGGTGCCAAGTGACACTGTCCACGTGCCCCGAGCAGCGATGGGGCATCCCGGGCTCTCCCACACACTGCGGCCAGGCTGCTCGGCAAGGGGAGGCACACGCACCCCTTTCCTCTCCTCTCCTCCCCACACCCTTCCCCGCACACTGGGGAGCCCCGTGCCAGAGCGGGGAGCGCTGGCGGGGCTGGGGACCCCCAGCCTGGGAAGGACGGGGCGAGGGGCTCGGAGCTTCCGCAGGGCCAACCTTTGGCCTCGGC